>JAWNLP010000623.1:0-159415 GCA_035042265.1 Drosophila imparisetae | reverse complement strand
TTTCATCTCTTGTATTTGAAGTTGGAGGAATACTGATCGGATCGACCGGTAAAAGAAAGCTAAATATTCTCAGAAAATGCAGGTTGAAGTTTGTTGGATGTTAAAAATTGCCACACTTTTGGCGGCAAATGTAATTCACGTTATTATTCTGAGAGCATATTTTGAAAACCAGGGCTTTTCTTTTCTTTATTTCAGATTACATTTTCTAAAATTTAGAACAAATATGTCGAATTTTTGGGGCGATTCTTCCATATGTGTGCAAGAGTTGGAGCAAAGTTTCCCCGCGTCAGGGAATGCCTGGATAAGATAATAAAACCCAAGTACCACCGTCGCTGTGTACTCAAGCAAAGTTTATTCGGGACTAAATTTAGTTGCTTAACATAATTCTGTTGCTTAACATAATTGGTACGCATTAATGAGGGACTTAACATATGTAGGGATGCACGGTTGCATTAAATGTAAATTAACATAATTTTCAACAAAAACGTTTAAAACATTAATTATTTTTTAATTTAGGACGGATTTTTACCAAAAAAATGAAGAAGTGATTTTTTATATATTTTAAAAATGCAATTCATACTAAAATAAAAAAAAATATTTTCTAAGTTTTTAAAATTTTTATTTATTTACATCCAGAAATAATTTCTGAAAACAAGAAAAACTTCAGAGTGATTTTTGTGTACTGTAGCAGAGTCACCTCCAATCGGCTTTAAGCATATGTTTCGTTGCACAACAATAAACTTTTTCGGCCTTTTGGCCTTCTACAAATTTGGGACAGGGAATTTGGAATTTTGATAACTTTGTTGTGACAGCCTTTGACCAAGTATTAGAATGTTTTGATAACCCAGTATCAGAAGGCGTACGCACCAGCAATCTACGCATCAAGTTTTTTGTCTGATTGGGTTTTTACTTGTTTTCCCCAATTCATGCAACAAATCTAATATTTCTATTTAAATTTAAATATTAAAATTTATTTAATTTGGGTTTTACTAATTGTAGATAAATGAATAAATGACGCACCTTGCACAAAACTTATATAGTCTTATAACTTCGGTTCAGGAGGTAGTAAGGAACAATAGAAAATAATGATTGATATATAAACTTATGAGTCCGTTGAAATCCAATTATATGCTTTCTGTTATCATCTTCGAAATGGCAATTTGTGTTTCGAACGTAGTCAATCATTTTGGTAAAAAATACACTGCAAATAATTTTAATAGCAATGCGATTTTCTTTGTTGCCAAAAACAAAGCACGAGCGTAATTAAATCAATTGTTTCGAAATCGACTATTTTTATAAAATATTTAAATTTAACTATATCATTGATTCGCTGGCGTTTTTTATTAATTGCAAGTTCGACAAGTCATGAAACTAAAAAATGAACAACTCGGCAAATAAATTAGGCAGCGATTTAATGATCGTGCTTTGTTTTTAGGAAAGCCTTCCATAGTAAACAAATTCCATTGGTAGTACATTGTTCTGCTACTTATATATGTTAGTTGATAAACCGATTTTTATATATAGCAATGAGATACGTGCATATGTATATACCTAAGAATTACGGCCGTTAAAAGTATATGCATATGTGTGCCTGTATTGTCAGTAAGAAAATAATACGTACAATGAGAACAAAAACAAACACGTTGATAAAAAGTCTTATTCATATGGAGACCCGATAAGATTTACCCTGAAACAATTTCAGCAATCAATTAATAGAGAGCCAACTGATAACGCTCCGTTGCTCATTGACATTGGCTCAGTTAGTTCGAATTGGAATCGCGGCGTGTCGAGAGTGGAAGTTTTTGCTTGGGCAGAGAAGTGTGCTAAAATATCGTCAAAGGTAAAGCATTGCTCATCTCGCGTATTTTAAGCTATTTGTGATACCTCTGATAACGCATAGAAAGATGTACACACCAAATAAATCAAGATCCAAGAGATACTGCCGTGATTCCGTTGAAAACATACGAAGTATACGAAGTACAGATTATCACATATAAGATAGTGTGTATGATGTCACTCCATCAATAATTTTTGTATAATAAAAAAAATCAATTGAACTTTAGACATGAACCAAAGATATATAACTATGTTTTTTGCCGTAGTAGGCTTATATAACACACATTCAACAATGATTGCTTCATTTTCGAAGAATTTTCAACCAAATGGCAACAACTGGAAAATTGTGGCATTTACAGCAAGGTGCAAAAGCAAAAGCAGGCGCTAAAATTCGTTTATCTAATCAGCACAAAAGTCACCACATTCCCAATCTGGCCAGTGTACCACACATACGTACATACATATATCATTTGGAAAAATGTATCTCTATCTCTGGCCTATTCGAGCTTTATTTATTCAACTCTTTATTTTATAAATCGCAGTTTGAATCATTTTACAATAGGTTGCGCGACATGAACCCAAAAGAATACTCTTAAGGAATATCTATTATAATGGTTAAACCGAGCAATAGAACTTTGAAATACTTTCGATCCGTTGTGGTGACGCAGAGGTGAATACTCACTTAATTTAAAGATAAATCAAATATCTTATTGGATTCAAATTCATATATCGCATTAAAATCATATTTGTCTTCAAGGCTTAACAAATTTTCCATATTTTTGCAAACAACACGACATTAACTAATATAGTGGCAAAGTGAAATTGTTTATAAAAGATAAAAAAAATAAATGCGCTTTTTAAAGTTTTATGTTCTTATTTTAAATACATAAAAAACAATTTTAAATGAAATCGTTCAAAGTTAATTTGAATTGCAATAGCCAAATCGCTAATATTCCCTGTGAGACTCCTGAAACTCCTGGAAAATACTCCCCTTTGCCAGTTGTAGTCTTTAAACTTTACAACTTCAGCTATGTTTGACTAAACATATATATTTTTGCTATAATCTGCGATGCTGCATCTAAGAATGGTAACAGACCCTCAAAATTTAAATTAAATTTTATGGATATCTCAATATTAATTCAAAATTATGTAAATATAAACAAATTTGAATTCGAATATATGCGAATGTGAAATCAAATATCAACAGGGCAATGTCCAGACCATAAGATCTAAGAAGTTCCGAATTTGGATGTGGTAATTACGAATTTAATTTACAGTTGTGCTCAAACTGATATTTGTGCTACTAATTTGTGAACTTTGATCGTCAGTATATTTGTTGAATAACATGATATATCAATTATTTTTTATTATTATCTAATATTATTTCACTTGCCTCTAAGCATTTGCCAAATCAAGATAATGGTAGTGTTTGCATTTTTGATAATTTTGATAGCCTATGAGGAATACACTGGCATTATTCTGCGGGCCATTTGAATATTTTCCAACATTATCAAATTATCATTATCGGAACAATATTTTATGTTTAGCGCGATATCCGAAGCAGTCTTTTTATTGAGAACCGTTTTTAGCTATTAAAATTTTAGAAAAACGATCAGCATCGGATTAATATACATATAATAAAGCTCCTCTAGAAAAAGTTGAGAATGGATAAAGCTGGAAAAAAATGTGTAGCGTGCAGAAGAAAAAATCACCGAGCCCATCGAGTACATATTTCCTTGATATGTACCACCATCGAAGTCGAACAAATCGCCGATCTAAGAAACAGTAAGAGTTAGAGACTTCAAATTCGGAATATAAGTTCTCGTATATCACTGCACATACCCAATGAATTTTATGGTAGGGTTTCGCGTCGCATTCCTAATTGATTCAATCATAATGTGTTTTAAATATGAGCACGTAGACCCTGGTATGCTAGGGTTCGTAATCTTTGCCGTGCCTAACGAATTTGATCTTTATGGTTTTTTATAGTAGTATGCTACGAAACGGCTATGATAATGGGCCTCGTTCCAGCGATAAGTTCAATGGAGCCCTCGAGGCTGATAGTCATAAGCCCACATATGCATTGGATCATTTGGCCACATTTAAATTAAAAACTGAGGCTGAAACAAAACAGCCGAAAGAAAAAATGAAACTGTTGCTGGAATTAGATAAGACAGGTGGTATATGGCCCCATAAGATGTATATGTGCTTCAGCGGCCAATGGCTTGTCATGCTTGATAAGGATATGAAAGAAATCGAAAACTTTCCCGGCAGTCTGCTATCGGAGCCAACAGCCTTTATCAGCGATGATCCCCTGGAAACGTACAATAATGTTTTAGTTTTCTCCGTGCCGGGAATCTCCTTGGGCAATACTGAAATGCATATTTTCCAAGTGAGTGAAATCAGCCTTCCTGGATGAACTGAACTCTCTAAACCCCATTTTGCTACAGGTCAGTGATGTGAACTCGGTACATTTGGTGGAGGACCTGCGCCTGCTAAGCAGCGGTTCACCAGTCACCGTGGACCGCAACAAAACACCCATACACTTGCCAAAGCCTGAGCGTCCTCAGCCTAAGGATCAATACGGTATCGCAGCGGCTGCGGCAGAACTTGCCGCCGAGAAAAACGCACAGGATCGCGATCAGACGGAACGCGATGTTCAGGTGCTCAACCACTGTTTGTAAGTTCAATTTTGTTTCCTTATTTTGAGAAATTTACATTTTATTTTGAGAAATTTACATTTGCCTAATTGTACGGAATTTACATTTAGATCTTATGATAATCTAGCATTTTGAATTTTAGAAACACCCCATTCTTTTGGTGCCAAAGTAACCTTTTTTTAAGTGTACATTTTTCTAAAACATAGAAAACAACATGTCAAATATTAAGGGGGTTTTTTATGCCCTGAACCCTTTGAAAATGGAAAAAATGTTTTGCTGCAAATGTATGTAACAGGCAGAAAGAAGCATCTCCGTACCGCAGGTCCAGATCAACAGCCGAGTGGATATAGCGATGTCTATAGACCTCGAGTGTGATAATGTTGAGCACAGTCCCAATCTTATAGTCCTCCGATAGCGACATTATGGGCAACTCAGCGCCTAGGGACACCGCTTCCTTGGGCTTGTCCACGAGCCAAATTGAATCTGAAATGGCATATTCTGGCACTGCCTCATTACATTGTCTCAGGTACTCGGCAGAAAGTTCCTCCATCTCTTCTAACTGATATTCATCATCCATTTCAGGGACAGTTGTGTGAACACAAAAGGGGCTTAGCCCCTTCACTGTCCTTGGATTCGATGCGTTCTCGTCATCATCATCAGCATCAGCATCGCTGTCATACGCAGTAGTCGAGCGTTTGGCTTCGCTTTCCTCCGCTCCTGGCGGAGATTGTATCAATTTTGGATGTTGAGCCAGGTTCATCGCTGGCATCGGCTGATGATTGTGTTGCACTTCTTTCTCATCCTCAGAGCACAATGTGTGAATTTGATCATTATTAGCAATATACTCGAAATCATCGAGATGCTTTGCAGCAAAATCTGTTGTCACTGCGTATCCATCGAATGAGCCGGCAGTCAAACGCTTGACTTTGCTCTCCTGGTGGATTCTCAGACAGGCTCAAGGCCTTCCTTTGTGAAATCAGCTTCTCTGTGTGATTACACTCCGTTTTCGTTTCCTTTGCCGACAAAGTCTCGATTGAATCACAATCATTGTTGTTCTTTGTAATTGGGGGGCGAACTTCAGCCTCATTAACAATGTACTCGGAATCCTTTGTTTCGTTTGCTAATATCTGGCGAGTGACTTTTAGTCCTTCCACCCTCATACCACATTCATCAAGTGGAATATTACATGCCGCCATATTAGCATTATCATCCAAACTTAGTTGAATGACGAACTTTTTGGTTTTCTCCATGTTCTAAAAATACGTAATATGCGAGCGCATGTGTGTGAAAGGGATGACATGATAATCGACGCTAATGTGTTTGTGTGTATTCTGCAAAGCCCCGTTGCTTACGATTTAGTTTACGTATTTTCATTATGTTGTGTTTATTATGAATATTATAGTTATGAGTATATTACAGTGAAATATGAGTAATGGATTTACAACGTAATGTTTTATTTTACAAAACAACGACTGATTTCCTCGATGCACAGAAAACTTTACAACTTTAGGTACTCGATACTTTGACTTCTAAATGAACGATCTTAACGCTGCGACTCGACTCGACTCTCTCGTTCTGTTGTTTTCTACGAATCTTCTTCCATTTATTCTTATGCTGCTGTTAGGTCTGTTAACCAGCGTTGCCACCCAACAGCACTGTAATCCCACTGTAACTACTCGTTACATGTGAATAAAAACATGCGCTGCCTTCGATTTTTTACCCTTCAGTTAATGGAAGAAAATTTCTTAAAAAAAATATATGAAAATATAGGGGGGGCAGATCTTCCTTCCTTCCCGTCACCAGAAAAAGGTGACGGTTCCCTTTGTATATATTTATTTGTGTGTATATGATTTTGCTGCTTCTAATGCTTACTAATAACAGCGCTGAGTGCGCTGAGAGGAGTTTGCATTGCAAATAGAGAGGATGTGGATCGTAGGTTAGTTATGCCAAAATGACATCAGCTAATTAAACCTGGCTTAATATAACCAACCTAAACAATATATATATATTTATTTAACAGCAGAGTTCAGGGTATATATAGTATATAGTCGTGTTCAATCGACTAAGTTTTAATTAAATTTTATGTAACTCCTATTTCTTATGGTTGCTTACTTTATCTATTGCAGCGAGGATGTCGAACGATTCATTGCAAGATTGCACTATGCAGCTGAAGCTTTGCTTGAGCTGGAGTCCCGGAAGAACCAACATAATCCCCACGGAGAGGGCCTGCTGGTACTGCGATCACGTCCACCAATCGAGAGCGAATTCTATGACATTTTGGCTAAAATAAAGCTGGCGCTCAATTTCTCTGTTAAGTTGCAGAACCATTTTACCAAAGGTTCTGAACCCATTCACAATGTCTTCATTTCCCTGCGAACGATTGTGAATGTGTGTAACGATGTTTATCCCGGTGCTCATTTACCTGAGAGCGTTATTAATCCTCTGCTGCGCCGAGAAACAGTTACTTTTCTCAATGGTACACTTGACTCTAATGAGAAGGATCTGTGGCTCAGTCTCGGCCCCAATTGGACCGTGCCAAAGGATCAATTCAAGGATCATAAGAGTTCATACCATCCAATTTTCTATGACGATTGGTCGCCAGACTGGGTGGTCGACGAGGAGGTTGCCTACTTGGCACCTGCATTGAAGAATTCCCAATCTTACACGCCAATGCCGCCCAGTCCGGGAGGCAATCGCACCTGGCTGAGTCGCCTAGAGAGCCGCAATGTTAAAATCGCAGAGGTTGCTTACAATAAATCTGCCACCAATGATAAGGAATTGAATGTTACGAAGGGCGAATATTTAGAGGTACATTTTGAATTTAATTTTAATTTTATGAAGCTATATAATTTTGATTAAAACGTGTTTTAATTAATACAGGTTATTGACGACTCCAAGAACTGGTGGAAGGCGCGAAATTCATTCGGTAACATTGGCTACGTTCCCAACACAGTGCTAGTTCCCTACAACTTTGAGCATGGCGCCAACCGGAATGGACGCGATAGTGAGTCATTGGGATCTTCATCTCTTGACAATGGTGAAGGTGACGCGAACAATCCGCTTTATCGCAACACGATGGCAATGTATGTGCCGCCAACGGATCGTGAGTCTCAGCAACCGGTTGGCAACGCCAAGAATATGCCTCGATCCTACTCAATGCCAAATGTGCCCGTTCCACCGCCTATGCCACCGAGCGATAGTCAACCATCCACCCCGAGTGACACCTTAAAGCGAAATATGGCAGCCGCTGGAACTATTGCAGGTGAGTGCTTCATTTGCATTGTTCTCCTTGTAACTACGCTCTGAAAAACTCGACCCGAATTTTAGAAAGTCGCCCTTAAAACTAGAAAGTTTTTCTTGTTTTTTTTAAATATATTTTAAATATCAGAAAACATTTTTCTTAAAATTAGAAATGAAAACGCTGAAAACGGGAAATATATTTTTCCTAGATTTTAGAAATTTTGCTTTCTGAATATTAAAGTGAGTTACACTTTTCGATCAAAGTAATGCAAATTTTTATAAGTGAGAGCGATTTTTTTCTGAGTGTAACCTTGCAATAACTTCCGGCTTTTCATGTGATAGCTATGCGGGCTCGCAACGACTGCGATGCCGATGACGAGGCCTATCTGATGCAGGCGAATGTCAACGGGGAAATGCGCATGTTGCTCCAGCAGAGACAGCAGCGTAGGGACCTGGAAATTCTAAAGACGCCCGAAATATACATTACCCAGAACTCCAAGCCGTCGGAGGTGGAGGAATGGCTCCGCGGCAAGGGCTTCTCGGACAACATCATCAAGCGCCTGCACTCGCTCAACGGTGAGGAGATATTTGCGCTTTCGCCACACACCATCGACAGCTATTTTGGCCAGCGGGAGAGCCGTCGACTCATTTCACAAATTGTGCTACAGAAGAACATCTGTGAGGTAGATATATAGACTGTCCCTTTGAGTATCTGAAATCCTCATTCATCATTTGTTCATTTTTTGCAGTACAAAACAATTCGGTCCTCTGAGCTGTCTGCTAAACTAGCTCGCGCCAGGCAAAAGGCAGATCAGTCGAATGGAGATGAGGTCTTTTAGGCCTGCCTGCCTGTATTTACTTAATGCCTACTTTGAGGGCAGCTTGTTCGAACCCGTTTCCATTGGAGTTTGATTTTAACTGCATACACTTTACTTTTGGCTGAATACCTCTGTGGATTGGAACCCTCTTGGCTTGTCATTTATTTATTTGTAATGTTTCGTTCATTTATTTTTAAATATGCCTGTAAATGCATATGCAATATGTAAATAAAAATCAAAAACAGCATTTTATTGTTACTTTATATGTATGTTGATGCTCCGAGTTCACACTACACTAATTATAGTCGCAACTTCTTGCCGAGTCATACATACATATATGTAAAGAGACAATTAACAATGTAAATGGTTAAAGTTGTGGGAATATGGCAAATCACAAGGCCATTGTTCTAAAGATGTATGCATATGTGCTTGCATCCAAAAAGATAAGATTTCATGATCTGGGCATGCCCAACGAGACCACAAATATCAAAACCGGTGTTATTCAAAGTAAAAATAAACTTTTGTTAAAGTTGAAAAGTTCACGCCTTAGCACGGAAAACGAGAACAAGAAAATATATATTTTTGGAAGCTGTACTTAAGGAACATAATCAATATTTAATTCGTGTTGACTTATGTTTTCATAATCTGATTGAATAAAATCAAGGACAGAACACTTGCAACGGCGTTGCTTTTAAACTCGCCATGTAAAGAAGATTATATGATAATTTCTGTGACTGTTGCACAAGGCAACAGGAGAGAGCAAGTAAGGATTAAATTGAATTAACCAGAGAGCAAACTTCCTTCAATAAAAGGCAGCTTGGTTTGGTTTTGATAACTTTTTGTATATTTATTTCACTTGAAATTTGGTTGCTACGTCTGTGTAGTCTTGCGGATATGTTAAGTACTGATATTATGTTAATATTGGAACATTTATGTTATTGATAACAGCGCTGAGTGCGCTGTGTGTAGGTTGCATTGCAAAGACAGAGGATGTGGATCGTAGGTCATGTTAAGCCAGCTGATAAAGCCTGGCTTAACATATCCCACATAAACAATTATAATGACAATACTTATAATAATAACAATGACAATATTAATAATAATAGTTAAATAATAATGATGATAATAATAATAATAATGACAATATTAATAATAATAGTTCAATAATAATAATAATTATATGATGCAGTTACCGATTTGATTTTTATAAAAATAAGATTTAAACTTTGAATGTATTCTAATTAAATCCAACTGACGCGATTTTCGTTTCTCTGCTTGAATATGCAAAAGTATTGAAGAAAAACAAGAGTTAGTTAACTTGATATCTTTGAAAGAATATTTACTTTGCAACATCTCTGAAAATAAGTCGCCTCTCTCTCCGGTCCAACGTGGGTCCATTAAAAATCGATCTACATCTACCAATTTGCTTGAATTTACATCCGCAGTAAGTGATGCATTCCTTTTGAAAATGGGAATTGATCTCATTTACAATGACTACAGTAAAACATTCGATTCTGTTAACCATGGTCAACTACTGTCGAAAGAATTAAAAGTTGTTTCACCTTGAACCCTTGTTTTATACTCTTCTCATTAAAGACCTTCTCATTACCTTAACCTTCTCATCAATCCTTTTACATTCACATATTCTGATGATGGACTTGTTTTCAACATGATTTGAACTCTATGCAACTCTGGAGCTGGATAAACCAGTTGCATCCTAAATATTCAACATGTATGTGACTTTTAGTCGCTTTAAATCATAATTGAGCACTTATATATAATGCAAAGCACTGCAGTTAAAATCCTGGAGTTCTTTTTCCTACTTAGCTTAGTTTTCCTAGGTAAGTTAATTAATAAAGAAAATGGATGAGATCTACATTAATTTGCAAAATGAATGGAGATAAGCATTAAAGTATAGAATATGTAAGCTATCCCTGAAATATAACCACCGATATCTACGAGATTAAGGAGATTCAGAAAACGCCTTTTAAGCGTATGTAGTAATTATTAGAAATATGTATTACACTTAGAAAAAATCACCCTCATAACCTTATTAGAAAGTTGATCTTGTTGTAAGAAAAAATTTCTAAATAAATGAACAAATATTATCTATTATTAAGAAATGCATTTCTAAAAAGTATAAGTTCATAGAAATTATTCGCAAATGCAGAAATCAGTAATGAAATTTGTTCACTCGACTGCTATATTTGCGATTAGAGGTAGTTTCCATGCTCCATCGGGTCGTGAGAGTGACAACCCGAAGCCAACGCGTTGGCATAGCATGTCGATGCAAATCTTAAAGAGGGTATTATTGTCTTGAATTGCAAAAGCCGTCGGCGCATCATCATTATCTGCTTAGGCAGACAAAACAATACAGTAGAAAAAAGATATGTAGTAGATTTGAAATAGATTGGAGTAGATTTCCTTCCCATGAGCTTAGCTTGCGATCAGTTTTGTTACTGTTGCCTTTTTATTATCATTATTATATGTTATTTTCATTAAATTAAATTTATTATATCTTCAGAAATCATGCGAAAGTCCGTTTTCTATCGGCATTATCAACCGGAAATCTTCAAAGAGTTATCATTGTCTCGACGTGCGAAATAGTTTATTCATCTGCGCAATGTCACATGAACCCGTTGAAACCTATCTTTGTATGTGTGCGCGTATGTGTGCCCGTTGAGAAACAAAGAATTTTGTGTGTCGAGACACTGATACCCTGTTTTAGATTAGAACCATACATTTTATGGGCTGTGGTTACAAAATTGCTCAACAGTTAAGCCACCCCACTTTACAAAATTTCAATTCAAGTGCCAGCTCGCACACAGCAAGACAAGTATAGAGTGTTGCTGCTTTCTTCGCACGCATTCAAGGGCTTGCGCGATCCGGTAGCAATATAAATAGCTGCTTTTTCGCACACATTCATAACGGCCTACTTGAAAAGATGCGCACCTGTTCGCACACATACATTCTGCTTGAGGATTAGCGCAGACAAATAATGACCTGCGTTCGCTGCTCGCCACATTGTCCCTAAACAAATTTTGTTGCATTGCCGACGGGTTCGTGCTCTCAGCACCCGAAGTGTAGCTCAGCGAGAAGTGTAGAGCAGATTTTCCATGCAATTTTAGTTTAGTTTATAGTTGATTTGACACCATTTTCTGCTTAGTGCTCAGTGGCAAGTCACTTAACTCGCGAGCCAAGGTTCAGTTTTTCAAATTTAAATATATATGAATTTATAAGCCATATAAAATGTTTGCATATGTGAAATCTTAAAATAATAATGTTTATAACAAATACAATTAACTAGAGTTGTTAGAGTTGATATTTTGTAGTAAAATGTACCCTGAAATTAAGAAAAGAAAAATCTTGTTTTTTAGAAATATACTTCCTGAATTTGCAAATTTTTAAAATGCAGGGCAATGGAGCTGCTAAACTTGCCTGCTTATTACGAAACGATCAATTTCGCTTAATTTCCACTTTTTGGTTTTTGGTTAAGAAGATTACGCATTCTTCTACGTTCAGAAAGCGAAGGAAAAATTATTAATAAAAGTATAGTATGGTAAGTGATTATTATTAGTATTCCAGCCAAGACCCAGTCGAGCAAATATCAGAAATGTTTTTTGTTTTGTTTTATCCTGTCGAACATAATAATTGGGAGTCCATAAAAAAGATACATGTTGAAGAATAGAACGCACATGTGAATTTTGAAGAGTTTTAGTAACGCATGGATTGTGAAATCTTTTGACTGAAATCCAGATCAACGTAGACACAATTAGTAGCATCAGAAGAAGCATGCTTTTCAAACTTAAGCATTGGAACAAAAAGACATTAATTTGCATCATTTTGAAGTTTTTTATACTTCATTCTTGATAACTTTCTTTAGTGCACACACCTATGCGTATTTTTTTACATTTTCAAAAAGCCCAAAAAACTGTTATTTGTTGTAGACAGAGTGTGGATTAATTAAAAATAATGTACTCAATAGTGAAATATTTAATTATTTTCGTTTTAATTGAGCAGGTCAAATTATTTTTTATTTTATATGTATTATTAATTAATTTTTCATGTCAGTCATAAATGACAAACAGTGACTGTGTTGCTTTGGCTGAATGTGTGTCGTAAGTAGGCACATCAACGTCACGCAGACGCAACAACAATACGGCCAATACTCGCAACATTTTCGAAAGAAAACTTTCTAGGTCACACGCCAATTTCCATGCCAAAGTTTTGTCACAATACAAAAGCAGCGCTGCGTAAAGGTTGACGGGGTTAAAAATGTGTGATGCTTGTTTGCTGGCTTGTTTGCGTATTGTTGGACAACGGTTGCAGTAATGTCATACCAATCGTATTTGGCACAGCGTGCCAAGTGTTGCGGGTTCTCGCCAAAAAAGTGACATACCAATCGATACATTGTAAGCGAAGCACAAATACCTACAAAAAAAATCAAATAAAACCGATCATATTCAGTATGAACAACAAAGTCCCCCATCCCTTCCCAAACGGCCGTCGCTTTCAGCATAAATTAGAGCAGAGCGAAAAAATAAGCAAGCTTCTTTGATTTACACGCCGTCGCCAGCGTCGACGTCAGCGCCTGTTGTGCCTGCTGCCTGCAATGCAGCCGGCGTCAAACTGGCTTTAAGCTGACTCTAGAGCCGAGCAGGCTCGTTAGCTTTGACGCCGGCGCTGGCGCTGACGTTGTGCAGTCGCCGTCGAGTAGCGATCTCAATTCGTTATAAAAGCCCCAAATTCAACGGCTGCCCAGTTAGTTCAACGCCGACAGTATCTTGGGGCCTTGCCTCGACTGAGATTTACCCACAGAGTCGTTACAGATCCCCAGCAGTGCAACGCTGGCGCTTATGAGCAGGTGTCGATTTGTGAATGAGTAGCTAATTAAGCTGCAATTTAGTTGCCAGCAGATTAATATTACTCAGTAACAGTAATATTAAACAGTAATATTGTTTGCTCAACCAAGCGCGGAATTCGCGATTTCGATTTTGTAATTGTCGGATTGTGTATTGTAAATATTGTGATTGCTGATTGCGGATTGTCGTGTGCAATTTAAATTGAAAGACTTGCCCAAGTTTGCGCCTCTTTAATCACTACTTCGTCGCGAAAATAGGACACGTGAGATACGTGATGGTATGTACCAAAGATTTAGTATAATCATGCTTACTTTTCAACTTTAACGGACCAAATTTAAAAATGCTAGCATAGCATTTGCAATATATAGATAATTATATTCGTATCAAGGATTTAAAATTCACCAGTTTTCATTTTATCAGAATATATTTCAAAAAGTAAAAGTGTTTTCTAACGGCTATATTCATTAAGGTTTTCCTAAATAATTATTTTCAACATTAGAAAAAGTTGAATTTCAATCGATTGGTTATTGTTTAGCTAAAATAAATATTTATTTTATTTATTTATTTTTTTTAAATATTAAATTTAATTTACTTTTTTCACTTTTATTTCGACAGATTTTAGTAGGCATCAAATAAATAAATATATAATGTCAAATTAGTGTCAATGTCTAGACAGTCGTCTTTAATCGAATTAATCCAATTCATTTATCAACATTATGTACACATAATTACACATACGTGAGGAAAAACTAATGATGTCTGTTAGCCCATAAAAAGCATTTAATTTAGGGCACTCGTATTATTTTTTTTTGTTTTTCGACTAATACCAGTTTTGGCTGACGACGTCTAATGGCATATTTAAAAAGCCATTACGGACCATTGTTTATAGCAGACCTGCTTTAACTGACTTCACTTGCAGCCAGCTCTGTACAAAAGTACACACGATTGTGAGTGGCAAAATAATTGTGTTGCAAATTGAATGTTTTTATTAAAAGTAAGGTAATTAATTTAAGACACCAAACGAGCGACCTTCATACTTGAATTCGTTTTCGGTGGTGAGAGAGGTAAAGGGCTATTGCACACGACTTTGAATCGAATACCCTGCACAACATGTAACTCCTTTAATTTCTTCTTCTTCATCCGGGGCATATTTGAAAAATGACTGCGTTGTCAGCCACGCATGGTCAGCAATTTACGCCATCTAATTGGACACGCCCCCCCATTATTTGTTAGCTCTGATAGTAATCAGTGCAGACATGCCACAAGCCAAGTTGCAACCATTAATACTCGGCCCCAGACCACATACACATTTTTCAAGTGGATTCAATTCGATTCGATTAAATTCGAGCGTTGATAATTACAAACACTTTTAACACACAATAGAACCTGGGCCACTTAAGCTTTCTATTTAATGAGCAGACTAAATGGAACGGTAAACCAGCTTGAGGGCTCAGCTGTTTGTGGCTACTTTCTCCCTCTCTCTCGCTCTCTCTCTTTTTTTACGAATCTTAAGCCAGTTATGCAATGTACTTAATTATGACATATTTGTGTACCAAATCCACTATGCCTGAGTGATTGTATGCTGGCATGTAAAAATGCATACGAATATAACAGTATACCAGTATAACAATAATTTGACGACTTGCAGCCATTCACTTGACGATGTTTATTAATTTCAGGAACGACTATGTAAAACATAAACCCAGAAGAAAAATATGCAAATGAGGCTGGCTACACATAATACAAACATGAACATACGTGTTGATCTATATATGGGTGCATACGTTGATAATGTTAATTAATATATACATACATACATATATGTCAGAGATATACATATGTTTGTAATACTTCGGAAAAATTAATAAGAAACATAAATATTGCATATAATTTGCTTGTTTTTTTGCTTGTACATATTTTTTTTAATTACAACATCAGCGGGGTGTAAAAAACAATGGCATAACTTTTAAGAAACAATACCGCAGAGAGCAACCGAAAGATCACATTTGATTCCGAAAATGTCGAAAGATATTATTTTGATACATTGTATGTACTTCTGGTTTCAATCATTTGGTATTGTTTGAGGCTAATCGTGGCAACTGTTGAAGTGATTCACTTAGGCAATGCTCTTAGACATTACAATGAAAAATACTTTGAAAATAATGTAAATTGCACATGCACCTGGCACCTGGCACGTTAGCTAAGTAAAAATGTAAAATTTAAAGGTATTTCGGAAAATGCCGCTCTACTCCAGTTGGATTGGAATGTCTTAGGCTCGAGAACCAACCAAGCCAGCCATGCTCTCAATTAATGAATTAAGTTAAACAAACAAACTAATTGCAACATTAATTAGCAGGGCGTTATTAGGCATGCGATTTTGACGGCTACAACTATTTTCAAACACACACGTGCCTCAAATAAGATCGTTTCAACATTTAATGGCTTAATATTATTTATAGTTATTTACACATAAATTAAGCTGATTTTTCATTAGTGTCTAGCACCGTAACTAACAAGCTGAAGCTTATAGCACAGCGAAAGAAAAATATCAATAAATAATAATTATAATAATAATAAAGTGAATAAAATGTTTAATTACATGTTTCAAATTGTATGTTAATTTAACCAAACAACAAGATACGAATCAGTAACACCAAATTAAGCTTAAAAAATGAGTACTTTTGGTGGAAAAACTGTAAATGGTAAAAATGAATGAATGAAGTAGAGTTTCTTAAGAAGTAATTTGCTTTTTAGTTGCAACATATTTAGACAAGCTCAATACCAAAACAATTAAAATAAACACGGTCTTCAAAAAAGTACGCTTAAAATAATCATAGTGATTTTCTCATTGGCTATCTTAATTACCAAAATTATGCTATGCTATTTAGAACATGGCTCGATTAGGTTTGGTTTTAGCGGGATTGATTAAAAACACGCAGATTAGTTTAAACTTCAGTAATCAATTACTTTATGCGCATTTTAATTTACTCGTTATTACGAGTTGCTCTCTTTGGTGGGTAACTTGCTGGCAAGTGGCGAGAAGAGAAAGATCCGTTAAGTAGCAGTGCTGATCATTCAGCCTCTTGCCTTTGGCTATTTTTAGTGCTTTGTTGCAGATTTTAGTTTTTAAAATAAAAGATTTTGTCAGCTTTGTGCAGGTTAAGCATTTTAAATTATTTTGCATAGTTGGTAAATAAGGTTTGTTGACTTACTTTTAATTTGGCATTCCAACTTTTCAATAGGTTTAGGTTTAAAAACAGTAATTTACATATGTGTAAACAAACAAAAACATTTTGTGGACACGCTCGCAGTTAAAAGCTCGCTCGTATTTCACATTTTTACCTCAAGTTCATATTTGTATGTTCGAACGTAATCTTTTTAAAGACGAAAACTTGCGGTATATTCGTAATCGCATTTCAGTCATTAAGTAATTTGATTGTCTGCTTTATGTTTAACAATTGCTGCCAGCGAACTCCAAATCAAGATAAAATTAGTTAAATTATCTGACGAAGAAAGCGAGTTTTGAGATCAACTCGTTTGCTTTCGATTTCATTCACGTTTTGCTTGTGGCTCTGTTGGTTGATGCAACTGCTCAAGCAACTTGTACGTTTTCAAAGTCAAGGTCTGCCACAACAACAACAACAACAACAACACGAACATGAACAGTAGTGCAACAGCTTCAGCCAGTGGCAATAGTTGCCCCAACGGCCAACCTCAACTTTGTGTTGTCATCTGACCATAATTCAAAACGATTACAACTTAATCCCGGCGTTGACAACGCTTGACCACAGCGGAAGATATTCTCGCACAAATTAAACTTCAACTCTTAAATTACGTAACTTGGTTTATTAATGTGCATTCGAGTATATTTAATACACTTTGTCTCTGTCGGGTTAATTAACTCTTAACTGTGCTCGTCAACGGGGAAAAATAATGACCGATGTCTTGTTCAATTATATAAAAGAGCTCTCTCCGCTAGATTTCGACTAACATTATAAATGAACTGCTTAAAATCAAAAAATTAAAATAATAATAAATAAATCAGTTGTTATTAAAATGTTAAATGATTCAACATTTAGTGCAAGCATTAGGAAAATCCAGAAAAAAACCAGGTGGACAAAAAAGTGTTAAAGATTTATAGTCATAGAGACAGTAAAACGTTCAGCAGAATGAGATGTAGAAAGAAAATGAAGATTTCATCAAATCCTGACTAAAACTGAACACACTACTCAAAACTAGACCACTTCTTGGGGAATAAATCGTAATTTTAATTCACAATTTTGAAAAAGCGTAGATTCAGTTTAAGAAATGCTCAAATATAAGCAATAATATTACAGCTCCAAAATTAGTATATATCTTCAAAGTAAGATGTTTGGTGAGCTGATTTTTAAAGTAAAATTGTCAAATTTTATACTTGGTAAATACGATTAAAATCTACATTTTAATTATAGATATTTATGGCAATGCTGTGAAGATAAAGTGATAAACTGCTCCCGATCATTATAGAGACATACAAACAGGAACTCATCTTTAGCCAGATTGAGTTTCCGATTTCGATGATTTTTAGAACAGATATGAGCAGCATATTAAATCGCTCATTAGCAATAGATTTCACAATATTAATGAATGTGTAACCACATTTTTCGAATATATATATATATATACATGAAATTCCGATCTGGCTCAGTAAGCACTCCCTCGAAATGAAATATTATTCAAGTGGCGCGAATAATTAATGCCAAACAATCTAATGTTTGGACTAAGCCAATCAATGAAAGACGGACACGATTTTTTGATGATGGATGTGACTAAATCTAAGACACTCAATCATACGAACGTGTCTAACTGTGTAGTGATTAACTATGTTTATTAGTATGTATTTCGTAGATAATGATATAATATAAAAGTTTTCGAAATTATAGCAGTACGCACTTACTTATCCACGGTCTTGTAACCGTCAAGTCGTGTCAGTTTGTCTCGCGTGTTCGCTGCCATTTCTGCACAATGTCTGCAAATTTTCTCACTTCCGTTTTCAGAGACAACGTTTGTTGGATTTGCTCTGGTTGGCATTGTCAATGAGAGCGTCGTGGGGCCGGAACCGGGCCGGACGTAGCAATTGCGGTAAGAGCATCGTAATTACCTTGGTTTTAATTACATTGCGAATTATGTGCACATATGGTGTCCAAAATGCAACCAGGCGGCTGATCATGAAAATTATCAAAAACCTTATAATGTGTGCGAAAAATAACGACCGATTCGACTATATAATATCGAGGCATTTCAACAAATAGGCTAATCACGTCAATGATGTGAAAGCAGGAATTGAATGCGGCTGTTGCAGATTTATTTTTATCCTGAGCACTTGTTTTGCATTTGTACAATGTCGATTTGGACATAAAGATGGAAAATTAGAGTCAAAGAGATATGCAAATTTGCAGCTGCTGTTATCTCAATGCACAGATCAGCCACTTGTGGAATATGCATTCAACTATTAAAATATTTCTCGATTCGAATGCATAATAAAAATCACATATTTATGCATTCATGGAATTTATTTAAGACATTGAATGACGTTTGCTTTTGAGTTTGAGTTTGCATTTACAGAATATTGGATAACTTTGCTTGAAAACCTTCTTGTTTCTGGGGATTTTCGGAATTTGGATTAATTCAATTTAACTTTTTTACTGTCTTACATATTATTAATTTCATTTAATGCACAAAATGAAGTAAATTTGCAATACCGAAATATTTTTAATTTATTTAAATCTTAAGTAGATTTAAATTTTCATATGAAAAAAGAAAATGCTTCCACTTGCAATTATTATTAATATGTTCTCTATTTAGTATTATATTTAAATTAATATTTTGTAAAAATACCTCAAATTTTCTGACTATATATATATATATATTTTTTTTTTGTACTTACATTCCTGTTTATCAACCATTTCAAAATTGTAACTCGAATGAGTGCAACAAAATGAATTCTTCCCACTTTCTCTTAATCGATGTAAAACTAATAATAATAATGAAATACTCTATAATGATTACCAGAGACTCTATCATGTATTCAATTAAGAGTACTCCATTTCTATAATTAATAAGTCAACTTTAAACTTCCTATCTCGTAACTAATTCAAACTAATTATTTTGTTTGGTCTGATTGGGTTTTTTCTGGGTTTTCCCCCATTCAGGCAACAAATGTTGACCCCTTTTTTCATTCCAGAAATCTTATAATTATTTCTTCTTTTTAAATTTATAAATTTAATTTAATTTAACTTTTTATTTTGGTGTATTAAATAAATAAATAAATACTAACTATTTTTATTGGTTTTTTATTGGTCTGATTGGATTTTTCTGGGCTGTCGCATTTCCCAGATATCTTAATCTTTAATTTAAATTTACTTTCTAATTTTATGTAATATATTTCTGTACTTTTTTGTGTCGACTGACTTTAGCTGACGTTAAATAAATAAATAAATAAATTAATTGCAAAGCCATTCGGAGTATCAGCAAAAGTGATAATTGATTTAGCTGTGTGTGAATCCAGCTTAAGGACCGGTCTGATGGACACTTAACTTTCGCCTACACCATTTTGACAACGAAAACTCGTTTATTCGATTTGGGTTTTTGGAAAAAAGTAAACAATTCTTTATAGACTTTAGGGGCCTTGAGAGTATGTGCAATTAAATTAAAATAAAAGTCAACGGCATTAAACAAAGGAGTTGACGATTTAGGTCCAGGTCCAAGGTTATGCATCGCTTCAACTGCCTTTCCCCATTCGGACTGACATATCACGACTCCGACTCCGACTCCAGTGTCGTCCCGTCGAAAATACATTTGCAATACTTTTAATTACATAACATACCCAATCTGGTATTCGCCAACTGAATGCTGGCTTAGAAGTTGGCTGAGAAAACTTAAATACTGCATTTTCTGCATGTTTATGTCCACTCGATGTCAGAACGCGCTCTTTGATGTTTATTTATGGCATTATTTATCTGCTCCGATTTGGTTCATACCTGTAGCTTGATCTCTTTTATACACTATAACCGTTTTTAAGTGCTTCAAATGTCGTCATAAATTAATGCAAGTCGGCGACTCCAAAATATATCTCTCTCGTCGATCTCTGACTGAAAACTTGATATTTTTAATATAAGTTTATTACTTTATGAGCACTTGCAAAACAAGTTAACTAAAATTCTTGATAAATATTATAACAGTGCTAATTTAACAAATTATATAGCTACATGTTCAGCGCATCATCGAGTCGAGCACTCATGACTATTATACAAATTCTTTATGTATAAAATTCACCTTTTAGGTTAATAATGTTAACTCACACATAATTGTATGATTGTGGCGAGAATGAACATAATTTGTTTACTTCAGAAACCCTAATTAAAATTAGATAAATGAGATTTTTCTGCCACACCTTCAGAAAAACAAAAGCTAAATTAAACAAATTGTTAAACGATTATTAATTGTTTGCATATTCAAGAGCAAATGTTTCTGGTTTTGAGTTGTTTTCAAAAATACAAATATTGATATGACATGAATTTGATATGTTAACTTTAAAGGTTACTTGCTGCCTGCAACTGGCAACCGTATTCCGTTAACCGACTTCCTTCGAAACCGGTTTTAATTGGTTCGACTTAATCGCGTCGACACCTTTGAGAATCAATTAGTGTGGCGCATCCAATTGAACGACCTTATAGGCAATAGCAAATTGCGTCCGCAATTAATGAAATTGAGTTGATATAAATTCGCAGGCCAAAATCCGACCAGTCCTGTCCAACGAGTTCACAAAGTGCTAATCACTCGACTCCGGGTAAGAGAAGTTATTCGGTCATGCGACTTTTGGGCCATGTTACTTTGCTGAGCTACGTTCCATTATGGCTACTAGAATTTGCTAAGTTTATACCTGTATCTTAGTGGATAATTGGACATTAATTCAGGTATGTGTGTACATACACACATATATATATATATATATATATGTTTGGGTGCTTCGAGTGCCGGTCTACTTATTGTCATAAATTATGGCCGTTGCGTAAATTGTGTGCACCTTGATTTCGATGTCAACAAAAAATAAGAAATAGGCATTTTGCAATTAACTTGCAATACGAGCAGAAGTCGCAACATCTTACGCAACACTCGAATCCAGAGCACCACTTGACGAGATCTCAATCTGCACTTTTAGGTGCTTTCACTTAAAATGGCAATTTCAATTAGTGCCTGTTACTCTATCGCCGAGACCAATCGGAATTTGCTCAATTTCGGCCCATAGGGGAATATTGGATACGCCTCCCGGCTCTGGTTTCGAGAGAGATGTTGGACACATATGTACATCTGCACAGATGCAACTTTGTTGCATTCAATAAGGAGTTGCGCAGAGTCTGCGCAGCCATCAATAAATCAATCATTTTGTGGCGAAATTCTTAGCTGCGTTGCACTCAACTATTTTGCACTTTAATGATCAGCACTTGGTCTTTGGTGATTTGAGTTTAATTTTAATTAGATGTGGTTAAAGTTATGCCAAACAAAATTGCTCGCTTTTACCCGATTTGGTGTCTGCACCAGTTTTGACGTTTATACACATGTACACACATATTAATTCTGGTACACTTTTTGAGGGGATTACAAAATGATATAGTCATGCTCGTCTGTCCTTCTGTCTGTCCGTCTGTACTCCGTTTTTTAATAAATATTATATAGGTTCAGTCTCAAAACTATCTTCATGAGATTTTAAATAAATCCCTATTTTTGCTGCCGTCATTTAATACTTCGGAACCGACAGGATCAGACTACTGTATCATATAGCTCCCATGGAAAGCATCGGTTGAACAATTTGAAGTTGACGCATTCTGTTGCAATAAAGAAAGAGTATGTAAATTTCGGTGTGCCTAAATTAGTCTTAATTTCTTGTTTAAATGCTGTACTCGTTAGTGAGCTCACATTAGTCCAAAGTCGAAGGCTTCTGATTAGCAACATAAATCAGATATATATATATATATACAATATAAGAGATACATTGTATCGTATTCTCAGAATATGTATTCGTATTTATATATATTTATTATGGAATATATTTACATAAAATATCTGTTACAATAGATATTAAGAATTTATTTGTATTTCTGTTTATTTCGAATTGAATTTCCTGCTCCGCATGCAAAGTCGAATTGGAAACACTTTTGTCATTTTTTTGTATCTCGAATGGTCTTAAATCATGGCTAATTACCATAATGCATGTCCATCTGTTTGTTAACTGGTTGCATTTATTACCTGGCCATGACCAATTGCTGTGCTTTGCTTTGTCCATTGTGATTGCCAAACACCACGATTATCATCTGGCTTAGACTAGAATATACATATAATCGAGTGTTTACTCCGTTCGCTGGGACCGGGCACATGGACATTAAAGCGTTAACTTGGCTGCACTAACTCCAGACCCTGTTGGCTAATTTGAGTTTTATTGCAGTTTTGAAAGTAGCCAATGTAGTCCGATCGAGCAAAGTCCGGGCTATTGTTCTGCTGGCTGTTGGCAATTAAAATGTACTCCGTCTGTGTGTTGGGTTCTGTCACGGCAGCTGGAACGGATTGGCCGCCAATATTTGCGCATTGCATGCGGCAACTGGCATTTTGCACAAAGGTCTCTCACCAACAACAACAACAACAACAACAACAATTGGAAGTTGCGGTTGGCTCTGTGACTGTGGCCATGTTGCCAGATGAATGAGTCCACATGGGTCTAAGTCTAAGCTCGAGGCCAGTGAGCTTGGATAAAATGCATTATGTAAACCCATTTCTTACATATCGACGTTTTTGTTTGTTGTCTGGAAATTACATATATATATTTAAAAATTATAAAATAATTGTAGGTTTTTTTTTGCATACTTGTACATACATACATATCACAATATGTGTATATTTTTTAGGTAAATACCAGAAGCAGCAAATTGTTGCAACGAACATGTTTCCGTTGAAATGTTGAAATTAAAATGAATAACAGCCAATACAGACTAAATAGGTTAAGGAACCAGTTGTTACCATAACAGCAGAGCCTGTGTCACAGCCGCCAAGATCGATGGCCGATTGTCCCTAACTAGTCGGTTAGTCGGTTAGTCGGCCAACATGCCAAATGGCTTAGTTCGTGTCTATTGCCCGTTTAGGCCAGGCTTAAAATAAAATTTACATAAAATACACAAACACACACACACACACAAAGGTTTCGCTGAAGAAGTCGTTTTTTTGTTTAAATAAAAAATAAATAAATAAAGACAAGCAGCCATGTCCATCAACAATATTTAAAGACTCCAAATTTTGCACAGATTTTCCTCCTTTAGCAAGTTATTTAACGACGTGTTAAATGAGACATGAAGCTAGTAAAAATTTAGATTACTTAACCAGATTTCACTAATCATTAGCAAAAATATTTTCTAGTATTTCTTATTTAATTTTAAATGCATTTGCATTATCATTTTAGAATTAAATTATCAAAACTTAATTTAATTCAGAAACATATTTTGTAACTTTTCAATGTCTTATTTCTCGACCTCGCATTCACAATTTGAAAGTGGAGCAGTCTCGTCATTCTTCTTGAAAACGTCTGACATCAGTGGTTTAAGATTTGATCATAAGTTTAGTTAGTATTAAATGACATCGTATTATACGAGATTGATCTCTATAAGTCCGTAGAAAGTAGCATTTCAATTTCATATTCATTCACTTCATCTTGCCGCAAGAGCGCACCTTTTTTTTCCAATAAAGGCAAGGATTGAGTTTCGAAATTGGAGAGGTCGATTTCTGAACAACTGTTTTTTAAGGTCGACCTGTGTTAATTCAATCCAAGACTCACTCATGTTCCACATTTATTCGCATTTCGAACAACAACAAAAATCGAGTTTCTAGCATACAATTCTAGAGCAGTGGTATTTAAAATGGAATTTGAGATTTGATTTGGTTTTTTAAGCCAGTCACCGAAACGTGATCAAATGCTTGAGCGACAATTAGTTTTTGTTCTCCTCAATTGTGAATTGTTATTAATATTATGTAACTATTCCATTCGATTGAAATTCACAACGCATTGAAATATGGTTTAGTTTTGTCATTTGTTATTATTTTTGATTTGATTATGATTTCGAGGTCTTGATCCCTACCTGAGCCATATACCCATGTCAATGTCTGTCTTTTTGTCTACCCTATACGTGTATATGAACCTAACTCATTATCTGGTGAAACTGGCTTTGCTTACGTCAGAATTGAAAATCAGTCATTATGAAATCGGCCTAAAAATTTGTTTTGGTAAGAAAAAAAAATATATATTTTATTCAGTTATCTAAGGCCAAGTTCCTGGGAGCTGCGGGTAAATCTATTAATGTTTAACAATAACAAAAATTCTAATATTGAAGAGTTCTGTGTAACACACATAAAAACACGCACTGAAAATTAGACAAATTGGAATTAAAATGAAATTTAGCAATTTAAGGAAAGAAAAATTATGGTTTCTACAACCAACCATTTTAGAAATATACTTTCTGAATAATATGTTGAGTTGTTGTCCTTGATAGATTTTCCAACTGGTTGAAAATTCACAGCGAAAATCAAGTTTGCTTTATTTTATCGATAACTGCCACCGTTTCTCGGATATCGATATATTTATATTTCCGAAAACAATAAGTGCCACAATTTTGAAGGCAGAATCTTCCAATTAGTAATACATAATATACATATGCATATTAGTGATCAACTGCCCAAATTTCATCAAGGTCGGATGAGAAACACCCAAGTTATAGACGAAAATATATTCCCATATTGATCTCATTTCTATCAGCAGCTGCAAGCATCTTCTGTATGCATATAAATTAGCAGCGCATGCGTGAGAAAGAGATGGCATTATAATCGACGCCAGCGTCAATGTGTTTTTGTGTGTATTCTGCAGAGCCCCGTTACCTACGATTGCGTGTATGTTTGTATGTATGTGCATGTGTTTGTAGCCTGCAAGATCGGGTCAGTTCGAGCATGTGAATGAAAATATGCGCTGGCGAAGTTATAGTTTTTTTTTTTTTTACTCTGTAGACCCTGGGCCTGTCATAAGAAACGAGTGCACTTGCAGACCTGCTCACATTTGGGTGCACAACTTGTTACAGAGAAATTTGCCAATAAAACTATAGTACATATATTTTACAGCTGAGTTCAGGGTATTCGCAGTCGAGCTCACTCCACTCCAGCGTTCTCACTTGTTCATTGTGGTATTTTTGTCTTTGTCTCTGCCGCTTTGCTCTCTAAAAGCGTGTCGAATTTTGATGCGTGCTTTAATATTTTTATGTGCGAATTTATTGGAATGATCGTTTACAGCGAATTGCTTTTTTAGCTTTACGATCCCTGCTGAGCTGGCGTGCAGCGTTTTTCAGACATACTTTTGTTTACCAACTTTTGAAGCTAGTTGTCTTTGGTTCTGCCATTCACCTGAGCTTGTTAGTTACGCAATGCATGGTTATTGATTTTGTTATAAAATTCGAGTGAAGAACTGAGTGAGCTTAAGCATTGAGCGCGATTTCATAAGTCAGCTTCGATGATTTCTTTTTAAATGATCAATTCTATAGTACTTATAATATATTTCATATTCTATATTGGAATATTCCAATAATAAACATTTAATAAATGATTTGAAACTACGGCAGAATCAGACAAAAGTTAGTTTTGATTGGTAAAATCAAATTTCTTTCGAACTTTTTCAAATTGTTGCTATTATTATTTTTATATAACAAATTATATATATTTATCACTACTATTATTATGCCTGATACTTTATGAGGGATTTTAATAAAATGTTTAACAATTTTCAAAGTGTATATGGAGATTTTTCAATAGAAAACTTAATTTCAGATGCGCCATCAGCGAGATATGCTGGTCCTCTGCATTTTGGGATTTGTCTGCAGCGTGGTCGGACTTAAGGTATCAACTGGCTACCATATCGTGCACAATGATCAACCGCGCTCCCATGGAGGACACTTACATGGGTACAGCTATCTTCCAGCTTCCCAGCCATTTATAATAGGGTAAGCCTTAGCTGTTCCCATTCTGCGACTGCGTAAAACATTCTTGTATATATATTTTGCATCAGAAATGCGCTACCCTCTGCAGTGGATACTTCGCCTGTGCCACAAAATCCATTCTTTAGTGTTGCGAGTCCCCAACCAGCACCGCCCACGCAGAGCAGGGTTACTTGCGCCAATCCTCCGGCTGCTTGTGAGAAGTCCGCCTATCGTACGATGGATGGATCATGTAATCACCTGGAAAACCCAGGACTGGGCGTTGCCAATACTAAGTAATATCAAAGCGCCCAGACTACACTCAGAAAAAATTAATCTGAATTTTAGAAAATCGTAAAAAAAATATAGTTTTTCTTGCTTTTTAGAAATAATTTCTAAATGGAAGAGAACAAAATTCTTACAATTAGAAAGTCTTGCCCAAAATCGACGACGAATTTTTATCTGTTATAAAGAAATAAAGATAGCGTCACCAAACTTGGAAGAAAACTTGCTGGTAAACTCCTCCAAAGATCGGCTATACATTTTTAGATCCTATATCTACAGCAATTTTAAAAACAAAATTGGAGGATTAATAGGAACCTCCTTCAAAGATTGGTATTTCTTGTATTACTGTATTACTAGAAAAAAATCCACGCTGAAACTTAGAAAAGCCAACACTTTGAAGAAGTTTTCCAAACATTCGCGATTCACTAAAATGTAGCTCGATTTTTTTTATGAGTGTATATTTCAGTCTGTATGTTTGTGCCAATTCTAACGCGTTTCCTCTAGGTATGGTCGTCTTGTGACACCCAAATACGCGGATGGAATATCGGCACCAACCCGGTCCGTAACTGGCAATGAGCTACCCAGTGCTCGTCTGGTATCCCTTGTGGCATTTGGTGAGCAGGACGTGCCGGATCCACAGTTTACGCTCCACAACATGCAGTGGGGACAGATTATGACGCACGACATGAGCATGCAAGCGGGAGGCACTCAATCCAGTATGTCGATCACTTGATCACTTGGTAATAGATTGTCTAATTTACCCTAATCTACCCTACCCTAATCCTACACAGAGAAACATCCGACGCGCTGTTGCACAGATGATGGACAATTGGTGGGCTTGGACACAGCGCATAAGACCTGCTTTGCCATCATCGTGCCTCCCCACGATCCGGCTTACTCCCAAGTAGGTACGCAATGCCTCAACTTTGTGCGCACCCTGACAGATCGGGACTCCAACTGTCAGTATGAGGGTGGAGCGGCCGAGCAGTTGACTGTGGTCACAGCCTACATGGATCTGTCCCTCGTCTATGGCAACTCGATGCAGCAAAATAGCGACATCCGCGAGTTCCGAGGCGGACGTATGATTGTGGAGGAGCGCAATGGCGCAAAATGGCTACCCTTATCCCGTAACGTAACCGGAGACTGCGATGCCATCGAGGAGAATGAAGTATGCTACAGAGCTGGCGATGTACGTGTCAATCAAAATCCCGGACTCGCCTTACAACAGACCATACTGCTCCGTGAACACAATCGCATTGCGGATGCTCTGTCTGCTCTAAATCCTCACTTTGACGATCGCACGCTGTTCCAGGAAGCTCGCAAGATCAACATAGCCCAGTATCAACAAATCAGCTATTACGAATGGCTACCAATTTTCCTGGGCGAGGAAAACATGTTGAAGAATAGCCTGATTTTCAAAGCTCCCGGAGGAAGCCACGTGAATGACTACAATCCCAGCATCGATCCCAGCGTATTAAATGAACACGCCACAGCTGCATTCAGATACTTCCACTCCCAAATCGAGGGTAGATTGGAGTAAGTGTATATTTATACAACCTATCAGAGATGTACTCTGCCCCTCTCCATGACTCTTTTTTATTATTTGCAGTTATAAACTCGTTAATTTATAACCTCTTCTCTGCTTATAGCCTTTTGTCCGAGCTGCGCTCAGTTCTTGGCTCATTAACTCTTAGTGATTGGTTGAATCGCCCTGGTATTCTTGAGGTTGGCGATAACTTTGATTCCCTAACCAGAGGGCATGCCACTCAGCCAGAAGAGCTGACGGACATCAACTTTGACAGACAGGTATCTATGCCCAGACAATTAATACAAAAATAACTTAAATTCAGTAATTTTAATTGGATTAAAAATGAACTTCGAACTTAATATATATGTAGGTTCTCTTATAACTCGCGCAGATCATGTTTGATTATCTTATCGATAGCTGCCTCCGTTTCTGGAATACCGATATATTTCGGTTTCCGATAGCAATAAATGCAACAATTTTAAAGGCAGAATCGAATTAATACACACATATGCAAAAGTATATTATCAATGAACTGTCCTAATTTCAACAAGATCGGATAAGAAACCCCGAAGTATAGTCGAATGTAGATTCGCATAATGAATTCCTTTCTATCAGCCGCTGCAAGCATTTTCTGTATACATAAATATGCGAGCGCATGTGTGAGAAAGAGATGACATGATAATCGACACGAGCGTCAATATGTTTTTGTGTGTATTCTGGAGAGCCCCGTTACCTACAACTGCATGTACATATATACATATGTATGTATGTGTGTATGTGCACGTGTTTGTAGCCTGTCAGTTCGGAGCAGTTCAAGCTTGAGAATAAAAATGGGCGCTGGCTTAGCCATAAGAAAAAAGTGCACTTGAAGACCTTCTCACATTTGGGTGAAAGACTCTTTAAAGAGAAATTTGCCAATAAATCTACAATATATTTAACAACTTATTACAGGGAAAACATGTATTCGGTTATTTATTTGAACAATTAAAAATAATCATAGCTATTTTTTTCTGCATTAATAATTATTACCAAAAAATGTATTAAACTTAATTATATTACTTTATTTTTAATATGCTAGATTAAGCATTTCCTGTTTAGACGTAATATGCCATTCGGCTCCGATCTGCGTTCATTGGATATTCAGCGGAATCGGGACCATGCACTTGCCTCGTATAATGATATGAGAGAGTTCTGTGGCATGAAGCGGGCACAGTCGTGGGAGGACTTTGGTGATCTGATAAGTCCGCAGATAATCCATACACTCAGATCGCTCTATGATAGTCACGAGGATGTTGACTTGACGGTTGGTGGCTCTCTGGAGGCACATGTGGCTGGGTCATTGGCCGGTCCCACTTTCCTTTGCATCCTGACGGAACAGTTCTATAGAACTCGTGTTGGCGATCGTTTCTTCTTTGAAAATGGCGACAAAATCACCGGATTCACTCCAGGTATTATTTTGCATTACACGTATTGATCAATTATGTAATTCTGACATCTTGACCAGATCAATTGGTGGAATTGCGTAAGGCAAGCATGGCTCGTTTGCTCTGTGACAATGGCAACAATATCGCTTCGATGCAGCCTGCTGCATTTAGAACTATTTCGGGATCGTAAGTACCATATAAGAAAAACACTATCATCAATATTAATCTATGCCTGTTTACTAGGAACCCAATTGTGCCATGCTCGGATTTACCGCAAGTTGACCTCACGAAATGGGTCGATCAAACTATACATGCCTCTGCAGATCACTCAGTTCTGTTTGGAAAGAAGTGACAATTTCCATTGTGTGCACACGGATCTGTCTTTAACTAGTTCAAAATATAATAACAATTAGTTTAATCAACTTAAAGATTGTAAAATCAAACTCCATGTATTATATTGTCCCCATTTGATGTACATATATAAATCATATCGGTATGTAAGAAATCCCTATTATTATTACCCATTCTAATAAAACATTTTATCCTAACTGACTGACAAGATATCAATTTACATGTTTGGTGATACAGCATTATACACATAAAGAGAAAATTTGGTGCAGTCCACAAAAATTAAAAAAATACGAAAATAAGAAAGACTAAAATAAAAATTTATTAAAATTCTTATCAAATCTTCTTTATGATTGGTGGTAATATCGACTCGGTCAGATATGCCTTCAATGCAAGGGTCTAATAAAATAATTAAATCATATACTGGGAATAATTTTAGATTCCAAGCTTAAGTTAGACAAGCATGTTTCTTCCTCTGTTAATCGAGCCTTTGGGGTCTTGGGTTTCATTAAGCGCTGGTCAAAGGAATTTGACGATCCCTACATTACTAAAACTCTTTATATTTCACTTGTGCGTCCTATTCTGGAATATGGATCCTGTATATGGTCACCCAATTACAAGGTTCATCAGGATAGAATAGAATCCGTACAAAAACAATTTCTATTATTTTCCCTTAGGGGTCTTCATTGGAATACTAATATTAGCTTACCCTCTTACCATAGTAGACTTTTGTTAATAAATCTTCTCTTTCTGATCGTAGAACAATGCTTGGTGTTATTTTTTACACAAGCTTATAAACGGTGAGATTGATTCTTCGGAGTTAATCAGCCAACTTAATTTTACAGTTCCGATCAGAAATACAAGGAATTTTCTGCCTCTTTTTCTTAAAACTTGTAGTTCCAATTTTGCTATTCATAACCCATTTAGAATTTTGTGTACTAATTATAATACGCTTTTTCCGTTAATATGTTGTACTTCCTCCATTTATTCTATTAAAACAGTTGTCTTGTCCAATCTTTCTTTCAATTCGCGAACTTCGTAACCGCGCGTTATGCGGCGCACCCCTCGGTCGGTTGGGTGGGAGGTGGGTTGCAGTTTTGCTTGGGTCCGTGTTAACAAGCCCGTGCTTGGTATCGTTGGGCCACTTGAATGTACAGCTCGTTAATATATAATATCTATAGCAGTATAATATGATTGAGTAAGTAATGTTGATAATATTAATGTTTATCTTAACTTCTGTTCAACGTTATCCTTCATCCAGTTATGAAAGTCGGCAAACTCGTCAATCGAATAGCTTTGTGGAGTTAGAAATGTTTTTATAACCATTAATTATGGGTAAGTAACGCATACTAATTAACAGCTTATTGGTTGTATAAATAAACCTATACCGATGAATGTACATATTGAGATAAGCGTAAGACGTATTCAAGTTTAAGTTTCAAGTTTCGGAATAAAAATATGAATGGTTTTTGTGATCCTGCATTAGTCACACAAATTGATAACACTTATACTTGCTTTCGGACTTTCGGTTATTCAGCTAGTTCATGGTATTATGAATATGAATAAAATACTATATATGAATAAAAAGATTTATGTCTCAAATACGCGTGGAATTTTTTCTCTGTCAGTAAAATCCGATAACTCATTCAGAAGTTTTCAATTATTAAATATTTAGCGACCTCCCCAAAATGAATTGAGAAGTTTTTTATGAGTTCGTTTTGTAAATTTATTCATGACAAAAAATGATATTTATTGTGGCAAACAGAAGTAAAAGTGAAGAAATAAATTCTATTCGAATGGTTTCAAACAATCAATATAAATTCTTGAGGAACAATGACATTTGCATAAGAATAAAAGTTTTCTTTCGATCTTTCACTCCAAAAAAAATTGTTTTTGTTTTATAAATTGTTTAATTATTGATTTTCTTTGTTTTTTTTACTTGCTTTCAAATTTTATGTGGTTTAGTTAATTTGATTATTTGCATAGCATAACCATATGTCATATGGCCAGACAAAACCGAATAACAGAAAGTGATAACAAGGCGAAATTAATGATATCATTTGAATAATTCCTAAGAAATATGAATAAAAAATCAATTTTCATTTTTATATGGCATTGTGACAGCATAAGATAGTATATCGTGTCGTGTGCAATGCAAATGAATGTTTAGAAAACTTCTCTGATAAATTATACCTTTAAGCAATTTTGAAAATAAAATATGCATATTTGAACCACAGCTTCAAGATTATTAATTTATTTATCATATTCTATGAACTACACAATATGTTAATATAAATGTGTTTAAATTGAAATTTGTAAGAAATAAATATGTGAACCGTTGTCAAAAACTGTTCGGTTTGTGCATGATATATCGAGAATTAACTGAGCTAATTTCTTTCAGTTCTTACAAAAATACTATATTAACCTTTTGACTAGACCGAAAAATATCAACTAATATTAAAAATATTATATATATCGCAAGGGTTACGTGATGCGCATAGGATTGAAAGTAATAAAAAAAAATTCATTTTTTAATGTTCATGTATTTATTTTTACATTTTTATATTTTCTAATAATATTAGCAAATTTCTAGCAGTTTAGGATGGGGCAATGTAGAATTAGATATAGGTTTTCTCCGGGTGGGAACATTTTCAACCAAAGCATTCACATTTGCTTTCATATTCATATATACTGATCCAAGTATTATTCAAGTCTCGAATTGAGATATATCATTCAAATATAAAAGAAGGTATAAATTGGAAACCCTTTTCTGACAGTTAAAGCTTTAGTCAATACTTCAAGACAATAATGCGAGTTTGCACAATTCAATTCAATTCAATTCTGTTATGTCGCTTTGGAGCGTACGATAAAATTAGCATAATAAATTGATTGATATTGATGAAAAGGAGATACATTAATCTTCGGCTGTTCCGAGATTACCTTCACATGTAGACTGTAGTCCCCTTCTCTCAGTGATCCAAACTGTCTGAGTCATGAATATTATCTGAGAAACTAGTTTGCCGACAGACTGACTGACAGAATGACTCACGGTCGGGCAAACCTTTGTGTTATAGTATTTGCATATTTCATTGATAAATATCAAAAGACTAGCCGATAAAGCTGCCTCATAATCAAGGTTTTTATTTGTGAATAGCTCAATTATTGCTTGTGTCTCTATAAGAACATAAGAGCTTATTTTGGAAGGGAACAAATTTCTAATGAAATAAAGTTGAGGGTATATGCTTTTTGAGATCCTTAGACTTAACCGTTACTCTTTTTTATCCGTTTAATTTTATTTATGGTTTTTATCGTACGAAAAGATTTGAAATGGGTTACGAGGCGTACTAATTGCTAAGATAATTGGCCTTCTGATGCTCCGCTCTTCAGCATCATCACTTTCGTCTACATAAGTTTCGGGTTGACTACTTTGTTCATTCTCTGATGCATTGTTAGATTCCAAACCTTCTTCGTTACTCAAATCACTCATATTTTCAACCAATTCAACATCGTCGGTCAAACCTTCAGCAGGATAAGAGTTCGCTGATCCTTTCATATAGTCTTGATCCAAAGTATTTTCATCAGGGTGATTTTCGAAATCTACCAAGTCATTATCGGTCTCAATCAGATGCATTCGCTCAGCATCCCACTTATGCCAGTCAAAGCTTGGGGGCGCTGGAGATGCATGTCCTCGATGTGGATGTCCTGGATGTGGATGGTGTGGGTGGTGATGTCCTGGATGGTAATAACCTGGGTAATGATAATCTGGGTGGTGATATCCGGGGTGTCCGTTATGTGGATGTCCCTGATGCGGATATTGTTTGCCTGGATATCCTTTGTGTCCTCCGTGCGGAGAGCCTGGAAAGGCTGGATACCCCGGATAACCTGGATACCCTGGGTGTCCCGGATATCCTGGGTATCCACCAGGACCGTCATGATGATGCCCTTTTCCCGGCGATGGCATAGGAATTGGAATTATTATTGGAGGAGGTGGCAGGGGAGCGTGCCCATGCCAGTCTTTATGTCCTGTATGACCTGGGGGACCCTTGGGTCCAGGTATCCCAGCATGTCCAAAGTGACCTTTGTCCCCCTTATCGCCCTTGTCACCCTTCGGACCATAATGTCCAGGCTTTCCCGGTACACCTGAAGATCAATAATAAATCTGCAATCATAAATCTCACCATAAATCAGTATGCTAACCTGCAGAACCCGGAGGACCAGGTAAGCCTGGTGGACCAGGCAGCCCCGGAGGACACAAACAATGCTGCGGTGGACTTGGATAGTTTGGAGGTGGATATGGATATGGTGCTGGTGATGGTATTTTGTAAACCACAGGTGCAGGAGCTGGCGCTGGAGCCGGAGAATGAACGACAAATCTTCCGGTTTCCTTAACACATTTTATCTCTTTCACCAAACCGAGAATGGTTAAGCCTAAGTAAGTTATTTTCAGTATTTTGGCTCTCTAATCGAATATCCAATAATGTGACTTACCAAAGCAGACGATTGATATCTTCAATTTCATGGTTCGAAAACTAATGCTACGTTTCTCCAAAGAACCGATCACTTTTATACTCCACGCACAATTTATATAGAATTTATGAGATCACACGCAGAGAAACACATATTTTACAAAATTGTCTTTTAATAATCTAGTTTCTTTAGGACCGTTATGAATGAATCTACTGAGAAATCAATCTTTTGTCCTATTATCTTTATTTGTTTACATATCATGGAAACTAATTATGATTTGAATAAAAATCTCATTGACTCCGCATAAAAAAGATGCTGAATTCCATTGTTTGGATTCTTTGATTTCGTCACGTCATTACTTCTGTTTGTAAAACAGCTGAAGAGTTTGCCAAAGATGTCACGCTTCAGCATATGATTAGCCCACATACAGAAAATTCAAAAAGTTACCGGTATAATGCAGACGCAAGGTCAGAGCGAAAGTTAAAGGTTAACTGTTTTTCTTATTACATAAGAAGCACTGCCCCAATTTTATTGGATTTGATATACAATGCAGGAAATCAAAGAGAAACCGATAGTCACAGTCAGCAGCAGAAAAACCTTTTTAAAATTATTAATTGTTCTTAACCGGTACCCGAAAAACGATATTCTTGGAACTGATCAGACCGAGAAATGGGCAAAACATTTAACTAACTTGCGCGAAGGGATCCGCATCGGCACCTAACAGCTTAGAATTGTTCTGCAGCCGTTTGTAAAGCGACTGCATGGCGCCTAACAGTGGCTGGGTAACGGCGAATGTTGAGAAGGCATCCGCATCGGCGCCTCAGCGGTTGGATCACGGCTGTCGCCAGCAACAACTGCAGTTGCGAATCCAACATCAGTGACAGGCACAACGATGATCAAGGCTGGCTTGCATGGGCGAGCTATCATCGTCACATGTTCCTAATCGAACAAACTAATTAAGTTGAATGAAATATAATTTCGATTACAACTTATTTAAAACAAGTAAGAATGCTGCTGTCGTGTGAGCTCGACTACGATATACTCAAAATATATTCTAGTTTTATTGGCCTTTAAAAAGTCTTGCACCCAAATGTGAGAAGGTCTTCAAGTGCACTCGTTTCTTATGACAGGCAAGGGGACTGCAGAGTAAAAAAAACTAAGCCAGCGCATATTCTTGTACACAAGCCAAAACTAACTGGCTACGAACACGTGCATATACATACACACATACATACATATATATGTACATGCAATTGTAGGCAACGGGGCTCTGCAGAATGCACACAAAAACATATTCACGCTCGCGGCGATTATCATGCCATCTCTTTCTCACACATGCGCTCGCATATTTATGTATACAGAAAATGCTTGCGGCTGCTGGTTGAAATGAGATCAATATATGAGAATCTAATTTCGACTATACCATTATAGGGTTGGAGATGCTTCCTTCTGCCTGTTACATACATTTAACCTTTTTTAATGGGCTCAGGGTATAGTCTGTCTAGAAATTGTTCTTATGGCTGCTGTCTTTGCGGATCCAGCCAACATAAATTCAAAACAAAACTACTTTCTTAAAATAGATATATGCAATACATTAACGCACAATTTATGGCGAATTGCATATTTCTGTTGATGTCATTTTTATATCTTACTTTTCTCTTCATTTAAATATTTATTTAATTCTAACGTACCTCTGGATAATAAGTGCTTAACAGCGGAAAATTTACATAGTTCAGATATTTACCAATCCCTTCTTTATAATTTCCCTATATCTGTCTGTTTCTCCCTTTCTCTCTTTATCTTTACTCTTAGAATTCTTCAGTTTGTAACTTATTAATCTGTAATCATTAACATTTTTGATCTGAATAGTTTTTTTATTAGGTTGACCAATTTTTTTGCTAGACTAGTTTACATTTTAATACCCGCAGGTGTTCTATATTTTATATTATGTGTTCAATCTTAAATTTCCTATTCATTTTTATGTGATGGGATTTTTGGGTTATACCAAACCACTTATTGAATTGGATCATTTCACATTTGAATATTTTAATAGAGCTATTCCTTACACCAATTTAATTTTTAATTTAAAATATTTTTGCAATTTTCAACTTTCAAAGTTGATGGTCTGCATTTGGATTATATGAAATAAGTAAAGTAAAAGTAAGTGTGAAAATGTCAGTTCAAAATATTGTTCGCTTACATCACTGAGCAGACAGTGATATATGGCGATGTCATTTATACAATAAATGATCGATTACATTTTCAAAAAATACACTTAAAAACAATGGGGTCGGAAATGCTTCCTATTTGCTTTTTGTCGTACATTATGGTTCCCCATTGCAAATGGGTTCAGTGCATGAAAAGTGAGCGCTTACATTTATACAAAAGTGAATGGTAAAATGAAAAGTTTTGAAATCGCCCACAACACTTAACCAGTTAAAGTGTGTTGTGTAACAAAAAAATCTAAGCAGAGCATTCGTACATTAATTGAGAATGCATGCGTTTCACTGGGCACGATGTATGGCGGCTAATGATGATGGGAAAAATTATCTCGTTGAAAGTAGACCGATTAAACTTTCAAAAAGTGAAGCCATTTACACTCTTACACCTTCAGGAAATACATTTTGTAAAAGTGAACACTCCATTTGTGTGAAGAAATGTCTGATTACCATTCATGCCATCCCAAGGGAACTGTTTTTAGAAAAATTGGCTAGTGACCAAAGCCTAACAGAATTCCAAAAATACTAATATTTAATAATAATATAAGTAAAATAAAATGCTAATATAAGAATTCTTCAATGTACACATATAGAAAACCATACCCTGGAAATTAGACATAGTTTCCTAAATTTTCGAAAATGTAATCCTTGTTTTTAGGAAGTGGCTTCCATACATTTTAGAAATTTACTTGTCGCGAAAAATTTGACGATTTACTCCAATTTAGGTTGTATTTTTTTATGAGTGTAGAGTCATGATCAAAAAGTAGCGATCGCTGTCCATAATTCATGACAGATAACAAAAGATAAGATTCCGGCGAATCTGCTTGAGAAGCGTGTTAAGGATTCCTGCTCCAATTTCGCAGACTTAAATACTCAATTAAAAAAAAAAAAAGACAACATAATTAAAATTGTCAAAGAATCTGCAAAAGTTGCAAAGATTAAACTTTAAAGCAGTTAAGTTACCATAAAGGTAACTATTGTGCCATTTGTCAGCATTGAAATTTATTCAAATATAAAAAATCGAGGAATATTCTTAGACTCTCGATATAATTGTAATGCTTACTTCTGAAAAGAAAAACATTTCAATAAATACAATGCCGTATTTATTCGACAATTTTATCTGTTGCTGATCAGATGAAGTACTACTGAAGTATAAATTTTGATACCCTTACAACTTGAGACTTGATAACCCGATCGATAACATCCACATGTGCATATCTATGAAATCTCATATCTCCCCATCTTCAAGGAAACCAAGTTAAGGTTCTTCCTTGTAACTGAACGATTAACGAAAACAAATTTATTTTTTAAATCATAATTATTTAACTTTTATTATTATCATTTTTTGTTTATTATGATATAAGTCGGGCAAATTGATCAGTTAGAGATGCATCAGCTTTAAACATTAGTTAACATTTATATACATGCAAGAATATGTAAAACTTTCGATCTTTTTCATTCTACTTTAAGCATTGACAAATTATTTCCAATCTCTGAGTTTTGATGAAAGTTATTCAAAACCAGTTTTAAGCATAAAATTATTTTAAAAAAAAACAAAAAGTTGTGTAGGTTTCCCGGAAATTAGTTAACCAGCTGTGGACTTAAGTCTTGCCATTTGCTAAGGTCTAGTTGGGGAATGTCGTTGCAGTTCAGCAAAACATTACTGTGTGAAAAAAGGAAACATTCGTTTAAGTAAGCCAGTATTTCTCTCAGTGTATAGCCACTTACCGAGTGTTGGGGAAAACGAACACATTCGGCTGGATGTAATGCAAACCTTGCACGTTGCTGCAGAGCAGCGAAGCCAAAGTAATCTTGCGTATCTCCGCCAGTTGAGCTGCATTACAAGTTGGCCACATTAGAAGAAGGGATTATAATTAAGGATCGAGAATGTACTCACTGCGTGACAAGCCGCTTAGATGACTCTCCCGCTCAAAAAAGAAGCGATCGCCTCGACGCGTGTTGAGGAACTGTTTGCCAACAATGCACAGAAGCGTGGGTCCAAACAATGAGTCAGGCGCATGGAATTCGAGAGTGCCGCCGACGGACAGCTCGACATCTTCCGGATTGGCATACAGCTTCCGCAGCAGGCGTATTTTCTATAAGAGCCACCCTATTAATTCATAATTACTATTAAATAGAGAAACACTTTCTACCTCATTCGATATTTCATTGGTGAATTCCGACCAGTCGGCGGCACGGCTCAAGCCGCAGAATTCACGGACATCATTGTATGAGGGCATTCCGAAATCGCGGGCACGTTGAATATCCAGAGCCTTGAGGTCGGAGCCATACTCCTGGAAATCCTTCCTGTTGAAAAAGTGCTTAAGCTCGCGATCTATGTTGCTGTCAGCGCGCTTCTGCAGCTGAGTGACCATGCCACGCACAATATCGGCCATGTTAAAGTTGGAAGACAGAAGGCGCATCGTTTCAGTGCGCTCAAAATAGTTGCTCAGACGAAGCGTCTGGTTTGAGTCCCGATTTGGCGACACCAACCTGCAATGAACAGTTTGTGATTGTTGAATGGATGCCAAAAGTAAGCCACTTCAAAAGGTAAGGTACTTACGAAAACCAGCCGGGAACCTGAGTGTGCGAATAGCGGAAGGCAGCAGCCGAAAACTCTGCATACGGATTGGGATTGACGCTCTCATCGTAGTCATTCACATACTCGGTGGAACCCTCCGAATGGGGGTAGGTAATGCCATTGAGATGGGTGTATGTGGAGCCCAGGACTGCAACCAGATAGTCATAGTATGTGATCTTCTGGTACTGCGCAATGTTTATCTTGCGTGCCTCCTGATACAGACGCTCATCGTTGTAATGCGGATTCAGTTGTGCTAGCTGCTCCGCCAGACGGTTGTGCTCACGCAGCATAACCGTATGAATTACGGCGATAGTTGGCGTAAAACGATTCCTCTTGTCCGGCAATGAATAGCACTCGTTGTTGGTGCCACATTCACCGAAATGATTCTCAACCACGGGCAACCATTGTTGCCCATTGACGTGACTGGTGCGCAGTTGGCCTCCCTTGAAGAGACGCACTTGTCGACTTTGCTTGAGTGAATTGCCATAGAGGGAGGAGAGATCCAGATAGGCTGTGACCACAGATAGCTTCTCGCTGTGTGGCAGTCCGCTCTTGGGGCATATCGCCTCCGCATCGGATATGCAACGAGCAAAGCTCAAGCATGTTTTGCCCGTATTATGGGCGATGGGTCCACCTGCTGCCAATGTGATTGGCTGGCACAGCGGATGGTGTGAATCCGCACAGCAATCCTTGGGTGCTCCCCTTGTGGTCTGCAGGCTCAAGTCGTGGCCGATAAACTGGCCCCACTGCATGGTGGCAACGGTGCGAAACTGATCCATGGTGGTCTTCTCGCCGTACAGGGACAGGGAGATGAGTCGTGCGTTGGGCACAGCTTGGCGCCGAGCATAGCTTGGGTGCAGCATGCGCTTGTACCTGGAGGTGGCGATGCCAAATTCTGGATACAGCAAATTATTGCAGGCACCATCTATGCTCCGGTAGTGCAAATTCTGTGTATTATTTAGACAGTTTAAGGGCGGTATTCCGCACCTGATTGGCTCCACGGGCTGCCTCTCAACTGGCCCAATACTCAGATAACTGCTGGGTCCTGCATTTCTGCTATGCTGGGGCAAATATTTTTTCAGCAGTACGTCCAGGTTGCCATCATAGCTATCCGGGCTATTTCTCTTCGATCTTCTGGAGTGCTCGATTGGTGTTTCACTAGCATCCAAATCTAAAGTGTTCAACCGGTGAAATGGGCAACCACTGAGTTGATCCTCCGCGCTTGTGGTGCTGACCACCACCAAAAACAGTAGAAATCCAATAATCGGAGTAAGTAATCTCATCTTTGCCACTGCACTGCGAATTGTGATGCACTTTCACCGGTGGCCCGGCATATATACGTGGGATCATCGACTGATGTTTTGCATATTTGCACGATCATCAAACTCTAGTCGCGATTTCATGGAATGCCACCTTCCGCATACTTAGGCACGCACGTGCTAAAGATTCAAGAACATGCTCTATATTGTGAATTAACGATTAACATTCTTGAAAAAATCGGAAGCCAGTATCTGTGTTCTCAATACTTTCATTTCGTGTTCTTTTTGCTTCGTTATTTGTTATCTTTTCCGCATATCATTTTTCACACTCAGTTTATTTAGTGTGAGAACTGTTTGCACTTCACCAAATTCACAGAATATAAGTCTTTGTTTAATTGGTAATCATATATTTATTTTTTCGATTTTTTTATGCATAAGTGTTTCTTTTTTTATTACCAATCAGATGTGCCATTTAGGCATCATTTTTAGAGCACTTAACGACTCGAATACGAAATAAATTGTAAAAGCCCAGAACGGCATTATCCAAGTCCAAACTTGTATTCAAGTGCATTTATACCAAATCTGGCAAAAATTAATTACACATTTTCGAAAATGTACAAGGAAAGACAATTTCAAAACTGTAATTTTTTTCGTACATTTTAAGCTTAAACACGTTTTGTCCATGGAAAATACTGAGAAATATGGGGCAGCTGTGTCTACCGTCCCTGACCATGCCGAATGTAAAGTAAGCAGTTTTCTAACCATCTACAAAAAGTACAAAAAGTGGGGGCGTTGCCGAATGGTCTCAACTGCTAAGTTTTGCGGTGTTGTAATTGTTGCTGTAATCTGCTATCTCAGCTGACATATTCCATGGGAAGCACGTCCGATTCCAAGCGTACATTCTTCCTGTGAGCAGCAGTTAGGCCAAAAAGCAAGAGGAAAAATTTTATAAACAGAAAATAAAGGCTACATTTTCAAATGAAGGTTTGTTTAATTGAAATACTCCATTAATAGTTTAATAAAATAATCAGAGTATAATTTAAAATAAATTTTAAAATAACAGTTAGTCATATTGCGTGTTTTTGTTTCATTTTGAATTTTATTTTGTTTGCCATATGAGAAATAATCTGGTCAATTTTTTAATTTATACTGCTTACGTAATACCTGCAGTTTGCCTTCTTGTCATTTCTACTGACACGGTTTCTTAAATAATTAATTTGACTAAATGAAAAAAATAAATAAAAAAATAAGGATCTCCGCTGTTTGCTAATTTTTCGGTCAAAGTGACAAAAAGGACAGATCTGACGTATGAAAATCAAAATGTCAACACTTATGCGGAGTTGCCACTATGTTGAACTTCCGAATGCAGCAATTTGAGACGAATGCTCAAATCGAAAAACACCACTCGTCAACGAAAAAACGCTAAGTTAATTTTTGACTGTGGAATGTTTACATTCACTGGTGAGACAGTAAAACTAAATTCACACAAATATTTTGTAAAGTTCAAATTACAAATGAACCAGTTCCACAGTATTATTTATTGCTAGTAATGCCCATAATGTTTGGTGTTAACTAAGTGGCAACTCTGTACCTTCGGTGCTTGCCAACACTGCGACCATTATTATTAAAATTTGTTAATTGTGCACAATATTGAACAATAACAATAACAAAAATGAAGCGGAGAACAAGTGAAATTTGGTGCTTCTTTCGAGCGGTCGACGACACATTTGCGCTGTGCAACATATGCAAGGCGAAGCTGTCTTATAAAACGACAACGACAAACTTAAGCAAACACATGAATCGAATGCATCCAAATGCAAATGCCTCGGCTTCGACGCATAATCGCAAATTTAAGATATTGCCACAGACAAATGATCGACATCGAGGCAAACCTCGGAATCCGGAACAGGAACTCATATTGCTGAACTTTATAAAGAAACACCCGAATTTGCTGCAAAATCCCTCGTGGGAAACACGCAACGCATTCGAATTGCTCTGGGAACAACTCGCAGCCGAATTAAATCGCAGTGGGCCACCACAAAAAGATCTGGCCACATGGAAAAAGGTTAACTCTGCTAAAATAAAATTGATTTGCTCTTCTTTTTAAACGTTCACTTTCTCAATGTGCAGGCGCTGAAAGACTGGAAGAGATTCATCATTAAGAAGGTGGAGAAAAATGAAATGCACAATATTCCCTTGGCAACGGGCCTAAGTTCGGCGGAAGAAACAATTGCCAGTTTATATCGTCTCAGTGATGATGCTAATCAAATAATAATGAATGCATCCGATGAAGATTTCCAGGACACCTCGAATGCCACATTCGATATGGAAGATGTGGAGGATGTTGTGCCCGAGGAGGATGAGGATAACAGCGCGCTGCAAGATGCCTCCGGCTATGGCTATGAGCCAGAGGATTCCAAGGCGGAACTCGATATTGATCCACTCTTCTTGCAGCGATCGAAATTCGAAGGAAGAGCTCTCCAAACCGATCTGGAGACGATGAGTAAATCCATAAATTTGGCCAAAGATGTGGCGAGTAGCACTCAAAAGGCTCTAAGTGAATTCTGTGCTCTCTATAAACAAAAGCTAATCGAGGACAAAAGACACCATTCTGTCATCGAGCAATTAATGTCGGAAAAACTAGAATTAAAGAAGAAACTGCTGGAGATTGAGCAGAGGAAATTGTCCTTAAAATAGTTATTTATCTGATGATGATGATGATAATGATGATAGTCGGTAATTAGACAAAAACTAATATAACTCTTAATATACGCCTAATCGTAATTAGCATGTAATTCATTATGATTCAAAGTTTGGCGCGAGAAGCTTTTCAAAAATACAGCACATATTTTAATGAAGTCAGATTTTAGTCAGTTTGACTATATATTATATATTATTGTCTATATATTATATATTTATAACATTTTATATACTAATCCCTCAGTTCCCTGTCATAGGAACAATCGGCCCATGTCTGGATGCTTATTACATTTTATTAACATTTGTCAATATCAGCCGGCTGTTGTGGGTTTTTTTTAATGGATATTGAAAATCAGATGTCGGCAATTTTCGGCATGTTTTTGTTGTTTTATTTTCCTCTAATACCCATCCGACCCATCAAAACCCAGCACTTGATCAGAGGATCCTTTCGAAGACCTCAATAATAAATATCCCTGCCTCATCTCTTTTCACTGGATAAAAGTACATCAGATTTGGAGTACCCCTACATTTAAAAAAAGGAATCAAATTTGATGACAATCTACAAAAGTGAAGTCAATCGAAAATATGTCCTTATTAACGATTAATGGCATTTTCAGCCATCTGAGAAATTCAACCCAAATGTTGTAATAATGTTGATCTTGTGGGTTTGAGTCCTGCTATGCTGAATAATAAATGAATCTCTGATTGATTTGTTCTCAAAACGGAAAGCAAGGATTTAGTTAAATTAAAATATGTGCCATTGTCCATTGTTCGATCGAAATGAAGCAAGTCCTTTTTAGACAGCTCACCGTGTATTTTTGAAGCAACAACTTACTTCCGAAATCGATATTTTATACAAAAATAATAATCATTTATTAGACCCGTTTGCATCCGGTTTGCGTTGCTTTTAAATTATAACGGACAGCCGTTGTCTATTATGACGAAATGCGCAACGGAGTCTTTACTTGCTGCAATCACTAGGTATACAGTTGAAACTAACAATTATTTTCTTTAATATTAAACTGCTAATTTTAATGTAAGCAAAAGTTTAAAACAAATACACAAATATTATTTTTACGTATACTCGAGAGTTTACTAGGAACTGAACTGCATATTGCGAACTGGTTCCGATAGTCTAAAATTATATTTTCATTGTTTTATTTAGCAAGTTTATAATTTACTAAGCTTAATAACTACTTTGCGCGACTATAATGAATTTCTGCTGTTTAATTATGTAAACAGTGGAGAATAGTGAGCCTTTTTGTACGATTTTTAGCTGAGGGAGTGGTACCCAATAAAATATTGTGTGCGATAGTCCGATACATTGTACATCACTAATTCATGTGGATGTGGCCTGTGGAAATAATGTGGAACCCATTCGGCTTCTTCTTCTCAGCTTAACCATTCTTGGTGACTGACAAGTCATGATAATTTTTTATAAAACAAATAGTTTTTCGCAATGGACGACTCGTTTTTCGGCTTTGATACAACCACATGCGTACCGGTAAGATATAAAATAAAATGCGGGAATAATCCTGTGCGCAATATGAATAGGTTACCGACAAACTCGTGTTGCGTCTGCAAATTGAAAACTTCAATTATGCTTTTTTTTTTTGTTGCACTGATTATAATAAGAGTATAAATCCAATAGGATGACGATGGGCGCATTGCAGAGCCCCCGGAAGAGGAGTACGACGCGCTCAATGATGAAACCTTCGGCTCGGCGATAAACGGCGACTGGGAGGAAGCCCACGAAACTCTCGTCCGACTCGGCGGCAATCGCGAAAAGATTCGTCGAGGCGGAGGTGGAGGTGGGGCCAATAATCATCTGAGTGGTGGCAATGGCGCCTTCCACAATCAGCAGATGCAGCAACTGCTGCGTGATGACTCCGACCTAGAGCTGAATCTGTCCGCGATGCGATTGGATGACGTCGACCTGGGTTCATTTGGAGAGAGCGATGGTAATCAGTCGCAGCGCATCAGCCTGGATTCAAATGTTTGGGGATTGCAGCCGTCGGCGAACATGCCCTTGGCGAACAATCCACAGCTTTTTCGCGAGCACTTTCGCAGCGCGTTCAAGTCGCAGCCGATGGCAGCAGTTGCAGGCTCAGCCACACAAATGAAGCCACTGCAGGAGGCCAATGCCAATTTTGGTTTGCCGCCCATGCCGCCGCCAGTTACGGCAAAAATCTCAACTCTCGAGGATATCGAACGGAACTTAATCATACAGCAGGCAATACCCAAGCAGCAGCAGCACCAGCAGATGCCCCAACAGCAGCTGCCACAGCTGCTTCAACAGGACTTTAATCTGGCCAACAGGCAGCATTTGGTGGTAACACCAACAATACAACAACAACAGCAGCAGCTAATTCAGAAGCCACAGCAGCACAAGGGTAACATTCATCATCTTATTTGTATATATTACTATATATATAAATGTATATATGCACATATAATATATAAATATATATAGAGATATAAACAACTATATATTTACAGTTATATATATATATACATTTCTACTCGGTTAACATGGCGAGCGTTCGAGTTGTTTACGCTTCGTAAATTTGAGTTAAACTTTTTTTATTAATTTTTATACTCTGAACTCTATTCAAAATGGCTAAAAATCCGCGCCTTAATAATGATTTCTGCAGAAGCTGCAAAGTGGATGCTTCTGCCCTGCGCTTTACTCATAATAACAATTATCTGGCCAGGAAGAGATTAAGCATCCTGAGAACCCCTTTCGATCTATTGCCAAACTAGAGCTAGAACTACGATTGCGAAATATTCATAAACTCCACAGATCTAAACTCATCTATGACTCAGTCTCCCATTAGTGTCAGCGAATTAAAAAGAATCCAAATCACAACGGGCCCAATGAGGCCCACGTGTGTCGATCCTACGGTCGAGAGATATGTCTAATCTAACCTAACCAAACATTTTATAAAGCTATGCAGCAACTCGGACTACATAAATCTTATATATATATATTCCTGATCAGCGTGTCGATCTAGCCATTTTCGTTTGGGACTATAAGAACTAAAGAAGACAAGTTTAGACTATAAGTTCTCATATTTTAGCGATAACTTTCTCTTTAGCCAGTAATTTCGATCAAATTGGTTTCAGCTCGCAACAAAAGACACAATTTTGAAGTTTTTCTTTCTTAATTTTGAATTTCCTCAAGTTTCGGTGAAGAAATTGATAAGGCTTCTTTGGTTTTATGAATGGTTGAAAAGTTGACTATTATTATTAAATACAGCAAAATTACAATCGTAAACTGAACAATATAGGGGCGTGGTTACTATTACCTCGAAATAATTCATATTTATGCAGACAATTTATACCATTTTTGATGTGTATGATTTTGAACTAATTGTAAATTGCAGCACCTCCTGGATTCTTGGCAACTCCACAAACACCGCCAGCAAGGCAAAATCTAGGATTTCATGGGCCGCATTCCTTGGTTGGAGCTGGGCCGGGATCCGGACCGGGACCGGGACTAATGCCGACGCCTCCATCTCAACAGCAACAACAGCAATTGAACAACGGGCTAAGTGGGAATCGAGCACCGCCCGGCTTCATCTATCCAAGTGGAATGGTCTCGAACCTGCCACAACATCCGATGCTGCAGCAGCAGCAGCACGCTGCCCTGCCACCCAGCTATCCCCGAGCACTGCCAAATTCCCATTTGCCCACAGCACTCAACAACTTTGCAATGCATCCGAGCTTCAATGCAATGCGTGCCGTTGGCATCCCGCATCCCGCAACCTTTATGCAGCCCGTGCCGCCTGTGCAACGCCTCCCTCCGCACAACGTGCTCAATCAGCAGCCCAACTCGATGTACAACATGTTCAATATGCGCCTTGTGCAGGAAATCCAGCAGAATCATCCGCTGTTGCAGAACGTGGCCGTTGCCCGTCAACAACAACAGCAGCAGCAACAACAGCAACAACAAAATCGTCCCGGCGATCGCCAGAAACAGCAACAGCAACAATCCCAGCAACAACAGCAGCAGCAGCAACTTAATCGTCATGGCGGCAACCTGCCACAGGAGGAGTTCGACGAGTACGCCAATCTGATGAGCACCCGGGACAAACACTGGCTGATTGGTATTCAATTGTCGCAGCTGAACACGGATACGCCGTACATCGACGACTATTACTACACGGTGCACAGGGAGCGGAAGAACGGACAGATGCGTCACAGCCAGGCGCACAAGGATAACCAGTTGAATCATCCGCTGACGCAGCCACGTGGCCATGCCCAGCTCATTCTGGTGCAGTTGGGCAACAAGAACGGCTCGCGCAACGGGCAGCAGCATCGCGAGCGACGCAACTCGGAGAACACGAGCAACAGCAACGCTAGCGGCAACATAACAAATAGCGGTGGCAACAACAGCAACCTCCTTGCTGGCTATATTTTCTCACCCTTGAAATTCGAGAACTCTCTGGGCAAACTGCAGTATGGCAGTGTCACAGCGCCCCGCAAGATCATCGATGCTGATATCATGGGCAGCGATATGAGTCCATTGGATAATTCTGCATCGTCTGCCTCCTCATCAGCTGCAGTGCATCATTCGGATAAGTCTAGCGAGGGGCCAAATGAGGTGATCCTGGTGCCGAGCAGCATGCGAAAATCGCGTCACATTCTGCTGCACATCGAGACCCTTTATCGGTATCTGCTCAAGCTGGAGGACCTGGAAAGCCCTGAAGTGATGGCAACCATCGTATTGAAAAAGAATAAAGAAAGCGAACGCATCGCAGCCGTGGAGCAGCTCGAGATGGCAAATAAAACGGCCGAGGAACGTGCTGCCGAGGCAAACAATCCCCAGACCATGAATCCAGCGCTTAAAAACAAGTTCAACTATGAAATCGAGTCGCGCGAGGCTCTCGTCAGCAAACTAAAATCGGGGCTCACTTTCGACAAGGTCGTCGCCATGATGAGCGTGCGCAAGGGCAAGGTATTTGGAAATGGATCCCTACTTTTGAATTTTTAATATTGATTATTTTATTTATTATCCCATTATAGATCCTCCTACGCCGTTGTATGCCATTTATTGCTGATCAGAGCATACGTTGGACTGTTTGGGCTGGCGTTTTCTGTTCGCTACAGAATGTCGTTAAGAAGGATCGTGAGGATGTCGAGGGTGTTCTCTATGCCCTGTATCCGGAGTTCAGAAAGCACATTGGCGAAGCGAATTTTGAGACAACTATCAATATATCTGCTGCTTTCACGCTGAATGACAAAAAGATGTCGGCCATATTCTGTAGTCGGGTAAGCACTAATTCTATTCCTCTAAGCCCAGATCTCATTTTATTGCTACGAACCGAATTGTTTTTGCAGTTTGGAATTTTGTCGCTCGTCGGTTTGATTCTACGGGTGGAGGCGATTTACATGCTGAGCACGGATGCGACGCTTAGCGAGGATAACCGACAGAAATGGCGTGAGTTTCTCGCCCAGGTTGCTTCCTGCCTTAATCGCACCATACAACATCAGACCATCTCGGCGGCAATTGAGTCGGATGCAATTCAGCCAATGATGAATCATTTTGCGCGGTTTAAAGACTTGAAACTGGATGCGCTGCTGGCTTTAATAACGGAGGCCAAACATCAAATTAATTAAATTGGTGATTGGAAAGTCATATATATAACCCCTTTGTATAATTTCTGTCATTAATGTTGGGTTATTTTAGCAGTTAATATGTGTATGATCTGATCCACAATGTATCTGCATATATATACGTTTGTGTTGTTGTATTTAATTTTCAATATATACATACATATTACACGCGCACAATTTGTAAAAGAATTCCATGCATACACGCATATATATACACATGTCTATCAAAAAAGGAAGGCTCATATATTAACTAAAGCTAAAGCAGAAAAATGTAGAGTAAGGCAATTAAACATGTAAACAAATGCGAGATATTTTCTTTTCATCAATTTTATAAACGTGCACTTTAAGCAAGGCAAAAACTACTTGATAATACAGCATCAGATAATGTTGCTCATTGTATATATATATATGTCATTTTGTATTCAACACAGTGAAAACTTCTTCACAACTGAACTATTTCAATTTTGTGCTGCTCTTCACATTTTAACTTGTTTACTTCACATTCATTAGGGGCACATTTGTGAGTTTCATTTAACATTTGTTGCGATTGAAAACTTTTCGAATTGTTCAAAAGCTTCTGAGAAAACCATAACAAAATATATGTATACAATTTGTATTTTACCACTGAATGGGAATAATTTGCGTTATTAAACAAATTAATTTGTTCTTTACAATAATTCATTTAAACATGCACGTTATTCAACATCAAAAACAAATATTCGAAGTTTGTAAATATCAGGCTTATAAATCTACTTGAAAACTGAAAACTGAAATTGGGATAAGAGGGTATATTGACATGTGAAATTTAAGTAAAAACCATTTGAATACAATGTAGAGTTGTCAGCATCTCGCATTCATACTTTTAAAATACAAACATTGACAACTCTATGACAAGAATATTATAAACTTGTGATACATTTTATGTATGTAAAAGAAAAAACAATCGAATAGTGAAAAAGTGCACATGAAATAGTAAATGTGAGTTTTTTTTTTTTTTGCTAATTTCTGTTCTGTAGAATCGAGACAAAAAGCGATGGGAAAATATTTGTTTTTACATCTGTCGTTCTCGTAATTTACGGTTAATTTTTGATCAATTTTATAAATTTTCGCAACTGGCAGTTTCTGTGTTGTCTTAGTCGATTTAAACTGATATATTTTCTGCTTTATTTTGTATTTTCATTATTAATAAATTGATTAGGTATTTTCCATGAACACACAAAGCAGTCAAATTATTCACAATCAAATAACGGTTAAAGTAGGTTAAGTGGAGAAGAGGAAATTACATCAAGAAGAAGAAGAAGCCTGTTTATATTATTTATAGCCTATATGACAACTTCCATAAATCATGTTTTGCGATGGCAAAAATGATGCAGAACAAACAACAAAAAAACAACAACAATAATAATATAAAGAAAACAATGCAAATTTGGTTAATATATAATGTGCAACAAATAATAAAATCACATTTTCTTCAAATTATTTGACTTATTTACGTTGCACCCAGGGAAATTTTAAAGGAGCTAATAAAAATTTTAAAAAATAAATGATATTTTGTTATTGTCCCCATTCAAAATCCCAAGACATTTAAATAAAGTATTTTAAATAAATGTATTCAAATATATTATTTTTAAATCGAATTTTCCCACAAATGACAAAAGTTTCTTCACAAAATTAGCTCGTTAAATCGGTGCAGATTTAGCAAGCAAAACGGGAGGAATTTCATGACTTTCCTTCACAACTGCAAAGAGGAGCTAATGCGGAGTTAAAACCAGCTTATTTAAAATCGACATGCATTAAGGGATCTGGAAGATTTGGAAGATCTTACAGAAGACAATAGATTTTAATGCTGTCCGAAAACCATATTGAAAGCAAAAAAAAAATTCAATTAAGCAAGCTAAAAATTTACAGGTTGTAATATCCACCCGATCAAGCATATAAATATAGATAATATGTAATAGTGACATTTATTCAAATTTAAAAACTACCAATTTATTGGTAAACATCACAGGACGTATTCCAAAATTCATTAAATATTCTGAAATTTGTAAAATCGCTCTGAACACTGTCAAGTTCTTCTGGTTTCTAAAAACGATTTCCAAATATACGTAAACAATTTTTTCAAATTAGAAAATAATTTATGCTGTTTACATATATAAAATAACACCCTGGAAATACGATATACATTTTCTAAGTTTTTTTTGAAAAATGCTTTCGTTTTTATATTTAATATTTGCTGCATAGAAAGGTGAGCTACTCTTGGCGCCAAAAGTATTGCCAAATTCGGTGCGGATTGCCAAAACTTTGAAATCAGAGTTGCAGGATTAGCAACGTCCGAGACAGCGGGAATCCCAAGTAAGTTCGTCATAATCGACGCCACGACCATATTCAATTCTAATTGACATAGCAGCGGCATTTGTCGCGACAATGGTGGCAATAATGGCGCCCAATTCGCGCACGCCCTGCCTGTCTTTCCATGCGAAATCAAAGTTGTGCGTACGATTGTGTGTACATACGTATGTACATATGCATGCATAGATACATACATACATACGTATGTACATTCGGGCTTGTCTGTAGGTCGTTCTATTTTCGCCCTCACTGTCGCGACAACAGGACAATGCGACGGGGGACTCGACGCCACAATTGCTAGCCTCATCTAGCTCTGGCGTCTGCATACTCTCCATGTGTGTGCGTGTGTATGTGTTTGTGTGTATTAGTGTGTATTAGTAATTGTGGGGTTCACTTCATTGAGAAGTAATAAGATGCCGACAAGTTGTCGTCGTCGCCATCGTCGTTGTCGTCGTCGTCGTCGTCGTTGTCGTTGTCGTCGTTCTGGACGTCGCCGGCGATAGCATCCGCTGTTGTTCTCGATTTGGAAACAACTTCCGAGGATGCCGCCGACACTTGTTACGCACTTTGGCGACTGTTTTCCACTCAAACCTGCGGTCACATTGTTTTTTTCCAGTGGCAACGAATTTGAAAATTCAATTCTTGATTATGCGCCAAAAGCAAGTGCAAATCTAATCTAAATACAGTCGAACTTCTCTAACGCGAACCACACTGTTCCCACTCAAATAGTCGAACTAAATTTTAGAAATTCGTCACACTTTTGGCGCCAAGCGTAACCTTAAAATTCAGAAAGCATTTACCAAAAAACCGAAGTTTTTATTTTCCTAATTTCATTAAATTTAGAAAAATATGTTTAATTGTCGAGGAGATTTTTCTATGTGTTCAAGGAACTCTAATGTTAGCTTTTTTGTTGCTTATAATATTAATATAATATATAAATTTTTTAAATTTTGGAAATGATTTTTTCTAGAATCTGGGGTTTGCGTTTCTACTTTTCAGATATGCATTTCAATAACTGAAAATATTTTTAAAAATAAAATTAAAAAACACTATATTTTTGGGATTGTCAACTTAGAGAAAGCCTTCCCAATTTACTAAAGTTTTCATCTTTACTTAAAATTATTTCTAAAAAAATAAAAACTTTCTACTTTTCTGGGTGAATTACATTTAAAGCGGATTTTTTAAAAATCAGGATTTAAAATATTGGAACCGTTGCAAGTTTTTAAAACAATTCTTAAAAAACAAATTAAAAGGCGACGTCGTTAATAATTCCAGTCCGACAGCTCATTCAAAAGAATTTCAAATATTACATTTTTAGAGACCTTTGTTTGCTTCTCCTAAAACGTTACCAAATCATCAAGAGATATACAGTGAGAGACACCTTATTTGGAACAGTGTCAAAGAAACAAGTAGGCAACATTTTTATAATTCTACCTAGCAGGTGGGAAAACCCCAGTGTATTGGGGTCATATATTAATTTTGGTGGAATTTGGATTTCTTTGGAATTTTTGAAAAATATTGAATGGTTAGCTTATGGCAGGCAATTACTTTTTTTCTTTGACACTGTTCCAAATAAGGTGTCTCTCACTGTATATGTTTTTTTTTTCAAAATAAAACAAAATTGTTATCTCTTGAGGGAGTTTAATTATTGCCATAAATTATCTTACATTTTTAATGGTTATATACAAATTATGAACAAATCAATAATAACTCAATGACACACTGTAATCTATTAATACACTTTACGGAAATTTTATAAATAATGTGAAAAACTTTTAAAGTTGTTAATTAATTAATAATTAATCGTATCTTAATCGTAACCTGAAAATTCTCAGATATTCATAATTTACACATATATTTGAATTAATATTTTGTTTATAAGTGTTCAGTAACCAAATTAAATTAAAAATAAATTTAAATTAAAAATTCTTTATAAAAGTCTTAATTTATACAAAATTGACATTAGTCTTAATTTATATAATTTTTTTCAAATTTATTTTAAAAATACAAATTTCTGAAAACAGGATTTAAAATAAGAAAAAAACGAATCTATTCCGATTATGTGTTTGATCTTAAATATATATACAAATTATTCTTAAATTAATATATTAATTATTATTAATTATATCTAACATAAATTTGCTTTGCATGTCTTAACTTCATAATGACAGATTATCTGATTAATTATGGTTTTGAAATTGCCAAGAAAAAATCCAACTCTATTTTGACGTATCTCGTTGAATATAAATAATAAGTAATAATAAATAATTATTATTATTATCTTGGTTTTCGTTAATGATAGCTTAACTGATCAGTTATTGTTTTCAAATTGAAATCCATTCCGGAGATGATTAGCTCTTCGAGGCGTCTCATTAAGTACTCACACCAGACAGTGGGATTACAGAGATGAAAAAAGTGTCAATTAACTTTTCTATCTAATCTAGACTTTTACTTAACTGTTTTCTTTGCATTTGAATAACGGCGATTTGTACTTGGATGCTGCAATTGCCGTTCAATTAGTCCAAATATTTTTGTTGCTCAGGTCAAGCATCTGATTAGTCAGTAGTCAGTAGTCAGCAGCCAGCAGTCGGTCGTCAGTCATCAGTCGTCAGTCGTCGCTCCACAGTGCACAGTTCGACATTAGGCTGCTGGAAGGGCTCTTTGCCAATGCGACGCCAAGGATGGACGCGGGTATTTCTCTGTGTGTTGTGGATCGGGGGGCATGGGGTGTGGGGTGCGGGGCTTCTCGTTATGACTGTTATTGTTGCTGTTGTTATGGCTGGCGTTGTTTAGTTGACTTCGGCCGCCAGTCGCCGTCTGCGTTACCGTCGCCATCGCGGTTGCCGCCAGTGTTGCTGGAGCCGGCAGACCGGCAGCCAACATTTGACAAACGAAACTGCGCGCAAATAGAGATAGAATAGAACGCGTAGAGTAGGTTTAAGATTCAACACCATGGGGACCAGAGAGAAGCCAAGTGTCGCCAACTACAAATTTATTTACTATTACTATTCAGTTTTTTACAGTCCTTACTTTTTATACGTTTTGATGTTTTGCTTTTTAGTTTGGCTTGCTGTTGGCTCAACTCTTTTATTGCCATTAATCGGGTGACTCAAAATCCATATAGCCCATATACTAATCTGCTCTACATATAAGAGTTGAGATACCAAATGGAAATGATCGTGAACTTTACGTAACTATATTATGCAACTGCCTGTAACTGATTAATCACTATATACAAGGTGATATTTTAATTAGCCAGTTTAGATAGCCATACTCATACAAATGAATATTCCAGCATCTGCACAAATATATATATATATATATAATTGTATATATATATATATATGTATGTATGTGACAATGAGTCAGAAATCAGGACGTTTGGCTGTGGCGACGGCGCCTTGTTGAACAGCGCTCTGTGCCGCCGTCTGCGTCAGTCTTTAGAATGCTCTGCGCAGTGGTTCCAAGTGCGCACTGGCGAAAGCATATAAAAGGATAGTCGCGTACACGGCTGCCATTTAGTTCACAAGGATTCATGCGGCAGGACACAGTGGTCCAGTGTGCACCGTCTACGATATAGATGTGTGACAATCTCTGTGAATAGTCGCGAATAACTTTGATACTTTGAAATTGAATAAGATTGTGCAAAATCTGAATTATATACACAAATAAATTATAAACTCGGTAAATAATAATTCAATTTCTGGAGATGTTTACTTTATTCCAATTAATTAATTATTCGAAATTAATTAAATTCCACAATCATTTTATTTAGTTGTGTTCAGTTATTGTTTTCCAGATAAAGTGTCTCTTCGCCCCAATCAACTTTTTATTATTTTTTGGTTATTTTTTTACAGGACACAGTGTTCCAGTTTGGTAAATTGAATATTGTCGCGAAAGTTTCGAAACTTGTGGTGAAATCAACAGTGGCAAATCTTAATTATATATACAAATAAATAATAAACTGGGGCACTGGGTAAGTCAAGAAAAACTTCTTATACGTAACCATAAAAAAAAATGGTTTAATTAAATTCCTGAAGAACATTTTTTTACACCAAATCCTTTATTTGAAATCAATTAATTTCAATTCATTTAATTTTGTACAGGTATTATTTTCAGGATAAAATATAAATTTTCTCCAATCAACATATTTTTATTCTTTTTTTTCTTTCACTTCATTTTAGTTTACCAACAAAAGTATCTTTCATAGGAATAAGTTTGAACAGGTTTTTCTTTGATTAAAAAACCAATCGAAAAAATACTATAATGTTTTCCAACAGTGCAGTTTTTACCAATCTTTCAAGTCTCACGTGCCTTGGAATATAAATTTAATTAAACCTTAGTCAACAGAACTCGACTATACTCAGTGAAGTGAAAGCACATCTTTGCCATGCCGAAGATTACGTACCCTTTCCGACCCAAGTCCACTTGCTCACATACATGTGCGCAAAGCCGTCATTACACTCAAAAAAAAATCAACTTGGAATTTAGAAATTCTTCATACACATGACTCCAAGGTTAATTAACCTTATTATTCAGAAAGTATATTGATTAAAGCCAGAATTTTTTATTTTTTAGAATTTTAAGAATTCAGATAGATGAAAAAACTATTTTCTGAATTTTAAATGTTTTCGAAAAATAATGGGTTGTATTTAGAGAAAAAAATACATATGTTTGGGATTGTAGATTTAGAAATTATTTTCTAATTTTAAGAAAAATCTTGTATCATTTTAGTTTTTTTTTTGAGTGTAGTAAAGATATTAAAACTGTATTTAATGTCGATCTGATGGAAAACAAAATAATTTCACACGTCAGTTTTCTATTTTTCGTGGAATGGACGCATAATAATAAATAATAATAATAATAAAAGATCTCATAAAACCAACGATCGATTTCCAAAATATTTTCAAATCTTTGATTCACATATAATAAATAATGAAGTCAAAAGACAAGTTAAACTTTCACCAGGTGCACTTAATGTTAGATGGAAGATATAATTGCACATTTGCTACTTAACTTAAACTCATTATTATCTATATCTATCTATATATATACTTGTGCGTCCTATTCATGAATATGAACCATATATATATAGTCTCTACGAGGTTCATCATGAATCATGTTTGGTATAATCTGCTTACACAAACTAATAAGTGGCGAAATTGATTCTTCGCAATTAATCAGCAAAGTTAGTTTTGCAGTTCCGATAACAAGTACACTCGGAAAAAATAAACGCAACAAAATGAATTTATTTACAAACTATCTAAAACTTCAGTATGAGCGGAATCTTCAATCAAATATTAATTATTAATAATATGAAAAGTAATGAAAAGCTGGGAAAATCCCAACTGAAAATGAGACATGTTTTTTTACAAAAAATTTCAATTGCAGAAACTTACTTTCTGGGTAATGAGGTGACCAACCCATGGCGCCAAAAGTATGGCGAATTTCTCGAATTGCAGTCGATATTTTTTCTCAGTGACGATGACGATGCTGTTTTGTGGCGAAACCTGTTTTAAAATGTGTTCAATGCTTGTCGCTCGGCTCTTTAATGGCGTTTTAACAAGTTTCCGTTGAGAGAAGTGTGCTGATAATATCTTGTTAGGTTTTGGCTTCTAATTGCGCTCATCCCATGAAATGCGGAATTTTGCAAGAATGCCTCGTCGACCACCCAAGTGATTCACTCCCTTGTCGCCAGTTGGTTATCCATCACAAGCAGCAAGCTGCCATCAAGAGCACTCGAGACAGCTTATATACTCTGGAGACTGCCAGGATCTTATTCTGGTCGGGGTTCTCATATTGTCATCTGCAAGGCTTTACTTTACGAGTAACTCATTTATTTAACGAATATATGAAATCAAAAAAATTATATTAAAAAAATTATAAATATTTTCAAGATTTCTGGAAGTATTCATGCATTTGCTGCATGAATTGGAAACCCACAAAAAAACAAATCAGACCAAACAAAACTTGTCAATTTGAATTAGTTAAGATGACCAACTAAAAATGTTATTCACGAGACAAGATTGAATTTTTAATTATGGAAATAAATTACCCGGAATTGATTATTATTATTATAATTGGGGAAAAGTTAGCACTGCGACCCATAAGGTCTATTGTGCCCCCTTACTGAGCCTACAGCTCTTCCATCAATCCCAACTCCTGCACGAATGCTAGAATCTTTGTTGGGTTGAGGGTTTCTATGTCCCTTGGCCTCATGATATGCTGCCCTAGGATGTTGCATCTTTTCCTGGTTAATGCGACGCATTCTGTTAGGATGTGCGTTGAGGATTCCTCCTCGTATTGATTACATCTATGGTAATCTTTACAGATTACTCGAAAATATTTGTGGAATAACAATGCTTAAAGATTTAAAGATAGATCAAAATTCGTGATATAATTGGACTTTATATACCACTACCGCTACAACTGAATTATCTTTCAATTATTTATTAAATATTTCATTTCATATTTATTAAATTCGTCGTATCAAATGACAACTAAACTATATTATAATCATAGTTTCTCTATTGTCAACATATTTTCTATGCATTTAATAATCAAATTTTTCTATTTCTTATTCAATATTTATCTAATGGTTCTTTAGATCATACTCTAGTCTAATTTTATAGGAATGCCTTAAAATTTAGGGTCTGTAGAAAATTGAAATCCGACTTATTGCTCCTACAAAATATATATAATAAAGGAGAGGCATAACTAGCGAGATTAGTCCACATATATATGTGTGTCACCTCTTACTGCGATCACGGGACTAAAGTCCTGTTCTCATCAAGATTAATTTGGTGGTAAAACTTTCTGACTCCCAGCTTCTAAGGTCCAACTGTGACTGAATCGTGCTCAAAACGATTTTATAAAACAGTTTCCTTAAAAAAGTGTTTCTCACAAATCCAATGCCCTTCAGATATAATTTTACCGAATGTTCGAAATGTGTTACCTATTTATTCAAATATCTTATAATATTAAAAAAATAATTTAATTTTCAATTGAATTTCATCTAAGTAAGGGTCATGTAAACAAAAAAGTTTTTTCATTCGATTAGTGAATAATATAGTTATCTGAAATGTATAGATATATTCCAAGATTCACAAGGAATGCTTTTAATTATATACTATAAATTACTATATATAGTATAACGAAAATTAGCAAAAAACTTAAATTTGCTCAACTTATTCAAAATTCAGCTGCAGTTAAAAAAAAAACTCATCAAAAGATTTATCACCAATTTCGTAGATCTATTTTCGAATAAATTTTTCATCAAACTTGTCAATATATGATTAAACAATATTTGTAAAAACAAATTTTAATAATTATTTTCTGATTTACTGAAATCATCTGTTAAGTAAAGCGCAAGCACACATCAATGATTAATTTTTGGGCATAATATTAACAAAGTTTACAAAATGAAAATTAAGTAAATTTATTTCATATTAATTGAGGTAATTGTAAGCTAAGGTTTTTATAGGGGAAATACTTTTTTGAGGACTTGTTTTTTGCATAATTGTTATCGTGTTGAAAGCGTCAATAATCCTTTTGGCAATGTGTTATTCACTCGTGAGTCCTTTTCTTAAATATGGATATTCTGTCTGATATCCCAGGTATAAGAATTGTTAGGATAATGTAGAATCGAAATCGTCGAAATCTTAACTGGATTAATGAATATTAGCTTACCTACTTATCTTATATATAACTCATTTTTTCTCTGATCGTAGAACCAAAAAATGTATTGCTCCAAATTAATTAGTCAAGTTACTTTTGCAGTTCCTTAAAAATTTTTAATCTCCTTCTCTTCAAACCCGTATAAAAAATTTATGCTATCTATTTTGGATCCTATGTTCAACTTGTACCGATCTTTATCCCTTAAAATGTTTACTGGCTTTTAGTAAAAATAACAAGATAAGTTGAAATAAAGGGAATACGCAAGCTAGACCAAACGCACCAAGATTATTCTGAATATTTACGATGGGTGTCCAAATATACATTATCAGATAATCAAAGGCGATTGTATTTTTGGAATTATCTTCATTGGTACTATATTGTGACTAATTTGATTGTAAGTTTAATCGAACTGTTTCCGTGGGAATGCTTGCGGCAAGTAAAACCATAATTTATACACTGATAACAATTATTATGTGTGTGTTATATAAGACAGGTTATCGTTCCACGTACTTTTTAAACTAGAAAGAAATTATCAAATTGCCAAATCATGAACTGTTATCAAACAGGGTGGAATAGAAATGCTTGTGGCACCTGCCTACATCTATATACACACATACTATTTGACATATATAATAATTTTAATTGATAATCAGATGCTTAACACTTATACACAATGGAATGATAGTTGTTACCCAAAGAAATCCATTCTTCAATTGAAAATGGAAACTCTTTCATACACAAGAAAATCGAACAAAACCGAAAATCGAACTGAATACAGGAAAGTTGTTTTTAGAAATAATTTCTAAATATATAAATATATAAATTTAAAAAAAAGTAATGAAATTTAAGGGTTCGTCTGTTATATTACAGTTTAGAAGTCATTATTAGTTAGAGAAGTCACTCAACTCACTAGTTCGAAAGTGTTTTCAAATTGAATGATATGAATTTTATAACCTATCTAAAATGATTGAGTGTGTGAAATCTTAAAATACCAATGCTTGTGATAGCGCTAATGTTACAGCTGCTTGTACACACATATGAAAACTAGATATTTTTGGTTAATTTTGGAAAAATCTACGCTGAAATGAAGAAAAGACAAGGCTCAGAATAATAAAGTGAGTTAACATGCAGGTCATTTTTTCTGATTATCATTATTAAGCTAAACACCAACTATGGAACAAAGGCATTAAGATATATATAATCATAACCCGTAGAACTGTATTTAGGGTAGAGTGTCGCCACGTTGAGTTGTTGCAAGCAGGGGTATCAAACGTAGCGACTTGAAACATCAATTTAATATTTTAATTATAATTTATATACTGTTAAGTTACAAACACTATCGGTTTTCATAGACCATTTGAATTTTAACAACAATTTAAGGAGCTGCAAGGTAGAACGAACAAATTTGCATAAAATTAGTTTTCTTTTTTGTAAAAAAAAATGCAACTCAAGTTTTTCAAGCCCACATTCAGAGACGCAGTCAGGTCGACGTCATCGTCGTTCCCGGTTCCCGGTTCCCGACCTGTTATTATCGTAATGACAGCTGCCTATTTGCTTTTATGTTTTCTTTTCTTTTCTTTTTTTTTCTTGAATCGTCTGAGCCCAAGACAATTATCTCTGCTTGAGAATGCCAGCAGACTGACCGATCCTTCTTTGATCTCTTTTGACCGTTGGCTGTGTGTGTGTGTATCTGTGTGTATCCGTAAATGGGCGCCACGAGTCCGTCAGGGACGAACGCAGTAATTGCAAATAATATGTCCTTGATCGCTTGTGATTATGTGGGATATTTGTGAGTGGTCCCAATCTATTTCACCTTTCGCACTTATTTATTATATTCTTGCAGATGGTAATTAAAAAATGTAACTCGATTTAAACAAATAGCTTTTCTTTAACAGCAGAGTCAATATTGTGAAGGCCCCCTATATTTTAACACCTGCACCTAGTACAAGACAAAGAGACACATTTCCGGACTCTTGAAGTATATATTTTCTTAATAAGTGTCAACCACCGACAGTATTTTATAATTTCACAAATAAAAACCTTTTGTAAAGTTCAGATAATTGATTGATTTCTTATTGGGCTAATATAATGCTTAGTTTTCATCTAAGTTACCTGTGTACCTGTGCCAGCCATAAACGAGCACTTCCTCTCATGCTTTTTAAAGGAAATATATATATATACAATTAACAGTTTGGATCGGAGTTCAGTATTCTTACTGGTTCTATGATAAATTAATTTTAGTTTGGCTGTAGTTGTCCTTTTCTTTCCAATGGGTTCATCGGTCTAAAATAAAGTCATAATAAATTAATAGCCACTAAATCACGTAATGGTCCAAAATCAGTCGGTTATCAAAAGTTGTGAATAGGAAAAAAAAACACTACTGATTCGAAAGTGTCGATAAGGGCGGAAAGCATATCCAATTCCATATCCAATATATTATTCTTATTGGGCCTACAATTTAATTCTTATATGAACCACTTTTGTTTTCCATAATGTTTTATCTATTAAATATTAATATATATACATCAATTTGATCAATTTATATCATAAGTCTGTGGAATCGAAACTCAAATAATTGTTCTTTTTCAAAATTTCGGGAAGATAAAGGCATAATTGATTTATATGAGCGAAGTGGCTATTAATTTAGTAATTAATATATATATATATAATTTTATTTAGATTTAGAAAACAAGTTTAAATTTATTTGCAAAGTATAAGTTCAGAATATATTCATATGTACTTGTACACATTCTTCCAAAATTTGAATTAACGAGCCAACCACATGGATTTCAAAATTGCGCGCAGCTAACTTAGCGTGAGTTAGAAATTGCGTGCATCTAACATCAAGTGAATTGCTATGTAGTGCGCAGCGTGTTGAGTACAAGTGTTGGTATGATGTTTTTGTATTAGTATGACGGATGTAGCTGTATGCGAGAGAGAGAGAGTGAGAGAGCAAGAGAACTCAAACTCACCACACATGAAAAAAATAGAAGACAAAAAAATCATACTCACATGCTCCCATAACGCAAGAAACTCTCAATGTGGACGGACGTGAATTTCAGTTGCTATACGAACATATTTTTGTTGCAAACGCGGGCGTATCCAACAAATAAATGTAATAAGCGACAAAAGCAAGCGCCGCGTTTCTATGCTGATTTTAACATTTTATTTTCGACTCACTGAGCATTTCTTATTGTTCTTCTTATACTCTTAAGTATTTGTATTTTTGCAAAAGTAAAAAGTGAAGTAAAAATGTAAGCCAAATTGTGAATTCATTTAAAAGTGGCATAACGGCACCATTAATGTGAAATCTACAAAAAATAAATAAAAACAGAAGTGCTTGCAATGTGAATTATAATCAAACGCGTCGACTGCTAACCACATACATACTTATGTACATACATACATGCCTACACACATCCATACATAACCACAGTCATACATGTATATGTATGTGTGGGATGATCAATCAATACACACAGAAGCAATAATAAGTGATTATAAATGTACTTATTTTACACATCATAAAGAGCTTTAATTCAAACATACTTATTTACATATAAAAAAAAATAATAGTGTTTGATGTGTTCAGCGTATACTTGCACTTGAGCATTTATTTAATGTATATTTCAGTATTTATTTGTTTAATGTTTGCAAGTAGTACTCTTATGGATTTGTTTTCCCACTGGGTATTTCGCATTTCTTAAATTTTTTGTAAGTTGGAATTTTGTAGCTGTTTCTTTTATTTTTTAACCGGAACTTTTATTTCTTATTATTATGTCATTCTACTTGTGTTTGTTTTGTATTCCCAAAAAGTGAATGGGCTAAACTTTTTTTAATGCAAACAAAAATAATTGTTAATTGAAAACTTGTGCAAAAATTTAATCTAAAAAGTCAACACTTATTATGTATGCATGTGTATCTACGTATGTGTGTGTGTAAAATGAGTAGTAGTCCCAAAAAACTGCTGACTAGTCTAAAAAAGAAGAAGAAAAAATGTCGATCGCGGAAAGCTCAGCGCTCGAAAATCAATCTTAATCTGATGTGATAAATAATATAATAATAATAATAATATCAATGTGTTTTTTTTATCATATTTAGGAATATGTAAAAAAAAAGTGTACTGAAAAAAAAACCAATACATATCAGAATACAAATATATCAGAAATTGCAAAGCACTGCAAGAAATAACCCATAAGATTGATGTATTTAATACAAACGCGGGATATTACGGATATATTTGGATAAACCCAATTTAACAAAGTAAGTAATTAATTCTTTCCTCTATTGTATTATTATTCATTAACATTGTCAATCGATTATCATCGAAATTAAAGCTTAACTGCAATTACTATACAAAACTGATTAGACTGTTCCCTATTCTGTACACTTCTGTGCATTCGTAATTAGTGTTTTTGAAAAATCGGAGATGTTCATAAGACATATAAATAAATATTCAAATGTATAAAAATAGGTATTCCCTCTTATACTTTGATATCCTTAGAGATAAAGACTTGAAACTTAGAACATATACCGTGTCAACGTGTAAAAATTGGATTGCTACGTCCACTACGGGGCTCGATGGGGAAAAATCGATAAGATCGATAATTGCAAATCGATAAAGCCACATATCTCCCACAATTTTAAAGCCACAAAATTTGGTTGGTAGGTTGTTGGCGATGTCTTTCAGAAACCGGCATATACAACGCCCACCACTTAGATTTATTAACAAATTAACCCAGAGTTATTCTTGATGTCCTGAGAAATCTTCATTGTATTCGATGGCCTGAAGCTACAGACTTTTAACTGGGAATTTTTCGAACATGTCTGTTGTAGATAATGTGTTAAGATAGGTGTGCGGCGGTTGGCATCAACCTAAACGCTATTTCTTCCCCTTTACTATAAAATACAAGTTACAGGGAATGAAACAAATATAGCTTTCACATTATTAGAAACAAGTAAAGAGGTAAAATACCCCGGATTCACATGTGACAGTAGATTAAACATGGCACCCATGTACAAAATATAATATCAAAGTGCTCCGAGGGCTTTATACATTTGGGCTCATCACCAAAGATAATATAAGATGGCTATACCTTATGGTAGTAAGACAGACCCATGCTGACTTATGGACTGATGGCTTGGGGCGATAGAGCGCGGTGGGTCAACGTCCAAATACAGCTGCAAAAGTTGCAGAGAATGGCCAGTGTATGCAGGACAGGATCAATGCGCACCTGCCCGACAATGGCCTTGGAAACCTTAATAGAACCAGCATGTTTCAAGCTGAGGTGTAAGCCATAGGGAGATGTGCGGATTTCAAACTGAAACGTAACTAACGTAATGCGGACATAACTATCCTATCCGATAGTCAAGCTGCAATAAACTTTCTTAAGAAGACGAAGATAACGTCAAGAGTAGTTTGTGAAGTACGACCTAAGCTAGACCAACACACACAATTGGCTTACCCTAAGATGGGTCCCGGATCACAAGAATATTGCGGGAAATAAAGCGGCTGATGAGAAAGCGAAAAATAGGGGATAGAGACCTCAAACAGGTTCAGAACAGTTTTGTGGTATAGGAAGACACACAATATGAATGTAACATAGAAACTAAGACAGAGGCGACATTGGAGCTGGGCAGAGGCACCACGTCTCCTTCAAGCCAAATGTGCTTTGGATAGCTATAATCATAAGCGATTTGAACAGGTAATAACCATGGGAAAGAATAGGCTTAGGATACTCACCGGTTTATTGACAGGACATTGTAGACTAAGAAGTCACCTATTTCAACTATGTATTTTTTAGTAGCGAACTATGACGGTTTTGTAGAAAACGAGAAAGAATCCTCAAAACACATCCTAGCATATTGTGTCGCCTTAGCTATGAAAAGATGTAGTATTCTGGGGATGCATGTTTTGAGCTCAGCAGACAGAAAACCTCAACCCGACAAACATTCTTGCATTGGTGCAGGAGATGGGGTTAATAACACCTGTGTGTATACATATATGTGTGAATATTATTAGTAAATTTGGTTATTTTAAATCGTTTTTATTAGCGGGCAAATTTCAACGAAAATCGATAAACGATAACTTCGATCGCTGCCATAAAATCGATAAGAATGCATTGACTATAAAAGGCATAATTCAGAAGAGCAGCATCTAACGAGAAACGCATCAGATTTTTTTTATATGCTAAGAAGGCGAAAAATAGATATGCGGATCAAAAGTGTTGCCAGTGTTGCATTTCGAAGATTTTCAAGAAAACCCAATGAAGACATTTAATTACAGTTTCTTCAAAGTAAAAAGACGAGTTGCTTAAAATGCAATAAAAGATAATATAAAAATAAAATGCAATATCTATGTACAAATTTTACATATAGTCTCATGCAAATATATATGTATGAGTATATGTATGTATGGAAGCACATTAATTTTCTTTGTATTACAGTATTCTTTCATATATGTGCATTTGTGTGTGTGTGAACTTAAACCGGCGCCATTACATTGTTTTAGTGTGGGTGTGAGTGGCGCCAACAAATGTCAAATACACACATATGCATACACACATGCATGTATACACTTGCTTATATGTATAGATTGAGTTGTGCAAGACAGCCGACAAGTGCGCGAATGAACACTCACTTATGCAAAAATACATGGATATGGATATATGTATGAATGTGTGCAAATTGCAATTTTGTTGTGTTTCTGGCAATAATAATATGCTCTCGGTGTACATAATTTGTGTGTTTTCTTTGTTCCACATTGCGCAGCATTCCCCTCCCCCCGCTCGGGTGCTATCACAGACTCACGTTTTTATACTTGTTGAATTTTCAGAAGAATTCGGAAATGTGTTTTCGTTCTCACACACACACACACAAACACGTATACTCGTTAAATCAGACACACATGCATGCATACACATACGTTTTCGTATACGCACACATACTGAAAACACGCTCCGCTCTTCTGTGCACTTGCCTTCACTCTCTCTGGTGTCTCTCTATGCTCTCTCGGTCTCTCTCTCTTTCTCTCTCGTTTCAATTCACCTCACAAATAGTTGATTCTTCAACTTGTCAAACCGGCTGACAAAAAGACCGAACGAATAAACGACGAACCAAACGACCGTCAGTCCGTCCGCCCGTGCGTCTGTCTGTCGGTCGCTGTAGCATTAACTGTAGCTCTCTGGCGCTGTCGTCGTTGTCGCTGTTCGTGTCTGTCTGATATAAGTTTATATTGCTGGCGCCATTGCGACGACGACGACGACGCCGCCGACATCGTTACTATTATTTCTTTTATTACGTTTACGTCAGTGGCGCCCACTGTGGCGCCTGTGCCTCGTTGCCGTCTCGCCTCTCGCGTCGAATCGCTGCCTTTTGCTTTGCCTTCGCTGCTGGCACGCAAGCAAATTGAGTAAGTGTGTGTGTGTGAATATGTTTCTCTGTGCACATACATTCATGCATATAGATATGTTTATACATTGTACATAAATAGGCATGTATATATATAAATTTATATATGTATGTATGTGTGCCGTCATGTTGGCGTCGGCGCCACTGTCGTCGCGATAAGGAACGCAAGAAATGCCTGCTTTTCTGCCTGCCTGCTGATGATGATGATGATCGTAGGGGGCCAGCCACAGTTTTCTGTTAACTCCTCTAGCAGTCGCGTCTCTGTCTGTGGCTGTGTGAGTGATGCTGCTACTTTGTTGTCTGATCCTCTCCATTCCTTTCCTTTCCATTCCTGATTACTCATGCGCCTTGTTTCTCCTCTTCTCTCCTCTCCTTGAACCACACTTTTGAGGTATTCAATAGAAAGAAAGAAAGGAAGTTGAAAGATTCTCACTCAGTTAATTCCTTTGCCGAAATTTTTCAAAATTCCAACGAATTTTTAAATGTGTAAAAAAGGTTTTCCGTGTATATTTTTTGATTTTCATCGTGTTTCGATCGGGTTTTTATATATCGTTGTTCTCTATAATTGACACTTTTGTTTCATATTATTCTATAAACTGATTGGGCTGAATTTATGAGAGATATGAAGCTATGAATTGCATAATAGAGTTATTTTAGCTAAATACCCGTTAATATATATTTTTTAATGTTTTTTTTATTTAAATTTAAATATTAAATTTAATTAAATTGTGTTTTCTACTCATTGAATTTTTATGTGTCGACTGATATTAGTCGATTTTAAATAAATAAATAAATCTTCGTTATGTGATGGGTCGGTTCTTTGAGTCGTGACAGCCATAAATCAATATTGGAAAATGAGATGTTGAGAATGAAATGGGTTTATTGTCTTCGAACAGGAAAACGACCTTAAGATAGCTTGAAAATGATTATCCTTAGTTTCTCGTCATAGAACGTAATGCATAATTAATTAAAATTAATTAATTAAATATGTTTTCTCACAATCTAGGCTTGCATCTCTACTTTTTAATATTTGCTATTATTAAGAGATAGATTTCTGTGAAAAAAAAATACTTTTCAATTAAACAAATTTTTGTTTTCCTATATTTAGAAATTATTTCTAGAACCAAAAACAACTTTTTAAGGACATTTTTTTTATTTTATTTAAATGTAGGTAAACTTTTTTTTTGAGTGTAGGACGTCGTGTAAGATTATTCAGGGTGTGCCCAAGTCGAGCTCTCTCGAGTATAGTATTCTTACTTGCCTATAATTGTGATTACGTGTCGAGTAAAAAATTAATCAACTGATTTTCTCATTTTTTATTGCAGAGAACAAAACAATAAATTACCAACACGAGCATATCAGGGCTGAAAGCCTATTGAACGAGATAATAAAGGAAATTAAAAACCGCGAATCGGCGCTCTAGTCAAAATCAATAATTAACATACATATATAGTATATATATATGTAATATATTTATGTGTTAGCTTGTTTGCTTAATAGTTAACGAAACTAGGAATCAAGACCCACCGCACAAATCATCAGCCAAGCAGCAGCAAAGCAAACATCAAAGCAAAGCTTCGACTTTCAATCAATTTGATTAATTCAAATAATGCGCATACGATAAGGATCGATGTTACCAAAAAACTTGATGTCCCTCCATGAGATTCCCAAGCGACAAGAAAAGAAGAGAACTATGGCGTTATGCGTCAGAGAACACCGGGGCAACGTGCGATGCGTATGGGAAACAGATGATGCCCAAACAGCAACCACAGCCGCCTCACCCTCAACATCAACGCCACCTTCAGCTGCACACGTGCTGCTCCACGAGACCACCGCCACCACCACCACCCCCCAGCTACACCATATACCCCTGCAATTTACCACAAATCCAGGATCAGCACCAGCAGCAGCACCAGCACCATCAGCATCAATTGGCAACCGAAGCAGCAGCGATGGACGAATATTCGAGCTATTCCTATACAGAGAATGGTTGCAACTACGCAAATGCTGGCGCCGGCATATTAAGCGACGAAAACGGTCCTGTTTGTGCCACAGCGGCGAGTGCGGCATCCTTTGCGATGACAGCGGCAAATATATTTCTGCGCAACTGTTGCGGCGGCGGCGAGACAACAACAGACTCTTCCTCGAGCAGCGGATCAGCGGACAGCAGACGCCAAATACTGCTGAGTCGTCAGCATCCCAGCTCAACATGCAACTTGCAGACCAATCTGCTGTACTACCAAAGCTTCGAGGCGCTGTGGAAGAAGCTGAAGAGCAAACAAATCGCCGATCTGATCCAAGCGGTGAGAAGTCGTGTCGAACCACCAGCGCTGCATGCCAAGTGCTACGGCGGCCTCCTCACATCATCATCAGCCTCAACGACGAGCTATCTCCAGTGCATCCTGATCAAGTCCAACTCGGCCAGCGACGAGCTGCAGCACGTCTTCACATGCAGGCTCTTCTTCTGGCCCGAACTCAGGAATGCCGACGAGCTGAGGCGACATCCCACTTGCCCCAGTGCACTCGATTACGTCTACGTCTGCTGCAACCCACTGCACTGGTATCGCATGACTTACCCCATCGATTCAGGTACGTTCATGCAGTATAATATACAAAATGAAAATAAATTCAATTTAATAAACAATTTCATACTTATGCATTTTAAATTTAAATAAAACAACAGAATATTGCATAAATACTGTGATACCAATAAGTAATACCAGCTGATAACAGGTGCCACAAACAGGGTGGGTGTTACCAAGAACTACCAATCTCTGAAAGAATTATTAAAAAGGTTATACCCGAGAAAAGAAGCTTAAAATATAAATAAAGAACTTTTAATTGATTACATGATAAAGTCTAGTACAATCATAAAGATAGTAATAGTTAGTAGTAGAGGGTAGGTCTGGATTTTAGAGGTATCAAAATTAATAATTGACCCATATTTACTCGGAAAAATAATTGCAGTGAATTTTAGAAACTCACCTTTACTTTTGACTGCAAGGGTAACTCACATTGTTATTCAGAAAGTATATTTCTAAAAACCATATGTGTACAGCTCAAATATTAGATGTCTTGTTATTTATATAGGAATTCATTACTATTTTCAGGATTGCAGAAAGGGATTTATTTTTTAAATCTGTGCTTGCGCTTCTACGTTTTGCAGTATTTTCCATTATTCAGATATCAATTTATAAAAAAAAAAAAATTTTAAGAAAACAAAACTGAAGTTTTTTGATTTGTTTTTTTTTTATATTTAGAATTTATTTCTAAGAACTAGAATACCTTTAAACTTTTCGGGACTTGGTAAAATTCAAGAAGTTTAATCCAAGAAATATTTTTCTCAAAATGTAAATGGATGTAACCCACATTTTTTGAATGATTTCGAACTCCTTTTAAAGTCATAAACTTACTGATGACATTTTTTAAAAAAGAGTCGAAATATTTCCGATACGCATTATTCTGCCAAGAAATGGATATCTCTTACAGTTTTAGAGTCGCGAAGCCTGATAAAAATGTTTAACTTCTTATCGATTTTTTCATTCCGTCGAAAATTATCTGGATTAATTCTACGAAATTCAATTCAATGTGCGTTATTTAGTATATTGCGTGATTGAAACTTTTATCTTGACAAATTTCACGCGAAGCAATTATAAATCGATTTTAGGAAACGTAGAGTTATCGAAAAACTTTTTGCATATTCAATATATGTGGGATAGAAAGACGGGTCGACCATCAACCAAACTTTGCTGTTGAATGAATTCTTTTTATCGAAAGCATTGATTTGGCATTGAATCATCCAGTTTTGGATTTCAGAAGTTGAGATGTTGCGACGTTGCATAGCTCCCCAACTGCCAGAAATGTTTGCCACCAGCGCAATCTTGACGAAAAGCGTTTACCATATCCATATACAATTTAAGCTTTGGAAACCGAACCATCGAAAACTGATCCGTGACACATGTCTCGCAGCATTACTGGACTGGAGCCCCTCTATTCGACGCCCTTGAAACTAGAGAAGCTTACACTATAAAGCTCCTATACGCTTGCGTCATATATCCCTCGTTAAAACCTATTTATTTGCACGCAATTTTAAAGATAAAGATAAAGAATTGGAATGGTAGATTGCTAGTAATCTTTTGTTACTATTTTTTTTTATAATGTGAATATAACCATTTTTTTACCGGGGGTATTGCAATATTGTCGAGAAGCATGTAACCGGCCGAAACGAGTTTTGGTTCAGATTGGTATACAAATTTCGGTTAAAATTCCGTTATTCTTGACAACTTTTTTACGATACTCGATTATATATTTCTTGATTTATTTACAATGCAAAAGTTTGAAAAAATAAGTAAAAACATAAAAACAAAAAAAAATGAATTTAAATTCTGATTACGATGGCGATTCTGAATCTCAATTGATAAGCATGCCGCTCACATTTCCATTCCCGTTTGGCACACTGTAATATAAATATTGGATAGGGTATTGTCATGGTCGACATGAATATAATAATATCGCTATCGAATGCAGCGCTTATTTTTCTCTTTCATTTTGTGCAAACACGATCCCATCAATCAAACAATGTCGTTGAATACAGGTGAATACAGCCGAGGTGAGCAAAAATCACTTGATTTTTAGCGGTCTGCTCGAAGATCGATCGGATGCCAGCCACTGCGTTTGGCTTGGCTTTTTTCGTGTTGGCTCTTCAAGAATTGTTCAAGCTGTGGAGAGAGAGGGAGGAGTGAGGCGGGGCAGCAAACGTAATCAGGTTTAACTGGTAATGGAGCTAACCAGCCAGGCACACCAACACTCTGCCTCTGCATCTGCTCTGCTGACGTGTGTAGCGCCAGCTTCCTCCGCTCCCAGAGCGGCAAGTGCCGCACATCAAACGACTTGTTGTGCGCCAATAAAATGTCCACAGTGGTGCGGTGGTGCTGTGGTGCTTCGACTGATATGCAAACATTATTTATTTATATGTATTTCTATTTCGCCGCGGCTGATGTTTGGCCTGGCTCCGCTCAAGTTGCTTGCTGCTTTTTTCATAATACCCCTCAGTCATCAAATGAAGCAATGGGGTATACTAAACTAAAGGCGATTACTTTTCAAATTTACAAACAAATCGTTTTTGGGGTCTCATTAATATCAATTTTAGAGAAAAACTTCTATTTTGTAATTATTTTAATATGATCCGAAGAGGAAGCTAAAGTAAGAATCAAATTATATGTATTCTCGATCAAAATTAAAAATCGAATCAATCACATTATTATATATTTTTGCTTAAGTGATATATACTCAAGTCCTCTTCTCTGTATCTGGCAGTTTTGAAGCCAAATCTTTGTTTGGCTGCGAACAGGGTATCTTCTAGTAGAACACTCTTTTTATTTGTGTATTATAATGTTTAATTACATTAGCACTCAAATGCATCACAACAGGAGTTGTTGCTTAATTTTATATTTTGACAAGTATTTTTTTTTTCTTGTTTTTAATGTGTGTATTTAATTCAAAATACTTGTTTGTGTCGGACGTAGTTAAAGTTAAATTAATTGTGCACATAAATAGCTTTAAGTGATCTACTTTGATTATTATAAACGACCAAAAAAAAAATGCAAAAAATAATGTCAAAATGAAATATCTGGTTGTGATTTTATACACCTTTTAAGCAAAAATATATATATATACCTTAAAATTAATTCTAAGTAAAAAAAAACATTGTTAATACAATTATTCAAAAGCTCTTAAGTTATGAGCTCTTTAGAATTTATCGATATTTGTTTTTATATATTTTAAAGTAAGCTACCAGCTGACTTTAAAGTTGTTGGAAATATATAGATTGTTCCTATATAATGTGCCAGGCCTATCTAGGTTTCTTCGCTTATCGATTGTCGATTAAATGATAAAAACTTGCACAGTCATATTACAAACGAGAAACTAAATTTAAAAGTGGAAGTTTCCGACGGTCTCTTAATATATCCGTTGAATCTAATATACATTATATTAGAATAGATTTAATGGGCTCAGAGATGCTTGCTCCTATCTTTTATAGGTACTTGCGAATCTTAATTAAACCGGTTTTACCAATGAAAATGTCCGTGTATAAGGAATTTGGAGTTGTATGCGAATGTCTATTATAGCCTGATTTCGCTAAGCACAAAATTTCTTACATCAACATTAATTTTATTACGAGTCAGTGCAAAATGAACACTTGTTTACATTCCAGAATGGAAGTAGGGTATTATCTAGTTACAGGGTATATTTTAGTAATGCACTATCGAACCAACTTTTCATCTTGGTTTGTTCTTACTTTTTGTTTTGTTTTTGTTATGCTTTGCTTCGGTTTCTGTGTTGTTTTCTCGAATACTAATATTGTACTATTTGTGTGAAGCATGATCTCATCGCTCACAGCTTGTCTTAAACACGCGCAGTTTAACCCGGTATCTGTCTTGGTTAACTCTTCACACCGCTTACAATTAATATACAAAATTATTAATTTATTGATCGCCTATTGTTAAATCCGTATTCTGAGTTTGCCCTACAATTGCTGTTTATCTCAGCACCCGAATCCATTTCATTCTTCTGATTTCTAACGAAACAATAATAAAAGAAAAATATTTGCGTTACCTAATATTATTATCTGTATTATGTACACAAATTAATCTGTGGGTAGATCTAGACGACATTGCGGCTGGATTTGGTCATAAATATATACGCTAACATAACGATAGATATATATAGATAGATAAATATTGTTGATTTATTGGGATTAGGATTTTATTAATTCGATAATGTAATTCATAATTACACTTAAAAAAAAAACTGGTCAATTATAATGTGGATACTGGTTGCGAAGCAGACTCTATTTTCCATTGAGTTATTCATTTTTTAATGTCAAAGACAACTTAACTTTTTTAATATATCTAAAAATCTGGCTTCTTCTGTTAATTTATTTTTATTCCCTTCAATAAGGGTTTCAGGGGTTTTTCAGAGCTTACCTAAAATTGGATATTCCGTTTCCGGTCTAAAATTTTGTATTGTGAGGAAAGTTTGTTATGGTTGGGTACAGAGTATCTTTCAGTTAGGCATTCGTGATTTAAGAGCTCTTATGCATTTAGATGCACTCATGTATAAGTATTGAATGCCATTGTATATACCCTGTAGCTGTTACAAAAGGCTGATATGGTAATAAAGATACATGGAAATGGTAATTAGGCAGAATGAAGCGTATCTTTTTTGATCGGGATCAATATCCGAGTATCCTTTCTGTTGTGTCTGCTTTTTCATTTGAGCACTTGGATGCCAGACACCAAACAAAACTGTTCATGTAATGTAAATTCTCGTATCAATATCAAGTTACTTTAATTTAATCGATAACTTCCCCGTTGCACGAATTGTTAATTTTTAAATGTATAGGGTATGTACTAGCCCAGCTCTATTAACTTAAGAACTATTGTTCGTACCTGAAAGTTACTTAAAATGATCGGATCACACATATTGTTGAAAGTTATTCAAAATCAACTCTATATATTTTTTATAACAATTGCATAACTTAAGCACAGATAATGATCGGAAATTATATATTTGATTACATTTGCAGAACTCGCACCCCCGCCTTATCAGCGCTCAAAAATGCTGAGACTCCGAGATACAGGTAGGTTTTCTTAATGAATTTTATGATTCGCTGACTATGAAACTGAAGAGAGGTCCACCCTAATCCCAGATTCCGAGGGAAACACTCAAAACAACAACGAACAGTCGTCGTCAGCGTCGTGGAGCGTGCAGGGCAACAACCACAGCAGCAGCAGCTCTCAACACAGCCTAAGTATTTCGACGAGCATCATCAAAAAGGAGGCGGCGTCGGAGTGCCTCCAGTCTTTCACCACTAGTGGAAAAGGTGAGTTCAGTTTGAGTTTCTGTTTGAACGGACGAAACGTGGCCTCTTCTTGATCTCTTTTGTTCTTATCTTCGGAGCGTCTTTTTCTTTAATTTTTTTTTTTGAGCACTGAGAAAGAGCAAGCGAAAAAACCTCCTCGCTTTTGTGCTCATTTTTATACATACAAACGTCTGAACACACACATGCATATATGTATGGTGAGTATAATAAATAAGCATACACTGCGCTGCTTATGTACCGTGTATGTGTGTATGTGTGCATGTGTATGCGGTCGCGTGCGTGTGTTTGAGCACGCCGGCACGGGCCGAGTCAGGCAGGCAGTTGTTCGTTCGTTGGCGCCAGCTTGCCGCGTCAGGTCGTCACTTTCTATATTGATATTAACTTTTAAACGAAAACAGCAAAAACGACACGAAAATAAATAATGAGCGAAAAACAAATACAAACAGTGCGAGGCGAATGCGAATAAGAGTGAGGTGAAGGCGAAGACGACGGCGACGGTGACGAGGACGGCGAAGTAGAAGGCAAAAATCTGCACTTACGAACCGTTTTCTAGAGTCTTGCGGGCGGTCGGGCGGGTGGCCGGAGGAGTGGCTGTGAATTGGCTGCGGCCGGTTATCGGCACCACACGCTGTTTGGAATGGTCGGGGAAGGGAAGTGAACGGAGGTAGTGGCATTATGACTATGATATCATTCATGGCGCTAACCGCCAACGCCGCCGCCACCAAATTGAACAATATGTTTTTTCTCACTTTTTTATGGAATATTTGAAGCGAAAAATGACAGTATCTTTTGCATTATTCGAATGAGAAGCGCATGCATCGCATTTGTTTAGGAATTTCCTCTGTATGTCAACAGTTCATTGAAACAAATTTACGAAACTCATTAGATTTCGAGTTTTATTATATTTGATTATATTTGGGAACAAATTATCGAAATAAAAAACAACTATGATACAGTAATTCCCAAATATGGAACTTCTTAAATTAATTACAATTGATTTGTGGGTTGGCGGTCTTTAATGAAGAGCTGTTATTTGTTGTTTTTTTTGTATTTATTTTATAGAGCAAGATATAACGATTAGCGGCAGAATAGCCAAAGGATTTTCAGCTGTAAGAGTTTTTCTTTAGATCTTTAAAAAAAATCTTTAAAGATTTTCTATAGTTTTGTTATATTTTATTTGTAATATAACAACAGTTTTCCAACATTTTTTGACATAAGTTGATATTTAATTCGTAACCAATAATATAAAATGTTAAAAATAAAAAATCTTAGGTTAGGCGACTGTCAATTGGTCCAACAAATACTGCAAGGAATTGGGATACCCAGAAAAATACCGAATCAGACCAAAAAGTGTTAATGATTAATATACTGAAGGTATGGGGAAATAGTGAGAGAGAGGGAAAGGAAAAAAATAGCAATGCTTGTTGTCATTTCTTTAGAAACTTTTTCGCGAATTTTACTTCTGCTAAATTTTTGGCAATGCCTTTGGTTTTCATGTTTGTTTTTTTTCACGACACATTTTAAATTCTAAGTAAAATGATATAAATCGATGGATACAAAAATGTAAAATGATAATTATTAAAATCCATAAATTACCCAATCAGACCAACAAATTTTAAATGTTAGTAGCTTAGTAATAATTAAAGTATAAAAAAGTTATGAAGAGAGAAAAAGTGAGATAGTAAATAAAAAAAAATAGGCAAGTAGTTTCATCTGTGGATTAAGAAAAGTTCACCACAGCGAAGCATGCTCACAGATGGAGTTGAGAATGCGTGAAATAAGGCATTGCAAAAGTTGCAAACGACATGAACTTCAAATAATCAATTAAAAAACTGTACCAAAATGAGAAATTAGAAGTTTAGAGCCATTTTCTTTAACTAATGCTTCATAATGCTTTTCTATTCTATAAAAAAAGAAAGTACAATTATTTTAAATTAGATAATATGAACTAAAATAAGCTAAAACTGCAGGTGATACATTTTCTTAACCGTATTTCTTTTGTTATTTTAGGAATACAAAAATTTTAGTTTTTGAAAAATTGAAAACAAAATTTTGGAAGAAAAAACTCAACTTAAATAGAAGATTTGTTAGAAAAGGGGTTAATTTACCGCCAAGAGAATGATAATTGGAGTAGAGCAAAGACATTAGCGGGAGCGATGTATGTGTGATGTATTTACATACATGTTTACTTGCATATACATATATATACATACTTACAACAGCGACATGTGTGGCCACCAACAAAACTACCAACTTACACTGGGGCCACACACACGCACAGGTAGAATATAAAATGTTCTAAATTTAAAGATGATGTTGTGTGTTGTGTATAGCCCCCGTGGATGCGCACTTCTTTATGTACTTACACACATATATATATATATATATATATATAACTAACGAAGAATACAAAACAAGAGCCGAGCGAGCAAGCGGCGCTAAGCATCACATCGTCTCAAATACGAGCAAATGCCGCCGTTCGTCTCTGGCGGGTGCCAAAACTGTGGCGGCGGCATTGGCGCCAGAAACCTGCTGCGCCCCTCCTCCCCCCTCTCGCCCATGTCACAGAACTGCAAGCAATGGGATTTTCACACAGGCAGGGGGTATCTGAGCAATATTTTTTTTAATGTTCAGCATATATTGATGATAATACTTAAGTAATTAAAATTTCCAGCACATTTAATATGCGTGTATTTGTATTTGAGCATGCGTGCAATTCAATTATGTATGTACATAAATTAATTTAATATATACAGGTAACCATCTGCGGGTGAACTCAACTGATGATACGGATAAAACTAACTAGGCTTTACAATCACAGACAGTTACGTCAGCTTACCATTCCGACCCATTGCTTATGCACCCCTTTTCCAGGTCGTGTCGAACACGCCTTTCATTTAATTCCCTTGCAGAAGGTAGCTGTAAAGCTATACCTAATTAAACAAGTGCAATTAGATTCAATCTTTTCTAAATTCTGTTTTTAATAATTATTTTGTTATATGTGTAATCATTTATTTGTTTAATGGACTTTTCACAGGCGAAAGCAGTTTTGGAAGATTTCAAATATTGAACTTTAAAATAAATAAAAAAAAAATTGAGTTAAATAATTATAAATATTAACATAACAAACTAACTTATTGAGGCGTGATCCCATTTACAAAAGTGCAAAATCTTTCCGTTTCCATTTGCAGAACTGGCGATTACAATATTGTCAATCAGAACTAAATATGGCCATGCCCGCAACTGCTGTATGTCAGCATCAGAAAAATATAGAAACTATGAATTTAGTTAGTTAGTTAGTTTAGTGAGCGACGAGATTCACTAGTTAAGAGTGTGTTATTATGTTCTTAATATTGTGTCATTTAGTTTTCGACTTCTATTTAATTTAAAGAGCAATCAGCTAACTACTTAAGCTAATAAACAATTTTGAGTATGATACTTCGTGCCAAGTTTGAACTTGATGGTGCCAGGAACTCATTGTGACTTTTGTACTTGTTTGAATCGTCTTTTGCAATCGCTTCTGGGAATTGCAAATATCATTAAAATCAACCGTCGCCTCAAGACCTGGAACAAATAGCATATGCAAAATTAGCAGACTTAATACAGAGAATCCATAAAAAAGGTCGCTTATTCATTCTGATAGCTATAAGCAATGCACTAACTTGCCTAAACCATGCCATGTCAATATCTATCTATCTGATATCCTCTGTCATTTAAGAAGAGGAATCTGCTGAACACTTTTTTTTGCTCCTGCCCGGCACTTGCCGGGCTAGCAGAACTATATTGCGACTGGTTTGATTCATCTTTGATTCAGTCTCCCACTAGTGTCAAGAAATTGAGAAGAATTCAAATCACAGGCTAAATCTGGCCCATCTGTGTCGATACCCTTTTTACCTAACCGAACCGTCAGGTGGTTTATAACTAAGACTAAGCTGCTCTCTACTAAAACTAAGACTACGACTAAGCTGCTCTCTTTCAATTTTAGATCGAAGCGCCTGCACTCAAGCGTGGTGCCAGATTGCCTACTGGGAGCTGGCTCAGCGCATCGGGGACCTCTTCCACGCCACTAATCCGGTGCTCAACATTCACGCAGGCGGTCCCGTCGACTGTGCCGGAGAGAGCCTCTGTTTGCGTGAATTGCATGGTAGGGGGAGTCAACGCGATTCTGTGCAAAGCACACGACAAAAAGTCGGTCTGGGTAAGTAAAATCTGTGGAATACGGATACGGAAACAGATGTGGGAATGTAATTGACTTTTGTTGCAGGTGTAACTCTAAGTGTGGAAGATGGCGACGTGTGGATCTACAATCGCAGTAATGTGCCAGTATTCGTGGATTCCCCAACACTGGCCGAACGCATGGATCGGGTATGCAGGGTGATGCCTGGCCACTGCCTCAAAGCCTTCGAGACACACAGGTAAATATATTAAATGAAATTAAATATAATAAATATTATTAACTGACTATGCACCCATTCATTAACAGGGCTCTAGTTCTGGCTAGCCAGCAGTCGCAACCTACGCATCTGGGACCAATTGATCGGTTTAGCATGAAGATTAGCTTTGAGAAGGGTTGGGGCAACAAATACAAGCGGCCGGACATTATGGGCTGTCCTTGCTGGCTGGAGGTGCACTTCTGTCAACTGCGGTGACAGTGCCAGCAGCAGCCGACGGACGCCGCAACTGCGCCACGTTTGCTTGATGATACCACCACCACCAGCACCACTAACTCCACCAACCACATGTGTTGTAGGCCACCACATGTGCTGCAACGGTCGCGGCAGCTGCAGCAAATACTTCAAAACCTGTTGACGCGGCTGGGCAGTAAGGCGTGCATCTTGAGACTACCGGCAATTATTAATACGAGGAGTTTTAAATTGCGGCAACCGGATTAGCAAGCAACCAAGTAGGAGGGCCACACAACAATGGACTGCAAATGATATATGTATATATATATATATCTATATATGTATATGATACTTTAAAAGTTTAAACCTATTACGAGAAATGTTTCAATTAATTGCTAAATGCCACATCGAAATTAACTTATGTATAAAGCATGATGCGCAACGACGAAGCTAGAAGTGTTAAATGTGTTAAATTCAAATAGTAATTCATTGTTAAACATAGCTAAAGTTAGCTACAATTAAAATCCTGTGATTCACTCTATATATGTACACACTTGCATATGTATGTATGTACACACACACCAGACACACACACACACATCAAGTATGTATGTGCAGGCACAAAGAAAGAACTCTCAAACTCGGTAATTTTAAATTGTGTGTAAATTTCATCTTCATATCTAATTTTAACTAGTAAGACGAAAACAAAACGTTTCGCGAATAACTGCTGATAGTTCTACGGGCATTCTACTTAATATTACCGTTACGGATATAGACATTCGAAATTCACTGTTGTAATGATGGCTTACGTTGGATTTTGAATTCACATATTTCTTTCTTCTAGTGGGAGCTCAAAAACTCAGTACAAATAATGTTAGCCCGATTTTCATTTATTGGTTTTATAAGTTGTAACACTCGTTAACACTGCAAAAGCATTCTCTAACCCATCCAAGTTTTCTTATTTCATTTTAAAATCCATTATTATTTGTGGTACGTTGAGTTTTTTAGCTGTTTTTTTTTTTAAATCTTGATTTATGCGTTTGACAAAATTTTGGTGCTATATTAAACCGATCAAACAAGCTTTTGCTTAAAAGTCATTTAAATAAGCCAAATATAAATTGATTTTTTATTAAATACAATTTTTAATCACACTAGTTTTAATTTGCATTAATGAGTCCATCTGGTCACATATAAATTTAATTATATATTCAGAACACCATAAATCGACTGTAAACCAAGTTTCATTGGGATTATCTCAGTGTTAAAGCTATCTGAATGAAACTTGGCTTGCAATCATTTTGTTGCTTAATTTAATAAATTATTAAAGCCTTGCTTGATCGGCTATTTATAACCCGAGATGTTGTAAAATATGTAAAGACTAGATATGAAAAAAATGTACAAAACTTAATATTATTTGAAAAACGTAGTCTTTTGGAAATGTATTTACAATATTTTGTTCCGCGATTAATGTCCTAGCATAATTTGTCATATCAATCGATCATGCCCAAGCATTCTTTTATTTTATGTTGTTGTGATGATCGATTTTTTACTGCTTTTTATTGTTTTCATCAAGCCTAAGTATTATACTCATTTGCCTTTCAATATGACGGAAATGCAAATTTGAGCAAGCTGAAGGCATCTCCAGTAAAGAACTGGAAATTAAATTTTGTCCATGCCTGATTATTCCGGGCTGACGGAACATTGTAAGGAGAAATACGTATTTCAGTAAAACTTAAGATCAGATCAGGTTGCCATTTGCCAGCTGTCTGCCCCCTCGAAACGATGAAAGTTCAGAAAGTGCCTACTCATATGTACGTACATGCATTCATATGTACACAAGTACATCTTAATTCCAAAAATTTATTATTATAATAACCATACGCCCTTTTATAAAAGCATAAGTACATACGCGACGAGTACATACATACATATGTTGTAGTAAGGAAGCTGATTTTAAAAACTGCTTGGACTTGAGTCATTTTGAATTTATGCAACGCATATGTATATGTACATACCTAAATATGTATATACTTACAGTATATATATTCAAAATGATCAAATATTTAATCAGCGTTAATAGTTGTAGACTTAATGTTAAGTTTTAAGAAATATTTTGTAATAAAATTTCAATATATTTACAAACTTGGACTTTTCACTGTCATTTTCCTAATTGCACTCTTTTTATTATTGGATTGAATTATTTATATAATTTATTTTTTTTATTAATTAATTGATTCAGGATGACTGACTCCTCGTGGCGCAGTTCATTCAAAAATTAAGTTGCCTTTTCCGTCTTCTGACTAGGATTATCTACATTCAATTTTTGCATATTTTCATTTTATGATATGGATCAGTTAAATATATTGCAAATTTAAATGCATGTCGATCTCTGATCATATATTTTTAGGTAAGTACTGGAATATAATGCAACTTTAGACCCTTTATTTCGATCGTTCATTTTCGTGGTCCCCAAACATTTCAAGGTTGTTTCGCTTTTCTGAAAACCATTCCACAAAAAATTCGAAAACTTTTTTTAAAATTCCGCCTATAATATATATCCATTCGAATTCACCGGCCATTGATGTACACATCTAAACTAACTCTGATAAAATTTTTTTTTGACAATCCTTATGTTTCCAGGGAATTTATTACCGAAATTTGGAAGCCTTAAACTCCATCAAAGATTTTCTCGGAATCGCCCGTTACAGTCCTGAAAACTACATAAATAAATATATTCAATAGCAAAAACCGATAAATTTAAACTTTTAATATTCCTATTCATATTCCTCGATCATGAAACATTACATTTGGAAGGGCGCGGTTAGAATTTTTGTTCACAAATCTTTGGAGAGGATTATGAAAATTGGTAACTTTAAAATTGTGGGAGATATAGACGGATCCTTAAAATATGGGCTAGATCTTTTAATACTTAAGTCGCGCTACAAATATTAAATCGGAACTGTTATGTTTGACTTGAATTGTTAAGTAGATCTATAATTATGAGCTGAAAGTTGGCGGTTTAAAAACCAAAAAGTTGTATATTATAGCCATATGCCAATTTTTCCACATTGAATGTAATTTTGGTTACTGCGCTAAGATCATTATGTTAACTTTGTTTCCTGAACGACTGTTAGCCCGATTTAAAGACATATGAATCACTAATCTTAATATTAATAGATATTCCATAAATAAAAAAATACGTGTAGAAAAAATTAGTTACAATTTTTAATACACTAACGTCATCATTCGCAGTTTCAAATCAATGTTACAATGGACAAATAGTTGGACAGTTTTGTTAAGAAATGTAAAATGGGTTTATATACGTCAATTAATATGACTACCACTTGGGTATAGAGAAAGGTGTACATTTTAATATATACATTTTATTAACATAGAACGAACTATTTGACTGCAATTATTCAATCACATAATCCTGGTCGAAATCATATTTATCAGCACTTGTCGACGATGAACCCAAATTGAAACTGTCCAAAACGTCGGTTATTTTTGTAATTTTCTTCTCCGTGCGAACATTTTGTTTTTTCTTCTTTTTTTGCAGCTCTTTGATGTTTTTGTTAAGCGATTGATTCTCTAAATAAATAATAATAATTATTATTTCGATCACGACATGGATGCGCTCAAATATTTACCCTCTAGCAGTAGGACGGGATCTATTTTCTCTTTCTTATCATCGTCTAATTTCCTCTTTCGACCCTTTGCAGGTGGTTGCTGTTCAACTATCTCTGCAACAGCCGCCTGTGTATCTTCTCGGGGCACTCGTATCTCGAGTGGACCTGTAGATGTTATCTCCATAACATCATCCGATTTACTAGGGCATTGGTTCAGTACATCGGTCTCCATCGATTCGAAGTTTTCCACATCAAACTCTCGCACCTCAGAGTGGACAATCGAGGCACTTATGTGCACATTTTTATTGTCGACTACTTCAGGCGCTTGTGTACAGTATTTAATCTTGCCAGTGTTCCAGTCATTTAACACACTACGTGCAGCGGCCACCACATCTGGTATACCTTTCTTCAGAAATTTACCTACAAATTAGATTGACGGGTTATTATAGAGCGGCAGTAAATAAATAAGGTTCACTTACCCATTCTGGCAGCCTTCTTGGCAAAGAATTCTTCGAAAGTGTCGTAGTTGGTAATATCATACATTTTACAAAAGTACTCTTTGCTGGCTCTTTTCAAAACGCTCTCGGCAATGCTGAAGGGATCCTTGATGTCGCCCACACGCTGAGCATTCTTTAAAACGGCATGTGAGTTTGCGCTGCTTTCATTGGCAATACTCGTAAAAACAATGCCAGGACAATCAATCAGCTTGATCTTTGAGTCGAGCTCAACCTCTTGCATAGCTCTGTAAAAAACATACATTAGTAAGCGATATTATCACAGTTGCCAATTAAAAGTATTAATTAAAGGCGAGAGTGCTTTAGTCGAGAGCTTGAATTGAAGTTCATTAACTATTCAATTCAATTAAAGAAAATTTCAACTCATTCCCTAAAATCACTGTTTAAAAATTTTCAAAATACTATACACAGATAGTAAGAAAGTTAACATATAAACAAGGCACTTAAAAATGTGATTCTAACTTATTTCGCGTCTGGCATAGTTTAGCGATTTTCATATTTCATATTTTTCATCACCAAATGAACTATTATCTTTCATATATTATTCATATACTTATGCACACAGTCATTATTATATTACTTACTTAGTCACCCCCGGAGTGCTGCCCACCATGCAGGAGCGTCCACGGGTCAATGAGTTGATAATGGAACTCTTGCCCACATTGGGAATTCCAACAATTCCGACGCGAATCGATGTTTTGATGCCCTTGTTGCGACAGTAGTTGGCCAGCATGGACATTAGCAACTCGGCTCCGACGCACACCGAACCTTGCATGGCTTTTTCGGTTTTCGTTTCGCGCATTTTGCGACGTCCCAGTTTGGAGGCCTGGTCCTGAGTGGAGGCCTTAAAAGCTGTGACGGGCAAGCTGCGTCGAAAGTATTTTATCCAATTGTTCAGATTCTCTCTGGGGACAAGATCGGCCTTATTCAGAATAAGCACCAGCCGCTTGTTCCCGGGAGCAGCGCGGACAGCTCGCTCAACCTCACTGCAACGGGTGCCGAGAGGATCTCGAGCATCGACTACTTCCAGGACAACGTCTGCATTCTCGATAACCTTGCGAAACTCCTTGAAGTACTGCTTCAGCGACTGCTCTTTGCTAATGGCATTCTTGTATTTCTTTTCATTTTCATCGGCAGCATCGTTTTCATGCATTATTCCATGAACTGTGCTCCTCAAATCGGCATCTTCGACCATCGACTCCAGAGACTTGGCTTTTTTTTGTTGGCGCTCCGCTTTGGCCTTCTCGTGGCTAGCTTGGCGTTCCATCTGTTTGCGTTGCTTGGCCTCCTCTGCCTCTTTGAGGATATCTTGCTTGAAGGGGCAACTGTTTGGTATCTGTATATTTTTTTGTTTTTTACTGCGATTCTTCGAAGTTTTTTTGGCTTCGCGACGTTCCTTTCGATTGTGTTCTCGCACTTTTTTGTCAATTTTGTGCTTGAGTTTACCAGTCAAACGCTTCGATTTTTTTGCTAAAAGATATCATGTATATTAATAAACATATTTGATTGAATATTTCATGCTAATACTAACTCTTTAATCGCTTCAGGGCCATTTTAACTTTGCAATATTTCGCTGCTGCACCCAGGAAGTAAAACACGTGCACACAGAATAGTTGCTCCTACTATCGATAGTACTTTATTATTATTTTACAGTCGATAGTAGTTAGTACTATCGGTCGTCAAAATCGATTTATATTTCGTGACAAAATATTACCACTCAATTCAGATCAAAATAGTTAGAAAATTAATTTTAAGAAGATAAATTGATCTTGTTTTTTTTTTATCAGTATCGGGCAGGTAGTAGTGTTTTTTCTAAACATTTTTTTGATTTATGCAAGTATTTAAAAGAAATTTTACAAACTTATGACTTAACAATAATTACTAAACCTAATGTATTATTAGCGAGCATTAATCTAGGTCTTCGAATCAAGGCAAATAAATTATTATTTTATATTATTTCTGGATGAACTAATATTTTAATGATATTTATACCTGTGCTAACTAATCGTATATAAAATTAGCGCACATTATAATTCATAAGGTAAACTTTCAGCTAACATTAATTTAAGATGTTTGTTTGTGAGCTACAGTGACCCAAAGAAAATTGCATTATCCAACACTATAAGCCGTATTCCAGCGTTGCCAGACAATTCCCAGTCTAGTGATGTAATTATACAAAATAACATTGGTGATTATTTATTTGTACAAAAATGTCAATGAAAACAACAGTTTTGTCTGGAATCCATTATATGAGGCAATGTGTGCATTATGCGGTGGCCCCAAGAAACTCGTATTTACACACAAGTGCATTCTTAAAAAAGGCAGAGGATCGCAAAGAAATGCTGGCCTCTCTGCCGGCTAAGGACGAGGGCACGATTGGTGAGAAGTCCGTCGATATTGATACGCTGATTACACGGTATGCATAAACATAACTTATTAAATCAACATAAATAAAATAAAATACAATTTTGGCAACAGAAAGGAAAAGTTCTTTCCCGATGCTAGCACGGCCACGCAACTTTTCAATGGAATACCCTTCAGCGAATTGCCAATTTGCAACATTCGAGTGTCGCCCAACAACACAATTATTTCTGTGACGGATTATAAAGGTAAGTCTTATACTTATTAAATATCTCTTATTATTTTAGTGTTTATTTATAGGTGTGCCAAGACTTATACGATCATGCGGCATTGAAGGTTTCAAAAATACCAGAAAAGGCACAAACATTGCTGCACAAGCAACGGCTGTCAGCATCAGCGCAGTAAGATTTCAGAAATTTATAGTTTTCGTTAAATTTATATAGATTTCTAATAATTTTGTGTTCATTTAGAAAGCAGTTGAACTAGGCTGGAAAACAGTTCGAGTTAAAGTGCGTGGTCTTGGGCCTGGACGAATGGTGACTGTTCTTAAACTTGTCTAACTTTAATAGAGTAAAATATGTTTTATTTTATTGCAGTCGGCTATCAAAGGTTTGCAAGTTGGTGGTTTGAATATTGTTTCCATTACGGATAACACGCCTGTATCCTGGAATCCGCCGAGACCTCGCAAACAAAGGAGTCTGTAATTAATAAAAGCCAACCATTTACAAAATGTGAATAGCTATACATTTAAATTAAATTTAATAATTTGAAAATTTTATTTACTTTTATTTAATCATCAAATGTTGTGGGATATTGAAAATTATAATTAATTTAGGTAGGCAAAATATATATAATAAAATATGCCTAAATTGAAACTAAAAAGACTGTTTGCCAAATCAATACCACTAATTATCGTTCAAATTCATAAAGTAGATGCTGGCATTGGCAACTAGTAATTGTTATAAAGGATATCAATGATAATTATACCTTTGCAGAGGATACTAAACAGTTATCGCCATTTGGAATGCAATAATCATTAATGCATGCACCATTCTGTGCATATGCATTTTAAATATATAAATATTATTGATCAAATCGGTAAAGCCGAGGCCATTTGTCTGTTTTAAGGCACTTCACTTGATTTTCACTACTTAAATTAATTCTGGGTTATGTACATATATTTCCGCTGCACACAGAACTTTAGAATGCAAGGATAAAATAAAATCCTCTAGGTATATAAATATTGTATAACAGCCAAATTAATTTATGTAAATGTTGGTGTTGCTTTATTTAGTATCGATTAGATTACAGCAATTGCAATTGTGAGGCCATCGTGTTTGTTTTGAAAGACTGATAGATAGACTTTGAACAACAGCCTGATGACATTTTTATGACAGTACACGGTTTAAGTATAAATTGTGTATAGTATAAGTATAAATTGTTTATAAAACACTCAGACATTTTTATTTATTTTATTTTTTTATTTATTTATTTATTTATTTATTTATTGTCGACTAAAAGTCAGTCGACACAAAAAATACAAAAGCTTAAAAAATGTAATTAATTTAAATTTAAATAATATAAAAATTATGAATATATTTAGAAATAGGTAGCTTTAAAATGATTAAAATTAGTTCTGGGGGTATTTAAAAGCAAATTGGTCCAACATTTGTTGCGTGAATTGGGGAAAACCCAGAAAAAACCCAATTAGACCAAACATAATTTGTAAGAGTTAGTAAGCATTAGTCCGCCACCTGTGCATGCAAAAAAGTTATTCCCGAGATAGGCCATTTAAAATAGAGTTTTTAATTATAGAAATGGAGGACTCTGAATTGATTATATGGTATAATTTGTTATAATCATTACAGAGTACTCGAAACGGTTCATGCAAGGAATAATTAGTAGTACAGCGATTAAGGGAAAGTGGGAAGAAATTTCGAGAAGGTCTAAAGGGAACTGAAAAATTTATTTGGCTCATCAACGCTGCTGAATCGATTTCGCCTTTAATTAATTGAACTATAAACATGACTCCTAGCATAACACGTCGGTTAGTTAGGGAGGGAAGGTTAATAAGCAGCAGCCTATTGGGGTATGGAGGAAGAGCACCCCAGTCAAAGCGACGAAGAGCAAAAAGTAAGAAGCTCTTCTGTACAGATTCCAATCTACTTTGATGAATATGATATGATATGGAGACCACACACAAGATCCATATTCCAGATTTGGACGTACAAGGGAAGTGAAAAGTATCTTGGTCATATAAGGGTCATCAAATTCCTTTGACCAACGCTTTATAAAACCAAGAACTTGAAAAGCTTTGTTGACAGTCAACTTAATATGGTTGTCGAACTTTAACCTGTGATCAAGAAGTAAACCTAAATCCTTTACTTCATTCAGTCTATCAAGTGGCACCCCGTCGAGAGTGTAACTAACAACATGGGGAGAGATACGATAAAATGACATGACCTTACACTTAGAGCAGTTCAAGTTGAGCAGATTTATTTTGCACCAAGACAAAAAGGAAAATAAGTCCGCCTGCAATAAGCAATGAGAGGACATATCATTATATGCCAGGCACAAATTGACGTCATCAGCATACATTAGAATGTTAGAATGCAAAACAACAGAAGGAAGGTCGTTAATAAATAGGTTAAAAAGCAGTGGACCAAGGTGACTACCCTGGGGTACACCAGGGGTGACTAGGATAGGTTTAGAGAGCACAGATTTGAATACAATTTTTTGAGTTATGTTACTCAGATTCTCCGAAATCCAGGTGAGAAGGTTAGTAGGAAATCCTATAAGGTCTAGTTTGCGGAGAAGGAGAGAATGGTTAACAGAGTCAAAGGCCTTACTGAAGTCTGTGTAAACGACATCAGTTTGCATTTTATTCTGAAATCCTTTGATCACAAGGGAAGTAAATTCAAGAATGTTAGTGGTAGTGGACCTACATTTCACAAAACCATGCTGGAATGGTGAAATAATAGAACTACATAAGTGTTGCAGTTGAGTCGTTAATATTTTCTCAAATGCCTTAGGTATTGCGGACAATTTGGAAATACCCCTAAATACCCCATTGACTACATTGCTGTCGCTTTTATACTTTACTGTACTTGTGCTTCATTATATCCTAAACCTGTTGTGAGTATTCGGTAGAACAGGACAAAAGACGAGGATACTGAACCAAACCTTAGCAGACAGAAAAGAAAGTCTGAAGAAGAATCTGAAATCATAGGATCCATATTCTTGATTTTTCAGCAATATAGAGCAATAAAATATGGACAATATATAGCTTTTATCAATTTGTCTTTAAAGAAAGTCTTAACATTATGAAGCAACCTCCATATTTCAACTCTCTAACAACAAAGAGTTTCCAAATGCCATTTTTCAGTTTGATTATCTAATTGCCAATCCGTATTTTTCCTCTTGGGAAATATGTACAGTGTCTCAGAACTTAATTCGGACAGTGTCTACACTAATTTTATATTGTTGTATGTATATGGAAGAACAATAAGTGCACACTAAAATTTTGTTTTTTTTAAATACTGCTAAAATAATAGGCTATTTGTAATTTTTCACGCACTTTTGTTTTATGTTTATTATTTTGTTTTATTTTAATAATATTTAAATTGTAGGTAAAGTCTAGAAATCATATATACAATCTATTAAAGTACAATATCCAGATCAATCGTACGATATACATATATAATGTAAGCATTCCCTTTTTACTTAGCCTATTTAATGTAACACTATCGTTGTATAATGATGTATGTGTAAAATATTGCATATATCTATTGCACATTCTTCTTGAAATACATAAACACATTCTCCGAAAATAAACGTAATTTACCATGTGCTAATGTGGCACATTTCGTGATGCTGCGTGATGAGGGATACATTTGTAAAATATGAATTTGTACATATATATAATCGATTAGTTGTAGAAATGTTTGATTGGAATGCTTAACAAATATGGAATAGAAAATCTGAGTAGATGACTGTATGTTATTGGTATTAAGACTGCGCTTGGTGCTGGTTCAAACAATTGTCATGAAGATGCTGAATACTTTTTAAGTGGACACTCGAAGTTCTTCCGAAATATATTATGCACGGCTTTACAAACTGGAGTCAATATGCCTTGTTTGCGCGCATTGATTTGATTGCAAAGCGGAACTGGTACGTCCCCTTCATTAGCTTGAGTTAACAACGAGTTGGACAATTGGAAAATGCTTCCCGCCAAGTCGTCGTCAAGCTTCTGTTTCTTTCGCAATTGAGTGGACGGATTCATCATTATTTGAGAGTCACATACACAATGTCTGTTTTTGCCATTTGTGTCCATTTCGCAGTTGTGGCAACCGCCCTCACCATATGAAGCATGAAACTGCATTCTCGATGTAATATCGGAAAGGTGCGGACTCTGGCCTCCGCCACATGGATTCTGAGGCGATTCAGTCTGTCTCTCACTATTGCTGTCGTCGCGTCTGGGCGTCTCGCCCTCCTCGTAGTCCATGAAGGTGCTGGCACACGAGGGCTGGTATATAACGGCCGAAGCGTGACCAGAGCGACCCGAGTTCAACGGCGTGCCTTGCTCCCAAGTGTTTGTCCGCGGATCATAAACCTCAACGATAGACAGAAAGTGGTTGCCGTCAAAGCCACCGATGGCATACAGCTTGCCATCGAGTGGCGTCAGCGAAAGTGCACTTCGAGCGATTTGAATCGGTGCAACCAAATCCCATGTTTCGTTCTCTGTATTATAGCGTTCCACAGTGGCTAGTTGCCGTGTTCCATCAAATCCGCCCACAACGTATATGTATTGGTTAATGGCGGCAACACCTATAATGAAAATATTACTTTTCAGTTATTTATCAACTGTGACAAGTAAGAGTGCTCTAGTCGAAAGTGATCGACTAGGAGGACATCCTGTATCCATCCCTAGCAAAAATCGGTGGTAATTATTATTAAAAATTAAGTTCTTAGATTTGGTTTAAGATTTTATGGGTAAGCTTAAATTGGATTTGGTCTTATTAAATTTGGTGCTCCAAATAAAATAAATTGAATAAGTAATTTTCAAATTGGTTAAATTCCTCCAAACTTTGAATTTGATTAAAAATTATTAAATTAAAAAAATTAATTGAATTAAAAGCGTCAAAGCGGACTTTTTAAATATAAACAAGTGAGAACGTTAAAATACTCTGATACCAATAAGTAATAGCAGCTGATAACAGGTGCTACAGAATAGGCTGGGTGTACCCAAGATTTTTTATTTACCAATCTTTGAATGATGTTTCTAGTAATATACCTTAAAAGCTTAGCTCCAAAATTGAGGAAGATATGAGCTTTTCAGATTTTTGACATGGCCGATCTTTGAAGGGCATCGCCAATCACCAACCAAATGGAGAGTCGCTTTAAAATTGTGAGAGATTTGTGGCTTTATCGATTTGCGATTATCGATTATCGGACGGACAGACTGACATTTTAGAATACCTATCCGCTATTATTTCTCCTATGTCAGAGCATAAAAGTCTTACCTGCTCCGCTGCGGCCCGTATTTAAGGAAGGCAAATAGCTCCATTCATTGTTTTCAGGATGATAGCACTCCACGCTGGCCAAACGCTCGTTGCCATCGAAGCCACCGATGGCGTAAAGGAGACGATTCACAACCACAACGCCAACGCCCAATCGCTTGGAATGCATCGACTGAACGAGCGTCCAGCGATCTTGGTCCGGATCGTAACTAAAATGAAAAAGTCGATTAAGTTTTGAGCGCATTGCGAGGGATGGGGAATACGCACTACTCCACTGTATTGTGGTACTCCATGCCTGCCGATCCGCCCACGGCATACATTAGCTCGTCCATGACAGCGACGCCGACACGATGCCGTGGCACGGACATCGGCGAGCATGGACGCCAAGTCTCGCTGATGGCACTGTAACGATCCACCCAGTCGGAATCGTAGGAGGACCCAATGTTATTGTTGCGTCCGCCCACCGCATAGAATTTGCCCTTGAGAAATGCAGCGCCCAGGCCGGAACGTGGAATGCGCAGATTCGGCAAGGTTGTCCAAGTTTTATCGTCGACATTGTAGGCCTCCAGTATATCCAAGGAGTGACGGAAAAAACCGCCCGCGACGAATATCATGCGTGTTGTATTTGGTGTGCGCTCCTTGACGCCGGGACACTTGTGCAACGTTAAGTCCTTAAAGATTTTGGCCAAGTATTCTCGGCAGGCGGGAATCTTACGCAGCACGTCACAGTTTTTCATCTGCTCCTTGAGGAAATTGGGCGTAAGGAACTGGCAACGAACGTTGCCCAGAATGTGTTCCATCTTGCAATGACGATTGTCCTCGTCGTATTTAACCCACTTGATTACCGCATTGTAAACATCGCGCTCCTCCTGCACATTAAGTTCGTCCCTTCGAATGAGGGCAATCAGCTGATAAGCGGATAGCTGTAAAAACTCCTCCTCCTTGCACACCTGCGATCACAACAAAATAGATGTAACAATAAGGGTAACAATAATTTAGCAAATAACACTTAACACTTGCATACTTGCATAAAGTGGCGTTCTATGAAGTAATTGGCTTTCTTCTGCAGCTCAATGCAGCTGTGCTGCTCGGCAAAATTGGCTATGCCGATGGCATTGGTTGGATCCAGTTGACGCTCGAGGAATGCACAGCAGGCGTCGATAACATTTTGCACCTGGAACATTGTCGCTGCGGGCAAAAGCTGACAGACAGTCACCTCTGTGACGCGGATATGTCCGGTGTACATAAAGTAAAGGATTCGGGCCATTGCCGTGGGGCATACCTATGAAAATGGAATACGCTGTTCAACTGTTATAGCAACAACAGATTGGAGACGCTATCGGGCTAGTCTTCGCTTACCCCCTGCAGTTGAACGCGCGACATTTCGGACTCCTTGAGTCCGCCCGTGAACATGGCCTTGAAGTATGGCGAGGCAGCGGATAGCACTACCTTGTGGGCGGGAAACAGCTCCTTCTTCACTTCGAGCACAACGTCTGTGAGCATGCCGTGTGAGCGCATCATGTACATCATCTTCAGCGCCTCCTTTGCGTAGTTCGACATGCAGAATGTCATATCGTCTTCTGTCGCATCGTGGTCATCGATTGCACGCGAAGCGTCGAAGCGCCCACATGTCGTTGATATGGAGCTACTGTCCGAGGAATGTTCGTTCATCTCAATGTCTATTCAAACAAAAAAAAATATATTAATTTTCCATTTGTTTTTGTATTAGCCAATTCGCCCAGTAATTGAGTTGTAAATTTTTGGGACTATATTTGAATATTTATTTTCAATAAAATTGAGAAATTTATTTATTATAGGATTTATTATAGGATTTATATCGTGTTTTCAACCAATAATTTTATAATAATTGTTTATTGTTTGATGACCTCCTTTTATAATTTAAATATGTCATTCTCTTATTTTTAATACTCCATTATATTCGAGTTTGAAACTCCGTTACTGAGTGGACTGGACACTATGAATATCACCTAAAGATAACCTGGGGACATATACCCTAAGAGTTATATTGAGTTGCGAACCAAAGCTAAAATGTTGTAACGAATTTAATTAATTTGAAAAAAACCGCCATTTTTTTGTTTGTTATGTGGATGTAAAGAATAGATTCCCATGAATTATAAGCCTGCAGCAAGCTAGCCCACTTTCGACACTGACTTAATACTCAGAGTTATTTTCAAGAAAATTCCACATTGTCATATCCTCACCAGATACCAGATACACTCCACAAAACAGGTATCGACAGAGTCTAAATGTCAACTGTTGGTTAAAAGCGACAAAAGAACATTGAACCAGGTGGGATAGGGGAATAATGTGCAATGTCATGCTTAGGTGACAAAACAACACGAAACAGCGCTCAACTGTAATTGAATTAAATATCACGATTACTCATCAAAGGTGTAAGATTGTTAATGACTGTGTAAATTTTAAATTTTGCTTTCAAAAATAAATATATACTGCGTATTGGCAATCTACACTCTCAAAACTGAATGGTTTGTTAAAGAATCTTTATTGATGTTGAGTTATCTACGTTTTTACAGATTAGGCCACACATAATAATAACTTTACTTTATCTAACTTCAACTGAAAATGAATTGAATGAAATCAAAAGAGCTCAACTGAACCAGAGTCTTAACATATCATGAATCGTAGAAGTCATATATACAAACACTCCGCGACAACCGATTAAAGGCACTTGGGTTTAAGGTGCTAAGAACTGTACAACTGCTAACGGGACTTTGTTTAAGCATATTATAATGGTGCTTCTTCTTCTTACACTGTTACGATGCATTGGAATGAAAGTTCCGTTAGTTTTTTTTTCCAATATTTGTGCATATTCTGTTTTTTTTTTTTTATAAAGGTCACTTTGTAGCCTTCGCAAAAGTAAGTAGTGTGTTATATGGAATTTCTTTGAGTGGAATAATTAAACTTTGGAATGGGAAAGGAACAACCAGATAGGTTGGAGATAGCTAAAGCTCTGGCGTACAAAGATACTGGATTGCGCAACCAGGTAAATATCAATTAAATTATAAAATAAAAAAATAAAAACTAAACGAAGGCATTCCACATGGCCAGATTAAATGTTGCTAAAGAACACATTTTTTGGATTTAGGATTGGAAAAATTTCGTATTTTCTGATGAGAAAAAAATTTAATCTCGATGGTCCAAGCGTTTTTCATTATTACTGGTGTGATAATGCGACTTGAGGGACTTTTTCCTACTCGATGCTGTGGCGGTGCTTCACTCAAGATCTGTGCTGCGATCTGTCATCACAACAGAACCCCGATTTGTAAATTTTCAGGCCGTATGAGCTCGTAGTTTTGGTGAACCTTATGGAGGTTTCGGTGGTAGTTTCGGGATAAGGAATTTAAGCTTTTAGAGTGGCAAGCAAAATCATCCCACAGAGAACATGATGGTTCCGCTGAGTTTAAGCGAGTAATCAACAGTTTGAGACAGTTAGTTCTCAAAAGTTTTTTAATTTATGGTAAATTGTTTGCTAATTATAAAAAAATCTGGGGCCTGAACACATTAATTTCTTATTTTCATGTCATTTCTACATATTATGTTAATTTTATTAGCACTGCCTTTAATCAAATTTTGCACCTTAAAATCAAATTAAAAAAAAAAATTGGTAAAAAACTGTATTTAAAACAAAAAAAATTAGATTTGATTTAAGTTTATAGGAAAAATCAAGTGACTTTACTCGAATTTCACAGAGTGTATATAATCCCATACGTTATCTTGACGTGTTATCGCCCCAGAGAGCGTGGTCCGAAAACCGTAATACTCGGCCGGCATAAATATGAATGAGCAAACATTTCAAGTTGAGTATAAAATCCGTTGCCAAATTTCAATTTAAAAAAAAAATTGTTTATGTTAAGGTCGACAAACATTTTGTTTTTTGTTTTCGTCTGATTTGTTTTAAATCGTTGTTGATAATATTAAAGGAAATAGTATTGAAAATTCATATCAGATGTGGAAACTAAGAGGAAAGATTGCATGGGCCAGATCTAAATTCTTTTCTGATTTCTCGGCAATGCCGACATATATAGCTGCAACCAATTATAGCATCAAAAAATAATATTTCTTGGTTTGAGGGTTTAGTTTCAATAACCAAATGTACACAGATTTTCAGTACGTGAATAAAGCAATTGAAAAAAAGTTAATATAATATTCGCGATTTATTGGCTTTTAAAAAATTAGTTTGTTTAAATTGGTCTTTATAAAGAAATAAGGATACCAAATACATATGCTATCAAAATCTATGTTTGAAATGTCTTTTTAGGAATGAAACGTTATTTCGACATTAATAAAGAATACCATTGAATTTGTTCTTGGGCGTCCTGGCCCAGACTTCTAAGATACATCTACAATTTGTGCGTTATTCATTAAGTTAGGACCTGGATTCAGCTATCTTGCATCAGTTCAAAGATTCATGACAGAATTTAGCTCCGGTTTCTGCGCAGGAATGGTACTTCAACTAATTCCGAGTATGTTCTTGCTGGTATGTTCAGCAGCGTTGACATTTCGCAGGACCTTCAAACTGCACACCAAAATGAAGCATTTATTAGACGTTAATACAGAAATTCCAGGAAAGTTCTCCAACAAAAATATTTTGCTTTCGTGTTTGGTTGCCATCAGACGCGCTACATTTTCTTATCGTAATGAGTTCAAATTCCACTATTTTTTCTTTTTTTTTTTTGCGAGCTACGCAGCACTACAAAATCTATTTTAATTGTTGTGCGAATTTTAAACAGATAAAATGATTTATATAAAGGCACTGCTTAAGCTGCGGCATAAAAGTATTTTAGGTTCAGCACAAGTGTGCCTAAGAGCTCCGCATTTATTCAAATAAATTATACTTTTTTTTTAATATAAACCAATCTAATAATAATCTGGTTGCATTAACTAGTACAGCAAAGAGGAACACTACAGATTACAAAGCAAAAAAAAATGCAAATTCATGTACTTTGATTTGTCACTTAACTGTTAATTACGTTTAAAATGGGAGCAACAAAACGTACGCTTTAAAAATATAAAACAAAAGGTTTTTGCGCATTCACAAACGGGAATATTTTGGTCAACCAGCAAAATAAAATAATATTTTGAAAATATAATATTAATAATTTTAATTATAATCATAATAATTTATAACAATAAATTATTTCTTCAAATTGATTTAACCCTTATAAAAAGATGTACCCTCTTATCGAAAAGGGTTCTTTTTTTAAAGTGTCTCCAAGTGACAGTCATGCCTCTAAAGCAAACATACTTAATGAGTACCCCTAACGCAGTAAATTGAGCCATAAAGTCTAATATACCAGATCAGAATTCTGATAAGAATTCTTTGGCTCAATATCGATTCCTAAATTATTTTGAACCAAATCAATTTATAAATCTTTTCAAATAATTTCAAATGTTAAATAATTTTCTTAGTGGCAAAATGAATACAAATGCAATTAATATTTACATTTATTTTCAATACATACAAATATTTATATATGTGTACACGTGTAAACGTGCTGCTGCGATGACTCTGCATTTAAATTGTGCTTATCGCAAGGAGTTCCCTTATAATTATTTCTTATCAACAATGCGATAAACACAAATTCAGAGAAACGAGAGAGCGATACTGCCAAATCATGATGAGCAAGCATAAATGCACACATGTTCATACGCAAGCACACATACATCCATACTTGCAGGCGTGTGTGCATATGTGTATTTGTGTGAGTGGATGTATAATTTATAAAAAGTAATCGACGCTTTTTGAGAGAGGGTAAGCGATGAAGAAGAAGACATCTACATACGTGCTCACAAATGCACATATTCAACACACATAAACATATATATGTATATCCAATTGTTTGCATGTCCAATAAACAACTTGTTGATTTCGTCAAGAGTTTGATGAATAACTTAAGAGAATTGTAAAATAATCTAACCACACTTTTAAAAGAAACTATGCAAATATCAATCTGCATTTGATTGTTCTATACATGGTAGCAGTATTGGGAAGACTATATAGAAAAAATCTATCACGTGTATACACAACCGAAGCCTTATATACATTGTTGTGTGTGTGCGAGTGTGCCAAAAACAGCTGATAAATTTGTCACCGCGATTCGGGTTCTTTTCTATGGTTGTTGTTCACATTTTAAATGGACTTAGATCTCTGCCATACACAGCAATAAGTTTACACATATTTTAACACGAACATAAATTTCATTTGAATTTAAAAATAAGATAATAAAAGTTGGGAAAACTACCGTTTGTTTTTATTTTTCTCGTAGCACACTCAACCGCAACCACGAGCAACTCTCAACTAAAACGTTGCAGTGTTGCCACTCAGCTGAAACACCAATATAGGTATTCCTTGAGCAGATAAGACACAATAATAAGTCAGCAATTAAATTTTAATAAATCAAATTTTTACTTTTAAAATAATTTTATTTTGTATGTTCTTAATTTAATTTAATTTATGTTTTAAGGTATGTGCTCAAACAGCGAAAATCTTACGATCGGTACGCAGTCGGCAAAAGATTCAGCGTTGCCACGCTGACAGTTTATGTGGATCATATGAATAGCTGTTTAATTTTTGTTAGTCTGGTAATAACCGTAGACAACGTAAGTTTGGTTCGATTCGTTTTTTAAATCTTTAACAACGCATATTTTTTAAACAAAATGATGACAGAAGAAAGCGATATGACCTTAAAACTACACAATGCAATATGTTGGGAGCACACATTATTTAAGTTCTAAACTTTTTTCGATCTGAGTACTGGACTTCAAAATACATTTGCACAAGCATAGTGTGCCCTTATCTGTGTTAGTTGCCTTAATTTGCATAGGGTACCGTTTGAAAACAGTGGAATTCAAAACATTTAGTTACCACATGACTGAATATGGCGCAGAGTGGTGTTGCCGATTGGCGCAAAAAATGAAACGCTGAACATGACAAACGCTGCTAGTGTTGCCACCCTGCGCACAAGTACGTATCAATGTGAATGCTTGATCAACATGTGTATTTGTTTTGCCACAGACTGCAGCAAGAATGTCCGGCAAAGCAACTTCCAGCATTGATGACATTAACTTGGATGCGTTGGTACTGAAGGAGGGCATAAGGGATGCACCCGTTTGTATCATTGTGCTCGGCATGGCCGGCTCCGGGAAGACAACATTCACACGGAGCCTCATCGAACACGCTCAGGCGAAGTTCAATCCGTACGTTGTGAATCTGGATCCGGCGTGCAGGGAAGTTCCGTATGCGGCGCACATCGACATACGCGACACGGTCAACTACAAGGAGGTGATGAAACAGTACCAGCTGGGCCCCAATGGCGGCATCGTAACTGCTTTGAATATGTTCACCACCAAGATGCCAAAATTTGTGGAGCTGGTGCGTCGGGCTGGCGAACGTGGCCACAAATGGTGCATTATCGATACACCGGGGCAAATTGAGGTGTTCAATTGGTCAGCATCTGGGAGCATTATCACCGAGGGACTGGCCACCATGTTTCCCACAATTGTGGTCTACGTCATGGATGTGGTGCGCTCTGCTTGCCCCACCACATTCATGTCCAACATGCTCTACGCCTGCTCCATCCTGTACAAGACGCGTTTGCCCTTCCTGGTGGCGCTCAACAAGGTGAGTGGGTCTAAATGACTAAACGATATTGACTATAAGCAGCTGCTTTTGCCCACTTGCCCAGATTGACTTGAAGGATTGCAGCTTTGTGCAGGAGTGGATGACGGACTTTGAAGTGTTCCAGGATGCGCTCGAGGAGGAGCACAGCTATGTCAATAATCTGACGCGCACCATGTCCCTAACGCTGGACACCTTCTACGAGCATCTCATCACTTGCGGCGTCTCCGCCAAAACGGGCGTCGGTTATGCCCCACTGATGAGCCGCATCCTCGACTGTGTCGCCGAATATGAACAGGACTACAAGCCCGTCTATGAAAAGATGCGACTGCAGCGTCTCGCTGAGCAGCAGGCGAATCCACAGCCAGCGGCAAACATTGACGCAGCGGGCACAGCGGTGCCCATGGGCCTGGATCTGACTGTAAGTATTCGTAATTACACTCAGAGAAACAATCACCCTAAATTTTAGTAAATCGTCAAAAGTAAATTTATAAATTTATGAATATAGCTTTCTAAAATCTAGGATTAAAACTTATGATATTTCTATTTAAAAATATTTATTCTTTTTTGTTATACCTCATGTTTAAAGTATCTTTTCATTTGCAGGATCCGCCAAGCAATATGGACAACAGTATATTCCTCATGGCGCCGACTATTGTGCCACAGCAAATCGATGCAGATGTGGAGATCGAAAGCGATGCCAAATCCAACATGGAGGAACAGAATTTTCAGAGTTTCGTACAAGATCATTTGAATGCCCAGCAAAGTAAACGCGATAGACTGGAAAGGAACCAGCAGCAGAAGGAATCGAAGTGATAAAAGCAAATTCTTATCAATTGTATTTTTAAGCTGAAAAATGAGAAAACACTTTACAAATATACGTTTATACTAGAAAGTATTCCATGGGGTTGCACTGTCACGTTCATTTTGAGTTTGTCGACGATCGAAGGATTTTTAATCTTATTATTTTGGGGATTTATGGTTTGCCCCTGTTTGATATTTTGTGCCCCTTCTAAAGCTGTAGTTTCATATCATATCAATCATAATTCCCACTCGAATGTGAGAATTCTTTATATTCGTATTTATTTTTTGTTTTACGTATTTTCTTCGAGATTAAAACATGTTGATTATAACATAAAAAATATTTTATAGAATCGAGACATTCTTTGCACATCTTTTTTGGCTCCCAGACATATATATTAAAGCCAATAATGGTTAATATTGGTGGATGAATCACTAGCATCGCATATTTTAATAGTTAATTTGTTGAAACAATCTGCTTTAGAAATTAATAATTTTATTTAGATGGTTGGCGATCTGCAAGAGACAGGTTTACTTTGCTGTTTTTTTTTGCTGGCTCAAATGCTTTAGATATCTAAATTTCATCTCGTAAATCTTTCTTTTTTTAATAGTTCATTTTTTGTGTTACCTATTTTAATTTAATTATTCTTCAATTAGACGACGTTAAATTAAATAAAATGGCATTTTTAGCCGGGAAAAATATGTTCTAAATAATTGACATTATTTCATCGGAGTGGCAACGCCGAGCTAGTTTTTTTACAGAACAGACTGTATTAATACGATTTTTATTATTTTGGAGAAGTTTTTTATTTACACCATTTTTTGCAAAAGTTAAAAAAAAGTGAAGTAAGTTTTCAGTTAAAATGCGCTAAGCACATTTAAAGCAGAACTTTGAAAAGTAGCCGAAATTGTATTTTCAGTATTTCGGTTTTGGTATTTTATACTCGCTGACTCGCTGGTAATACAATATTATAAATGTTATTTATTCTGTTGCTTATCACTGCAAGAACTTTGATAGCTTAGACGAACTCTGACACAATGAGCGCATCAACGACACGAAAATACAGTGCATCTGTGATATTCTTCCACGGTTCCGGAGATACCGGTCCAAATTTACTGGAATGGGTTCGCTTTCTGCTCGGCCGAGACTTTGACCTGTCGCACATAAGAATAGTGTACCCAACTGCTCCTCTCCAGAAATATACCCCACTAAATGGCCAGTTGTCGAATGTGTGGTTCGATCGGAGATCCGTGAATATTGCAGCCATGGAGAGCAGAAAGAGCACGTCTCAGTGCTACAATATTGTCCAGCAACTCATCCAGAATGAGGTGGATCAGGGAATACCCTTGAATCGCATAATCGTCGGTGGTTTCTCGATGGGTGGTGCTCTGGCCCTGCACACCGCTTACCATCTGAAACCAGATCTGGCCGGGGTCTTTGCCCTCTCCTCGTTCCTCAATCGCCAATCTGTGGTCTACGAATCCCTGGCTAATCGGGAGTCAGCCAATGGAACTCTACCCGAACTTCGCATGTTTCACGGGGAGCGGGATACTTTGGTTCCTATCGATTGGGGACGTGAGACATTTGAATCCTTGCAGAAATTGGGTATCACTGGCACATTTACACCCGTGGGAAATACACTGCACGAAATAAAGAGGAGCTCGTTGCTCGAGTTGCAGAAATGGATATCAATTAAGTTGCCCCCGTTACAAACTGATATTCAAAATAAACTTTAATAAATCAAAGAATACTCTCCCCGAGTCGAAGGCCTATGTTAATAACGCACATTTAACTTAGTACTCATTGCTACGTTATAATTTTGTAAAATAAATAAATAAAAATAATTCTGTTGCTTTTTGAAAGTTATATCCATCTATATACACTCAGAAAAAATAGCACTTCATTTTAGTAAAACGACCTAAAATGAAAATGGCCCTAAGAATAACAAGTTTTTATATATTTTACAAATCATTTTTAAACAGTATAAAAACCTTTATGTATTGTCTGCATAGTGGTAATGCTTTCAGATCGAATTCGAAATGGGATTTTTCGATGCTGGGATATTTTGAAGCAGCAGCCGGCGGATCTGTGTATGCTCTTTGCAGAGAGAGAAATAGAGAGACAGCGCTGCAGAAGAGTAAATCTATACAAGGTATCGACCTGTTAAGCAGCTGTTGTGCAGTTTGGTCGAAACGAAAGATTTTTTCTTGACAGTTAGTGCATATATATTTTATTTGCTTAGTGACAATTAATGATTGTAGAATGTGGTATTTTGTATTTATTGTTACGTATTTAACAAATATACAATTAATTGCAACTCCCGCCAAGTGTTGTGAGGCAGCCAAAACTTAACAAAATTTACTCAATTTTTGTATTTGGCATGAATCCGCAACAATTTGATGCAGCACACAGGCAGAGTTTTCCACTGGTTTTCCTTTCGTCACAGTTTTCCCCGGCGTAATGAAAACATAATTCCTCATTGGCATTTATATTTCGTTTGGCAAATATTGCTAGAAGAAACATGATTATAAATATGTATTTAATATATATATTATATATTTCGGTACCGCTTACCAATTTTTGGTATTGGGCAATTTGTTCGCACGGCCAAAATCTCACAATTTGGCTCACAGCTGTGGTTCAAGTATCGACCAATATTTCCACGTCGAGAAGGATCCACAATAGTTATCCCGAGTAAATCGGTTTTCGTTTTGGGACTTTTGCTTTTAGCGTATTCACATAGATATAATATATAATTCATTAATCTGTCATTCTTATCGATCAATTCGAGTCGTCGCTGGGCCTCTGGCCGTGTTAGAAGCTCACCCGCATATTCACAGATGAAGGCTCCGCGGGGTATTTCAACAATGGTGCGCAAACCCTCCGATTTATATATTGGGGAATTAAATATTTCCAAATTTTTTCTTGGTCCAAATTGCACAAGTCGATTTCTGCATTGGCTTTGATCACATTCACACAGCTCATTGCACTCAACGATAGTGGGAAATCCTCTGGTTGCACTTGGGATTAACACCAATTCCTCATATTTAGGATTGCATTCAAGGCCACCGGCATGACAACAATCAGCAGTGTCCTTGCAATTAGAGTTACTCGTGCATTTACAACACAGTGTCAGCTGACAATTGTATTCATCTTGCAGGTGTCTAAACTCTGGGCTGCCATCATCAGGCATAAGTACATTTTCCAAAATATATTCCACATCTCCTTCGTGCCCGTACTCATCGTCGATTCCAATGTTTGTTTCCATTCCAATACAATAACGAGGGAAATTAACAGGGATTAGTGTGGCACAATATGCCGAAAAACTAGTAACAACTAAAACTATCGATTGCGGCAGGGCTGCATTCGCAAGGAACCGTTCATGCAAAGCACTAGGTATCGATATGGAAGACCATGGCGTTACGATTTATTAACTCAATTTGCGCGCCAATTAACTTTTTATTTTTTATAATTTGAAATATTTAACAAAATAAGCTGTTTTGTTAACGCCATTACAAATTAGAGTTTATAGCTTCTGTAATTGTAATAAATCGAAATAAAAAATTGTTTCGTTTTCTGAAGAGCGCAACTATATTAACTCTTCAAGATCTAGCAAAACTAAAATTAATAATTTAAACGCCGTCCCAGAAATTAGAAATACTATCTGTACTCTAAAAGGAATCAGATAGTTTCTCTTAGAAAAAACTGCTTAACTTTCTGGATTGCACTCAGCCCTGCCAGCTAGTTTCACTGGTTAACTTAAATTAAAATAGGACAGATCTGTGCGATAAAAGGACAAAACGACAATACTGCACAGATGCTATGCAATCCGGTCCACCCATTCCAATTATAGGCACTCTTCCTGTCTCTCTCTCTATCAGGTTTTTATTTACTACAACTAATTTGAGGAATTGATAAAAGTGAAATATATGTTATAGCATTAAGCAGACAATACATAGAGGCGTCAAATCGACAAAAAAGTGCATCAGGTTTCTTCTCAGCGCCTTGGTCCCAGCAGATGCCGAGCTGCGACGCGTCGAAAATTTTGCTGGGTTCGCGTGTCGAGCAGCGAACACAGGTCATTATTTCACTTGACTTCGCTGTGATGACATCGCGGATAAATGGAAAATCCAGCATTTATGAGCATGCGTGTGTGGGTGCGAACAGTCACGTACCTTTTCTAGTAGGGCCTAATGTTTTATGAATGTGTGCGAAAAAAACAGTTATATTGCTACCGGATCGCGTCGACCCTTGAATGTGTGCGAAAATAACAGAAACACTCTCTTTTCGTCTTTTTGTGTGCGAGCGCGAGCAGGCTCTCGATTTTAAATTTTTTAATTTTCGTGCTTTCGTAAAATGGGGTAGTTTAACTGTTCACCAATTTTGTAACCAAAGCACGCAAAATGTGTGGTGAAAATCTAAAGCAGGGTATCATTGTCTCGACACACAAAATTAAGCCTCAAGGCTGCGAAATTCAGAGATAATGCTGGTTTTAAACAGAGCTTCGTTAAGAATCAATTATCACTTTAAATGAGCTTAACAGGCAGAATGGGTGGGATGAACGAACAATTTTCAAAGCCAGATGAGTTGTACATTGGGCTATCACTCAATTATAATAGATCACATTTTAAGAAAATGAATGACAATTGGCTTGAAGATTATAGATCTATAGGCAGCAAATACGGCAACCTAGTTTAAAAACCTTCCGCACTAGTTGTTCATTTCCGGAGTCCGAAAAGTTTTCGAAATGTTTTCAAACTTATTTACGATATCCTGTTATCAATTAGCAACTTGATTTCTCGCTATGCTACGATACCGAAAGTCATTAACAATAATATTTAATTGCTCCTCAAAATCCATTTGATTTTATTTTTTGAGTAGATGCTGATCTTATTTCCAAGTAACCGTTAAATTTAAGATAAGTAATCAGTTGTGTTTTAAAAACAAACTTTTTCCACACCACTTAAAATTTAAATAATATAAAATAATAACAGCCGCCAATATTAATAATTAAATTGAAAGCTCTTTATGATATCTTAAATAATTAATAATATGAGAATTATAAACAAGAATTCCACCCTTATATGCAATACAAATTATATTTTTGTTAAATAAACAACATTAAGAACTCTTTTAAATCTAATAACTGGGTTCCCAATATCATACAGTATGTTGTTGAATCGCTTTGAGCAGCGATTGTCCCCAAATTCTATTAGTAAATACATTTTTGTTCCCCTATTTTCTTTTCATTTACTATTTCGTTATCAACAACTAAATTGAATTGTGTAAAAGACCATATAAATATGGTAAAAATTACAGCTTCCGCTGGTATTTTAATTTCCTGTTCCAGTTCTAGTATTTTAGCACACAATATCATATGGAATATGGAACGATCGGTCGCACGATGACTTTTTGTACACAAAAACTGTATAATCTCTTCTCGATAAGAGTCGCCTCCACTGGCTTATCATTCTAAGATTAATCATTTGTTTACCAAAGTATCTGGATGAGATTCACTCGTTATGCGTATTTTATATATAATATATAGCGTCGTTCAGAACCGAAACTGTACCGTTATAATATTTAGGCTGTTCCGGTTACCGGTTTTAAAATATTGTTTGAGTACTCTTCCTGTTCTGATTTGATTTTATTCTTGTCAGCGTTGCAATTACTACGAACAAATTTAATAATAATAATAAATTTAAGAATGAATAAATTTTGCACTACAAAATAAAACACTTATTTCGAATCTCTGACACTTTTAGACAACTGATGAAAATTCTTTGAACCACAAAATAAATTTAATATACTGAAACCAATATATATTTGTAGAAATTAAACGAAAATACCTAATTTTTATTTTAAATTTAATTATTTTAAAAATAATATTTTCCGTACTCTGACAATATGTTTGGGTGCCCAGGTCACATTTATTTCACAATTTAGTTTTAATAAAAGTTTGATCCAAATTAATTGTTTAATAAATACGACAATTACAAATATTTTATAATTTTGGTGAACAATGATTGAATGTACCAACGCATTAAAAATGTACAATTCTTGGTAAGATACTGTTCTAAGAATCTGACAAGTTGAAGGCAATTCAACGACTGAGTTAATTTTCTCTCTCTCGCAGCAGCACCAGCTGCAGCGGCTACTTCGGCTCGTGTCTGTGTGAGTAGCCGATTGTGTTCGGATACTGCGAACAATGAGTAGTTGCCTTAGATCAGTAAACCGTGCTTATACCGGTGCATGTGTATGTTCGTATGTATGAATGTACTCACTCATACATAAGCACGCACATTTCGCTCGTCTCAAAGAACGCAAATTGCCGCAGCCGTCGCAGAGCTGCCAGACAATATTTGTTTTCAGTTTCTCTCCAACTTCAGACGTGGTAAGTTGTGCTCGGTTGCGTTAGTTCGCAATAAGCAATAAAGTGAAAATAGTACAAGTTGTTTATTAATTTAATATTTATTTCAGCAAAACTAAAATCCAAAGCAAAATGTGTAAATGTTTGGCCGGTAACGTAGCGTGCTGGTAAGTTTAATTTACCTAATAAAGGAAACGCTTGTTTGACTTTTGCGCGTGTGTGTGCGTGTATCCATGTGCATATAAATATAAATATATATGTAAATGCGGGTAAATACTTCCATAAGCACATACATATATGTTCAACCCAACCCATCAAGCATTTTTCTAGAGCTTTTGTGTCTAGGGGATGACTGCACATACAAATTTGAACTTTTGAGAAGTAATTAAATTAACCAACACTAATATCATATAAAATGTGCACAAGTGAAAGTGCTACAAGCATTATAGTTGAATTAGTAGCTAAACACATACTTACATGCATGCATACGTAAATTGACATGCACACACGCATGCATATGTACACTTTGAATTTAGTGCACCAACAGTTTGTTTTGTATATTTGTAATATATATGTATTATCAGTCTTAAATTACAGTAAACATTTGCATGCATATGCGTGTATAGATATCATCATCACACTTACACACACACACAATTACTACACACAGGCAGGAGATTATTAAGGCATTGGAGTTGTAAATAGAATCAAACGCTTCAAACTGCATACCTGCCTATGCCTAAATCCGATTTGCCGCTCAAATGAGTACATATGTATGCATGACCGCGTGTGTGTATGTTTGTATGCATATATTGTCGTTATTATGCTTAAGGTGTGCAAGCAAAAACAAAAACACAAGCAGCCCTATGGAATGATAAAATATGTTGCAGGTGTCCTGATCTGTGGCTCTTATACTTATATTTATAGTTGTGTGTTAAATACAACCAGAAATTTTTTTGGTGTCAACTAACTTTAGTTGATAAATAAACGTAAATTATAATTAGCTAGAAATTTAAATAAAAAATGTATATTTGGTTGTTTTTATACGTATAGTAAATGTAAGAAATATTTAACATATATACAAAATGAGCACATGCCATATTAGCGTAATTAACATAAGATTCAAATCGCATAATATACTTATTTTTCTCTCATCGCTGTAAAATCTTAATTTTCACTTCACTTCAATTTACAGTCTTAGTTAAGACCAGCCGCAATTTACAAGTTACACAAAGTCAATTAAAATATTCTACAACTATAATTAAACCATCCCCGACGGAGCAATATATGACTAACAGATAAACAAGTATGTCCTTATGACAATAGGGCAATACTACTTGTACATATGTGTATATCTTCTCTTGATACATATAAGCAACGTTACGCATTGTTAAACCTTAACTATCATCCCTAACTTCTATAAGAATATACTCATGTATACATTTCATTCAGACACACATACATACATCTGTCTGTATTCGAATTTAAATGCGTATTTGCCTGGCACCAGCTTGTTCCGGCTCCACTCGGGCGAGACAATTTGACTAAGTATGTTTTACTACTTGTCGCTCCTCACCCCTTGTAAATGAGCTCACCACGTATATGTCTCAGTTAGCCGACAGCTGGACGCCAAACATAACATTTTAATGCGGAAGCACAGAAGTGACCAGAAGTCGCTTTTAGATAAGGGCTGGAAATTTTCTTTTATTATAAGTAACCAACATATATATTTTCATTGGTTTTTGTGTATATTTACTTTTATGCGGTTATTAAGCGTCGAGTTAAGTTGCGGAAATACATATAGATGTATATAAACTGAGATATATAAATGGCAAAAATAATCTTTTTTTAGAGAACCAACGATTAAGATGGGCAAGTAGTCGGAATTGCAATTTCGAACCAAATCAGTTAAAATCAGAGGCTTACAGCTTACAGCGGAAAAAGTAATTGCCAGGCTCCACAGAAAAACTACATAATATAGTAAAAAAATGTAACAGGTGTATGAAACACTGAAAAAAAGTACGTCCCATTTTTCACACATGTTGACTAAATATTTCTAAAAAGAATTATACAATTCATCCATTGTGTAAAAATATAAAGCTGTGCATGAAAATTTCATTTTCAGTTGTAATGTTTGCTTACTCCACTTTACTACATTTAAATATTTACTTATTTTCAATAATATGTTCAAAAAACTGTCGAAAGTTTAGTTTAAACTGATTATCTTATAGTAATATTGTCCTTCGCTCATTTCAGCTGCTTCAATTGCGCACTCAGCATTCTTGTTTCGATAATCAGTGCGTTCCTGGTGGTCTTCATAATTGTTGGGTTGATAGTCTACTTTGTTTACTACTACAAGGAGGAGAACGATGTTCCTAATCTTAACGATATTCAAGAAGGAGTTAAAAGTACATTCGACAACTTAAAAAATAAATTAAGCCCATAATCTATAAGGTATGTTGCACACAAATGATTTACTTCATTTAATCAAACGTATAATTCAATACTTTATTGTTTCAGTAACATCCTTCAATACCAGTCTGATTTAAGCTTGACTGCTATATGCCTGGTATTTCATCTTTTAAATTAACCATATTTTTCACGTACAAATGCTATTTATATGTATAGCTCTTTAAAACAAAAGAGCAGCTGTACAAAAGTAATCGAGTAATGGAAAGTTTTTGCATTGTTTGTATTAATATTTGATAAATGTTTATGTGTGTGTTACACGAAATGTTCTTTTGAATCTCAAAAAATTAATTTATTTGAATCCATATACAATAAAAAATAAAGTTTTGAAGCCAAAGATGCACTTTCTTAATATATTTTTATATATATGGTGAATTGCTATATAAATAAATATGATGCATGTAGTAAGTATTCGTTCAGAATGTGCTGAATACCATATATATATATATTTTTAGAAAACTGCTAAGCAACGGAATATGTTTATGTCTGGCCGGGTAATGTGGAATTTTTGTAATTCGATTTTGTTTAACAAAAACTTCAAGTATGTGCGTCTGGTTTCTTACTGTTGTCATTAGTTGTCTGTTCACTTAAGAACGATGATGAAGACAACCTAATTCAAATCTATTCAAATCTTTTAGCACTTTCTGTTTGACGATTATAGTGCTCCAACTAAGCATAATTGTCAATTGATCTTTGATTTTTGATTTCAAAAAGTTACTCTCAGAAACTTGCTTTTGCATCCGATATTACAAGACTATCTACAGTTAGTTTAGCTTAGTTTTCAAATTTATTTCATTAAAAATATAATTCCTGAAATTAATTTTGACCTGTTTGTTTTTGATGCCATAAATTCGAAAATGTACATAATTAGACAAACCTTAAGACCAATTCGATCACGCCTATATCTTGCCCATATTTGAAAGAACAATCCTTGACATCCAACTATTATACCATATAGATGACAAAACAAACAATCGTTCAACAAATGTCCACTTTGAGCCAGTGTGCACTGTCACCCCTATTTTCTACTTACATACTCCAAGATATGTATGAAGTTTGTTTGTATGCGGATTAAAATGCGTATTTGTCTGGCTCCAGCAGGTCCCGGCTCCAGTCGGGCGAGGCGATATATAATATACATAACTATGCTTTGCTATTTCTCCCCACCCTCGTCAAACAATTCACCAAGAATATTCTTCAGTTTGCCGACAGCTGGGCGCCAATTCAATGTTTGTATGCATAAGCACCCAGTGAGTACACTGAGAAAAAAAATCGCCCTGAATTTTAGAAAATCACCATAGTCACATTATTTAGAAAGTATGTTTCTTAATTCAAGGATAGGTTTTCCTAAAATTTAGAAAAAATTATATAATCTCAATGTTTTTTTTTTTTAATTTTATATGTGTATTTATATGTATGATTGTTCCATTAATAATGGCTTTTTATTATATATGTTTCAACATTACTTTGCAATTATAAATCAATTTTGAATAGTTTTATGAATTCATTATGTATTGATTTTGTATATTTAGAAATTCTTTTTAAAAGCAAGAAATTTTTACTAAAAGTCGATTTTTTCCCTGAGTGTAAAAGTCGCGTGCCCAAGGGTTGAAAATTTTTGTTGACTACCATAATTTTGTCGCATCAACGGTGACGTCTCTGGCAAAATATGTATATATAGATATACATACATATGGATTAGTAGATATACATACATATGTATTAGTAGATATACATGCATATATACATATTTTTCTAGCTTTAATAAACTAGAATCGATGACAGAACTTCTGCTTCTGTTCTATCGCTTGTAAAGATTGTTTTATGAAAATGGCAACTTCAACTATAACAATTTTCATACTTTCCAAGAAATTCGAACTTAGCTCACAATTTGTTTATTATTTGTTTAAATTTATTATGAAATTTAGAAGTAAGTTTACTCTGGTTAGCAAGAATATGATATGGGTGGGCATAAGAAGGCTCTTTGTTTATTTTTGGAATATTTCCGGGGCTGGTCAATTTCTCGTTTATTTTGTTTACAAAACCACTATAGTTAAATTCCATTTAATAACTGATTAATTTATATACCCCATATAATGTGATTATACCCATATAATCAGGCTAGGAAATGTGAAACGTATTGGAAGCAATAAATATATTTGTTTGTATGTGGGCATTTTGGTGTTTCTTATCCGATCTTGATGAAATTTGGGCAGTGGATCATATGGATATGTATATTATGTATTAAGCTGAAGATTCTGCCTGCCAAATTTGTATCATTTATTGCTATCGAAAATCGAAATGAATCGACAATTCGAGAAACGGAGGCACTTATCGATAAAATAAAGATAACTTGAGACGGACTGTCAGACGGACGGACGGTCAGACGGACTCGCGGACATGGCTATATCGACTCAGATGTTGATCCTGATCTGCCTGTTACATATACAGTGGCTCACACTTCAACTCGACCATTGTCAAAGAAAAAAGGTAATTGCCTGCCATAAGCTAATTATTTATTATTTTTCAAAAATTCCAAAGACCGATAATAGGCAATATCTACCGATAATAGGCAACATTTTTATAATCCTACCTGGCAGGTGCGGAAACCCCAGTGTATTGGGGTCATATATTAATTTTGGTGGTTAATATATGTACCTACCATCGGTCTTTGGAATTTTTGAAAAATAATGAATGGTTAGCTTATGGCATGCAATTACTTTTTTTCTTTGACAATGGTCGAGTTGAAGTGTGAGCCACTGTATTTGCTCAAAGCAAATTTACCCTTTTTCCAATTTTTAATGGATTCAGGATATAAAAAAATTGTAGTAACACCATGTATAGTGCAAGACTCATTCCAAAGACTCATTTGATTTGGTGGTAAAAAATGCTAACATCTGCGAATTACAATGAGATATTCTAACACGATTCATTTTAACTTTTGACATATTCCATTTTGTAAAATTTGCATTGTTTAAAATTTTGAAATTTTTGAAAATCATTAAGCCAATAAAGAAACATTTTTTACAGTACATCATTTTACAGACATCAACATCCAACGAGGAGGGGAAGGATCCTTCCCAGTATTAAAACTAAGCCCCTCTTAAGTTAGTCAGCTTAGTATATCTTTTAACCATCTAAAACATTAGTTTTTAACCTTAAGTATCTGTTCATTTTTATCATAAATATTATATATTTTAATATGTATTTAATTATTTAATTTATAAATTAACAAAATTTCTCTTTTCGACAAGCTCAGACGAATATTTTGATAGATACTACTAAAAAATAGATTATTAGGTAAATGCAAAATGTTTATCAAGGTCGGTCACGCAATAGCGTGCAGAGATGGACCCGATACTTTGGCTAACAGTGTAATTAATTTGTTTAACCAAGAGCAGCAGAGAATAAATTGTTCCTCCTCTCTCTCTGCTCGGCACTCTGTCAGAAAAGACTTCGGAATCTGGGTCAAGGCCTTCTCAGAAACTTTCTAGGTCTACAGAGTTAGGAAATTAATAACCTTTCCTTACTTACCTTACTTTACTTACCTTACCTTACATTACCTTATCTTAATTTGTTGACCTGCTTAATAACATAACCTTGGGTTGCAGAAACATTTGGCATACAAAGATTAACCACGCTATTTGACATTCAAAATATATTCTGATCTTGTTTAAAGATAACTACAGTGGCGGCTCAGACCAAAAAAAAACTTCAAATACGAACTTCAATTATATCAAAAAGGGAAATGTTTGATAAAACTGTGAGATTTTGATTGAATTAAAAACTGATTTCGTAATGTCGAAATTGAGTCATATACCATGCTAAAGACAATTTAAGTTTTTCAATTGATTTGCATGCGAATGATAAAAAATTTCGAAAATTCTGGCTTAAAACAGCTGATTTTTCGTTACTAAGAGCGGCGAGACTAAGCTCAAAAAACTAAACTGTTGATGAGCATATACGAAACCTTATCATTATACTCAACTGCATTTGCAAATAAATATATATGTATATATATACAAGTCTTATCGACAAGATTTTATATACACATATATATTTAATTTTTATATTTAGAATTTTCTGATTCCGAAGGTTAAGGAGCATATTAGTTTTGTACAATATGCGTTATGGTGTGCCTCTTTTTGATCGTCAGAATGACCACGATTTTCACCGATGCCCTTAAGTCTGAAGACTTAAAATATATATGTATATATATAAAATCATGTCGATAAGACTTGATATATAAATTGATTAAATCCACATATGTTCAAATATTTATAATCAAACCTCAAACCGCTTGAAAAAATTTAAAAGTTGATTTACCATTAAGGTCCTGCCAAGGTTGGTAAATAAATTTTCCCAGAAATCGTCTAAAACCTTAATTCTCCATAGCTGGAGTTTCCAAATTTCCAACCTTTTTCAAAAGTTCGAAGCACGCCTACTCCACTTCATTTTCGCAGTTTGAAAAATGTTCAGTGATTTCAAAAATACAGTTTGAATTAATTTTCATATTAGAACCTTCCAGAGTGATATAAAGATAATAAAGATGGGGCCTATATTTCAGATGTAGTCCCAAATCTAATTAACCTGACAAAAAAATTTGATTTTTTTCGAGTTTTTCTTACACAAATCGGTGCAATGAAAAATCTGTATTAAATTGTAGCATTTATTTTTTAAATTATTTAAGATTTTTGTAAAAAACTTGTATTTGTTAATAACTCAATATGCAAGCGATCCTTTTAATCGAGTATAGTTGGGCTTGAAAATGCTACATTACCTTCTAGTTTTTCGTTCTGCTATTGCTTACAGCTTTAACGGAGCAATAGCAGAGCCAATAGCGGACAACCGAAATGAATTCTCCTTCGCTCTGTTATGCTCTGTCATCAATTTACATTACGCTCTGTAGTTGCAGCAAGAACATGAGCAGAGCGAGGGCATAGCAGCCGACCTTTACATCTTCTGCTACTGCTATAGCAATCGCATTTCTGATTTGCTCTTTTATCGGCGTAACTGCTAACGAGAACTACCGTTATGTAATTTTACCTTCTTGCTACTGCTATTCCTCGTTAAGTCGACATAGCAGAGTGGAGTGAAAGAGCATAAATTTCAGCCTCTTACTATTATTCGTAGCAGTAGCAATAACAGAGCAATAATTATATTGCTTTTGCTGCTACGAAGTAGTAAATACAAACACTGGAAAGTTGCCTACATAATAATGAAACTCATGTTTGTATATTTTTTTCAAGATATTTGTGTATTAACAACTTAATATTTGAGCAATATGCGTATGCTCATATGTAGACGGGCAGACATGGCTGATAAAGAATATATATAATATATACATATAATTATACTTAATAGGGAATTGGAAATCTCTGTTCCAAGTCTCGAGGCATGATTACAATAATCTCTGCGATAGGTGTAAACATAGTTTGTATCTTTTGAGTGGGAACGTAGATGCTCCTACTTAAGTGCATGGCAGTGTGTTAAGTTGTTTAAATAAACTATACAATAACTTTATGTTGGGAGTGTACAAATAGGAACAAAAGATGTAAATCAAATTTCACAGTTAAGTAATGAAAAATATGTCTAATAAGTGAATAAGTGAATAAGTAAATAATACTATGTGTATTTAAATTGAATGCAAATTAAGGAAGTCAATTTACAAGATGAGACATGTATCTATAAATATTTGTTATGTTTTATAACTTTGAATGAGTACAAAATGATTGTGGATGGTTTTAAAGCATAATACAACTAATTATAATAATAATACACTTATTGTAACTGAATAATACACCTATTTAATGTATTCTGTGCACTAAAACTAGTTGCAATTTCCTTATACACATACTTATGCCTTATACCTTATGGATAGGAAAGACTTCATAGACTTAATTTAGTGTTGTGTTTTAGGGGCGTTGTATACAAGTTGCTTCAAATATAACGAACCTTAGAGGCTATCACATATATATTGGTTATTCGAATTAAAAGTTCTGATAATCTCGTTGCCGGCATTTATGAATATTGCGGAGACTCTCCACCCGATGGTATTTTCTTGACCCGGCTAACATCGTCGTAAGCAATTGAAAAAACGCTCTTCTTCTCAGCTAGGGGATTCCGACGGCCCATGCTGTTCATCAGGGAGTTCATGGCAATACCTGAGTCGTGGTCATCCTCTAAAGTTGAGGCATTCAACTGCTTTTGGGCTTGCGACGGGGGATGCGGATGCGGATGGGGATGGGGTGGGGGGATGGCAGCATTTGGATCTTCGATATAAAGATTTATTTTCGATTTTGTTAACTTGACTTCGTTCTCTTTGATGGGCGACGGCTTTGGTTTGTGCCGCTGCGATAGATGATCCTTATCCTTATCCTTATCCGTTGGTGTCGCATATGGCGGTGTCTCCGGATACATGTAGTGTGGCAATTTGGTGGGAGCTAGTGGCACTTCCGGTGCATTCTCTCGCTCGAAACGGTGCTCGGAATGCTGCACGAGCGGATGATTGATGTCAGTCTCGACTTTCGGCTTGTGCTGCTTATTCAGTGCTCGATCCTCCTTCAGCAATCGACTGCCTTTGGGCGGAGATTTTCGAGGAGCCGGTTCCGGCTTGAATTTTCCCGCATCATCGTGCGATGCCAAATCTTCGGGTTTTGACTTTGTACGGCTTTTCGACACACGCTTCTCGGCTGCACTCTTTTTCTTCAGTGACAAATGCGACTTGGATGACTCCGTCGAGGAGGGGGTCTTCTTCTTACTGTAATACCATTCCATGTACTTGGGCACAGTTTTTTGTTCGTTTGTTGGCTCATCGAGAGCACCCAATTCCGTTTCACTTTGATAATACCGATTTAGGGATCTCTTCGAACCCCTCATTTCACTTGGAATATTATCGTGATTTGGGCCATTTTCACTTGGGTTCAATTCGTATTTGGAAATTGAATAACGACTGTTTGGTGGTTCCGAAGACGTTTGCATTCGTGCCGAGTTTTGGCTACGTCTCGAACTGTCTCGACGAGATAATCTTGGTCTAGCCTCGGGTTGTATATCTGGTTGCGTCTCCGTTGGTGAAACTGTGCTCACGCCTCTAGTTTGGTGGGATACATTTTTCATCTGCACTTCATGGGGTTGTTCGGTTTCGCTTGACTTCTTAGGATAGCTATTTCTTCCAGATGGATTAACATTTGTCCTAATTACAATTTCACCCTCGTCCGAGTCAATTGAGTACTCGGTGCTGTTCTCATCGACTTCAACGTCAAAGTTCTCGTAGTATTGCTGCGATCGATGTTGTCTTCCCGGACTACTGAACTCATCCAGAGAATCGGATATTTCTATTAATACCTCCCGGCTAATTGCTTCGGATTTGTTGTGTTTTCTATGGGGTTCCTTGTGCAGAGCAGCGCCGTCGACTCTGCGGCTTTCGTCGCTTAGCTGCTTCCGTAGAATACTCGTTTTGGTTTCCCGTAGTGGTTTTCTGGGCGGCACACGTTTCCTAATCTCATTGACCTCCTCCTCCTCCCGAATGGGTGTCCTTATCTTGCGCTTCACCTGCTCGACCATAACTATTCTCTTCCTCGGCTGTGAGCTGCCCCGGATTTTTGGTTGCCTCTTGGGACGACGACGCTTTATCCAGTACATGCCATTGGGACTATTTGGTGGACTGAAGCGTACATATTTATACTCTTCCTCGGACATTGAATCATCATTTTCGCTCCGGGCTCTCCGAAACTTCGAACTGCCCAGGTAGCCGTCAATAGGTTCGGTTTGGGTGCCAGCATCGCAATCGGTTTGTGTTCCAATCGCCATCGATTGGCCCGGCAGACTTTGGGTCTCCAGGGCAATTTCGTGCTGGGTGTACCTCGTCTCGAGTTTCTCCTTTTCGAGCAGGATCTGGCGCAGGAGCGCATTCTGTTGCTTCAGCGAGTGCTCCAGTTCGTGGCTAAGCGTTTGATCTCCCACAACTGGCTGCAGTTGAGTTAGTTCCTCCTCGCCCTGAACGGACTGGGTGTGTATGACTTTCACCTCCGGCTCCGTTTGGGAGTAGACAATGCTATTTGGTCCCGATTTACCCAACGGAAATGTATCGCCCTTCAGCGTTGATTCCTGATGGATTTCGTTGGGCATTGACTGAATATAAGTGGCACCTGGTACAATGTGATAATGCTCTCGAATGATCTGCTTTCCATCGGGCTGCTCTTCAATGAATCGGCGCATCAGTATCTCCTTGCCCGTATTGTCCACCATCAGCAACTGTGGCTGCGAAAGATTTGTCGATGACTTTATTGGCACATTCACATAGATATTATCATCGTCCAAGGCGGCGCCGTCGCGAGTCTTGTCCCTGGTCATCAGCTGTAGAATCTCGACATTGCCGTCCTTTATGAAGAGTTCCCGTTTGGCTTTGAGACTGTTATGGGCAGTGCCAAAGTCAACATCGCTGCCCCGATCTATCTCGTGCCTCCTCATCGAGTCGTCGTCAATTTGCCGAGCATCCTTGTCGTAGTTTTTGAAACGTGCATTCTCCAATTGTCTATTCTCCGTGTTACGCGTCAGCTTTTCTTTAATTTCCACCATACGCTGATCGTCCATTACGTCCTCAATGTAAACGTCACGGTCGTTAATTAAATTAGTTCTAGAATTATGAAAACTATGATGTGGGTCTTCTTTGGCTGTGTGGCTGTTTCTATAACAAAAATGAATCATATTGTTATGTCCATAATCATTAGATACACTCAGAAAAAAATTTGACCTGAATTTGAAGAATTTTTGTCAAACTTTTGTTCTTTTCACCTTATTATGCAAAAAGCAAATTTCTTAAATTTATTGTTTTTTTCTGAGTGTATATATAGATTCGAGATTCGTACTTAATGCGGACGCGTCTTTGCTGATATTCAGCGGATTCTGGACGGCATGCAACATCGCCATCGGTGTTAATAGCAGAGTGCTCCATTTCTAAGTTTTCGTTTGGCTGATTATGTCCATTCCGGAATTCCCAGCGGGTTGGCTTTGTTCGCGTATTTGATGGTTTCTCCGCTGACCAGGCCTCTCGTCTTCCCATCCATTCGGCGACCTGAAAGTTGCGGTATTTCATATTTATAAATTAAGCATATTCATTCAAAAGTCAACTTTTCTCATCTAAGATGGATAATACTCAAAAGAAACTCGGAAATGGGATGTGCGCTCAGAACCAATGTGAATTGTGGATAAGTGTTATGTTTGAAAGTAACTTATGTGACAAATAAAAAAGAACAAATTTAAAGAAAAAGTGCGAATTTGCATTTCTCTAAGTGTGTTTTTGCAGCTATCTACTATGCATAATGCTAAGTACTGTGTGTTATTTGAAATTGATCAAAATCTACCTGAACAGATTTTGTTTGTTTTCCATTTGCCATTTCTCTATGCACTAGATGTACATCGTCTTCAGTTCTACTGATATTAACTATTCTTTTGCTACAAGAGAAGAATAAAGAATTAGAGATCAAATGAATGGTGTTGCAATGATAAATGATATGAGCTTTAAACAGAGATTTCGATTCCTCACTACATTGAACTCTTTACTTAGTCTTTGGTATACGATACTCTAGAGCAATCATATCTTGCGAAATATAATCATATCGTCCCTTTTGTGATGGACTCGAGTTAGTTTAGTTTAATTTGAAATTTCCACCCATGTTGAATAAAATATAAGAGTGAAATCATTAAGTGAAGTAGTTGTTGTGTTTCCCATCCATTATCTCAATTCGTTACTATTGATTAGTATCTGGTTTTTGTATTTTTGTTCTCTAAACACGTGTAAATATTATTTGTATCAGACAAGTTTTAATGTGGCTTGAATTGGGTTACATACCGAGACTAAGTTACCGAGTCAAGAAGCAAGGGTTGGATAGGATACAATAATTATAATTATTGTATTATTATTACTCGTGTTACTTACGTAGCCGCACTATACAGAGGACACCATGAGCATATGCAGCACATCAGCAGGATCAGGATCGTCAGAGCAACCAGAGTGGCCAGCAGGATGAGCAGCCAAAACAAAACCTTATTTTCAGCTTTGTACTGCGTCTGCGAGGGAGTAAGATTCTATTAAGGTAATCTCCTCATTAGTCGCTTGGCAAACAATTCATTAATAGCCTGATTCCACTATCCAACACTGGATAACATTCTGTACATTCAACATTCGACTCGATTATTTCGTCTTTTTTGCGATGACTTATCGATTTTTGTATCGATACTTTGAAAATGATGCAGCCAACATTTTCTAGATAAATATTTAACTTAAAATACAATTATAATATAATTAATTAAAATTTTTTTTATGATTTATTAGAATTTCGTAATGAAAGCAAAATTGAAATTATATATTTTTTAAATTTGTTTATGAGTAAGGTCGATTCGCCTCTTGTTCCGGTTCAAAAATATATATATCTGTAGGAGTCGGAGATGCTTCCTTCTGCCTTTCAAACTTTCCCAAGTCATTGAGAATTTTGAGTCCTTATCGTTTTGTTTGAACTGGACAACATGTTCAATTTTGCATATAGACATTAAAAACAAGTAAGACAGCAGTGGTCGAGTGAGCTCGACTATGAAATAAGTCTTTATATTCTAGTTTTATTACTACACCTAAAATGTAAGCAGTTGAGGAAGTGCTCTCAATCCTTATTGTCTGCATAGGAACTGAAGAGTAAGAAACTAAAGAATATATATATATATAAATAGACACTTCCTTCTTATTCACACTCTTTGCCTTCCACCTGACTATCAATTGCATAAACTATCAGCTCAATTCCTATCGATTCCTAGCCGATCATAACAAAGACTATATCGTCTCGGCTTTTGACATACTTTATGCGATCTAAGATGCTTCCTTCTGTTTTTTACATTCGCTTGCAGAAACTATTATACCCTTTTTAACCAAATTTCTAATTCAGGGTTTTATGCAAATCAAACAGTAATGGTAGAGAATATTGGTCATGGTGGAATCAGGCTGTTATATAAGATAGCTTACGTCTGAGGCCGCCGTGTTTTGTGGCATGATTGCGTAGGAGTTATTATGCTGCGAGAGTCGCTGTTGTATCTGCGCGATGTCCACGACTGATGAGCTGTCATAGAGAACCGTTGCCGTGACCACACTGCGCTCCTTAATGTTGGGATTCCCATCGAATAGATCCTTGGCACCCGGCTCATCTGGTCTGAGTGGCCGTATTTCGTGAATGAAGACCTTGCCGCCCGTTATGGCTGAGAGAGTCTCCTCCGTCTTTCGCTTATCCAAGCTGCTGCCGGGCACCACAAATGTGACGATGCGCTTGCGACTCTCCGGCGGATAGATGCGTATAGTCGTCGTCGAAAATCGGACTGGCACTCCCAAGTCATAGGCCCGAGCGGTCAGTATGAACAGATCGCTTTCAGCATCTGAAATGGTCGTGTCCTGTGCGTCGCGGCGCCTTCGCATGTCGGCGCTCTTCTTGGAGCGAAGATGGATCTTTTGCCGCACCGTCAACTCGCCCGTTACCTTGTCGAGCACAAAATTATTCTCGTAATTGCCGTGAATGAGCTCGTAGCGCACAACATTATTTGGCGCGGTGGCATCCTTGTCTGTGGCATGTATAAGTGCACTGGTTGTGAAACTGGTCAAATCGGCTGCCAGGATAAATTCGTACAAATCCTTCTCAAAGATGGGCGTCTCATCGTTCACATCGATTAGCCTGATTATTAGGGGCACCTGGGCACGATTGCCATTGCCATCCATGTCCCGTGCCTCCACATATAAATGGAACTCGGGCATTATTTCCCGATCGAAGCCGTGGCTATCGGTTGACACCGTTATCGAACCGTTTTCCGCATTCAAATTGAGGGACGTATTCAAGTAGCCCAAAATAGCAGTGTATCGCACCTTGCCACCCAGACCCGAATCCAAGTCACTTGCATGCACCTGGACAACCTTTGTGCCGACTGTCATGTTCTCTGGCAGCTCCACGGTATATTCCGGCTGATCGAATACCGGTGAATTGTCATTGACGTCGTTGATATAAACGGTCACATTGACCATTGCCGAGAGATTTGTGGCAGGACCCAGCTCCTGGGCAAGTATATTAAACTGCACCGAGTGCCGTTGCTCGTAGTCCAACCAGGAGTTGTCACGCACTCTGATTAGGAAGGATGCACTGCGTTCGGCCACATTCGGGCTAATCTCAAAGGTGCCATTGTTGTTGAGCAATGTCAGCGAAAAGACGCCATTCTTTCCGGTATCGTCGTCGTACACCCGTGGCACATACGGATCGATGAACGTCAGTGCTGAACCTTGTGAGGCATTCTCGTCCACTCGTGAGACATAGCTACTCGGGGAGAAACAAATTACCAACAAGATATTAGCATTAAGTGGATAACTATCCTTAAATTAGATTTGGAAATTACTTCTGAAAACAAGAAAATCTTTCAATATTTAGGGCGATTATTTTCTAAGAGTAGAGGTCTGCATGAATGCATTTAAGACCTTAAGTGAGTCATTCCCACTGAAAACCTAAACCTAAACCTAACCCTAAACCTTAACCTAAACCTAAACCTTTTGATACAGCAAGTAATGAAGTACAACTTTGGAGAGCGTGAAAGCAATGCATGAGAAAGAAATAAAGAAAAATCATTATTAGTGCCGCATGCAATTTCTAATACAGATCAGATTTATGTTAATCCATCGGTCAATGTCAGAGCGACAGAGTTGTTTTCTTTATTTTGACAGCAGCTCTCTCCTCGTACTGTACCCATTCTGTCATTCCGTTTTTACTGTACTCATAACTGTAAACAAGAGAGAACGTTGCAGTCGGGCGCAACCGATTGCAAAATACTTTGATACCATACGTAATGACAGCTGATAACAGCCGGGAAATACTGTCCAAGTTTGCCTTTCAAATTGCGGTATATAATAATCTATATAATCTAGTTACCTTCCTTCGAAGTTTGGTAACTGTGGCTTTTAAATTATGGGAGATATGGGATCTTGAACATTTTGGGGCTGGAGTGTATTTTTCCCGGATTTTTTAAGAGTGTCACTGGCAATTTACCCTTCAAATTTGGTGACTCTAGCTTTCACATATATGTATATATATATATATATATGAGATATATGGACTTATCGGTTTACACTAACAGGTGTATCGCATTAGGGAGTCGGAGTGTGCGTGGGCATCCAATTTTGTATCCATCTCTTAAGGAAATTGCCAGTAACATACTTTCCAAATTTGATGATATTTCAAATTTCTAGGGCCGAGGCTCCTGGGGGCGGCGAGTGTGGGCATGGTCCAAAAATGCATATACCGATCCTTGGAGAAGGTTACCACCAAGTTATCTTCTTGGTTTGGTGACTCAGACGGACAGACAGCATGACGGACATTGCGCAAAACCAATATACTATGATACCTTCCGTATCAAAGTATAATTATATCTCAAAACATGTAACAACTTTTTAGTTTTGGGAAGAATTTGTATTTTATATGATTTTCTAAATGTCACGCCGATTTATTTTCTGAGTGCAGTTGAACAATTTAAATAAGTTGTCAGAAAGCAAGCAAAAGCCACTGATTGAAATTTTCGTATATGCATTAAAATGTTTTTTAAGTAGATTCTAGGAAATCACAGTTCTCTGAACATTGAGAAAATGATCAATGGCACTTAATCGTCTTCTGGTAGTTGAACAATTAAGCGAAAACCACATTCATTAACAGTCGCTTTTGTGTAAATGATAAGAAGAGTGAACTCAAAGTAAAACTTGAAAAGGATCCAACAGAAGAATAGTGCAAAATGTATTTGAAAAGATTAAGGATACTTCGGATAGGGTATTTATGGCTTATGCGTTCATCCTTTTTGAAACTTTGATAGTATATACTTACTGATCATTCTCGAAATAGGGCGGTGAATTGGTACGGTCCGGCAGAAAGAACGCCAATTGCACCGTGGAAGCCATGGCTGGAGGTTCATCACGACCAACCTTAACCTCTTCGGCAATTACGGTGAGTAAGACGGGATCGCCCACGTGCGTGATGGCCGCAATGTCTTCGATCGGTCGCTTTAAGAAGATTTCACCTGTAATGCGATGCAATCATTATTAAAATTAAAATCGAATTTACAAAATTATGGCCTACTTGTGATTATCTTGGCTGTAAACCTGTTGCCATCATCAGATACATATTTCATTTTTTTTTTGTGTGTGTGGCATGAGATAATTTCTTTTAAAATGTTTTTAAATATATAGCCGTGCGAAAAGTTCTGCTCAACTGCAGGAATAAGTAAAAAAAAAAACAACAAAAAAATACTTTATGGGGTGGCTGATGTCTCCTGCATGGGAATAATGACAGACGCCTCACATGCTAATAGAGAATGCCGTTAATGTTCTCATTAAAGTTTTTGCTCAGGGCTGATTGCCTCGTCAAGAGGCATGGGGAGCAGAAGGTAATCATGAGGTGGTTCGATAAACTTAACTTCATTTATTTACATTATTTACTACCTGTTTGGATCTTATGAACACCTTAAACTAACTAATGCATATTAAGCTAGAAATAAATTGGTTCTCGGCAAGCCGAAGTTTATATACACTTGCAAGACATATCGTCAGACTTGCGAGAACTTCTTAATATATATGTATGTCCATTTATGTGTATTATTAGCGATGAATGTTGTAAGTATTTATTTGTTTTGGGGCCTAACTCCATCGCAATGCATCAAGAATGCTGCCGATTTTTGTGAAAGAAGACGGACTCAAAACTTAGCCTACCACAATGCCCCTTAACACATGCCAAAGATCCAGTTGGGCAAAGTCACGAAGTTTTTGCGAGCTCTCGTCTGCAGCAAGTACAATTTCTGCCTGGGACAGAGTCATTGCCATCAAAAACTGGCAATGAACCAGAGAAACACGAAACAAGGAAGCTCAAACGCAATTATTGTGACTTGATTGTGACGACGAAGAGCGAAGAGCAGCAAAAACCTTGCGGAGCCCAGAGCTACATTGCACTTCCAGAACTTAGTCGCAACAGACATATACATATATACATACTCGTACGTATATATACATACTCGCACATACATACATACTCGTACATATATACATACTCGCACATACATACATACATGTACATACATACAGACTCGCACATACATATAAGATGAGCTCGGCCATCTAACGAGTCTAACGATGGACCGGATTGTGGCTGGCCTCTCTGATTGCGAGTAGTAACTATGTTAAAATCTTTTTGATGTTGCATTGTTGTTTTTTATACTCTGTGCTGCAGTCAGTCTACACATAAAATCGATAAAAAAAGTGCATCAAAAAAGTGTTTACAATACATTTGTATGTAAAATGCAGAATATGGCATATCCATATATAGAATATAACATATTATACATACGTATGGTATGTAAATGTGTATTGTACTTGTACTGAGGGACACTCTGCCGTAAATCCTGTTTTTCTCTGCTTATTCCCAGCATAGGGACACAACAAGTACTCTATTTTTTTCTTCTTCTTCTTATTGTGAGGCTCGTTATGCTTTTTAGTTGAAGTCTTTGGCTTACAATTTATCTAGTTACTATTTAAATAAAAAATTGTTCTAGATTTATTCACTTTGGCATTTTTTACAGTGTTGCAAGTGGTTTTTATTTCTATTTTTTGTTATAATTTGTAGCATAGTGTAATTAGTAGACTGCACTTACCGCTGGTATCGTTGATGTCAAAAAATGAGGTAAATGGGTTGTTCTCGGAAACCAAGCCATATCGTACTTCCCGCGGATTTCCCTTGTCCCCGTCTTCTGCGTGTACTTGCAATATCTTTGAATGTCAATGATAGTTATAAGGTTTGGTTTTATAATTGACTTAAAGAAATAAAACACCTTGTCGCCTGATAGTATACCGGGTGGTAATTTCGTAACCGGTGGTGCCACAGTAAACACGGGTGGTTGATCCTGCACATCCTGCACTATGACAACAATCTCCATTCCAGCGATATTGCGTCCATCTTGTCCAGGCTCGGCATATGCATCCTAAAGTCGAATATGAATTAGGGGCTACATATATAAATCATTCAAATTACTCATCCAGACGTACATTGGCCAGAATCGTCAAGTGGTACATAGCCTGCTTCTCGAAGTCCAATGGACCCAAAAGGAAAACGGTGCCTTCCGTTGTCTCGGCAGATATTATCTTTTGTCTTATAGCAAATAATGGCGAACCCTAAAGTTGAAATCCAAATAGTAGTTGGCTTAAATCTGTTTCCATATTCAACTCACCCATAACTCGAGGTAGACTGGTTTTTGGAACAGTGGGTTTTTCCGAGCAATAACATAATCGAGTTCTGAGCCTCGCTTTGCGTCCTTTAAGAAGAGTAAAAAAAATACCGTATTTAAGAAAAGGAAATTATTGTATACACTTAGAAAAAAATGACCTGAAAACTAGACAAATTTTCCGATTTTTAAAAAATATATTTAAATTTTTATTATTTTTCTATTTAATTTGAACTCATCTCTTTGTAAAAAATACTTGTTGGCTAGTGCAGATGTTGGATAATTTGGCAAATACTGCAAAATACTTTAGAAATATTTTTAACTTTTAAAGTAAACATTTCAATTGCGTTGAAATCAATATTTGTTAGCCAACAGCTTCAGCTGTTTATAAGTTAGTTGCTTTTGGCTTGAATATTCCACACAAAACAAAACCAATATTAAAACATTGCAAAATAAACAAACTTAAATTACTTTTCTACAAATTGTTGTTGATGTATCTAAGCTACCTCCATTGTCGAAGGAGTTGTATAATACTAAGTATTAAACAACAATTTTTTCCACTGTTTTTGTTATTGTTGTTTTCATGCTTTTATTTGAATACCTTTCCAGAGAGTATTCAATGTTGTCATAGTCAGAGTCAGAGTCAATCTACCCTCTCCGTCTGTATAAACACGATCTCAAAGAATACAGACAATGTAAGTTTTCGTATACCCTAACACATAGATCAAGTTTATTTCTTTCGTTTTTAGACAACTTTCCTATTTCGAGAATATCGATAAAAATCGATTTCCGTATGAATACATGTTCACATTTATTGATGAACTCGCAATAAAATCGGATATATATTCGATTTGGAATACTACTTAACTAATTATTTAAAAATTACACTCAAAAAAAAAACCACTCAAAACTTATAGGCAATCCTTTCTTATCTTAAGAAAAATGATCTCCTATATTTAGAAATTATTTCTAAAAATAAGCGGATGATTTTCATTTAAGGGAGATTTTTTTTCTGAGTGTACAGTTTTAGTGTCAGTGACTTCATCATAAAGGTTTTTAAATTTGAAATAAGTAACAATTTACGAAAGTTAGAATTCTTTTGAATTGGGAACTCACTTCAGGTATCATGATGATGCCCGGCTTATGTGGGAATATAAGGTCATGAGGTGTGCTGAAATTGGTGGCTGTAATTGAACACAATTGCGTGGTCATGCCACCATTTGTGTCCTTCACAGAGACTTGGAAGTCGTAGTAGCGGCCCGGCTCAAGACGTCGCTGCAAGACAATATTTGCCTGACAGACCGAATTGTACTTGGTGCATGGAAGCGATTCCACCTTGACGGTGGACGACGATGCATCGCCCATAAACTCAAAGGTCAATGGATAGTCGAACTCCTCGTCAGTGGCACGCAATCTGTAGATTACAGAGCCGACCTGTGCGTCTGCCGGCACCAGCACCAGCCTCATGCGCGTGGAGGGGTCGAATTTGGGATCTGCTCCGTGAACGTGATGTAGACACAGAATTCCAATTAGGAGGCTGATTGTCAGCAATCGATATGCGGTCATTGCGCTCAGCCATGGGACAAACTGCAATAGTTGCCGCCGGCATTGCTGCTGTTGTTGATGCTGCAGCTGGGAGGTAGGTGGTTGATAATAGTAGCATTCTTCGTCTTCTTCTTCTGCTTCTTGCCTGCTTGCCACATCCGTGTTGCTTGCGGCAGTTCTGAGACCGCATTGCGGCACATGTGTTAAGCGGTGACTTTTTCTGTGAAAACTGTTGCTACTGCTGGAAGCCATTGCTGTAATCAAAGATACAAAAACGATTTTGTTAGAAACTGTATGGTGTCTGTGTGGTTTAATTAACCGCTATGCTTATGTCATATTATATATGTATATATATCTTTAAATATAGATTATAAAAACTACAGCAAAAGTTCCAAGAGTCTTGGTTAACTATTTGATAACTAATTTGAGTGAAAAAAATCGCACTGAATTTTAGAAATTCTTCGATTCTTTTGGTGTCAAGGCAAAATCAGCTCATTATTCAGCAAGAAAAAAAGCATTTTTAATTTTTCGATATTTTTATATTTCGAAATTCATTCAAGGCAATTTCGACGTTTGAGATTTCATGGCAAACAACAATAAACGTATGTCACACAGTTTTCCAGTGTCTGACAATCGGTTTTATTAAGAAAATTTATTTTCATCTGCAGATTATCCTGAAATTCTCCACCTGACTGAATATGTTAGTCTTTAAAAAAATATTAATATATTGTCCAAGATTATAATTAATGCAGTTTTTGCCAATATTTTCTAAGGATTACACCAATTATCAATAAGTATCCCTAGAAAAAAAACTGAAATTGTTTTTGCGTCTTGGGCAGCTTATAATTAAGATATTCTATTTCTAAGAATCAGTGTCTTTATTTTCTTAATTCGTTGTCTGATTTTTCGAAAATTTATCAAATTTTTTCTAATTTTTTATTATTATAATTTGTTGTTACTTATATCATTATTGCTAAACATTAATATTTTATAATTTAACTCATAAAAATATTTTGAATATATTATCATAAATATTTTTAAGACTTATAGCTACAGTAGCCGAGACACCAGATTTCATTACTTGGTTCTGAATTTCAGAAAGAATATTTTCTAAAAATCTGCGTTTAGCATTTCTACTTTTTATATGCTAGTTAGAAATATAATATTTTATAAAATTTTGAAAAATAGCAAAAAGATTCTCTCAAATTTTAAGACTGCAAGAAATTATTTTTATTTCAATTTCCAACCTATATTATTATATGTACTCTTCATATTTTGAATGAAATGTAAATGATAATAAAAATAATGCCAACAAAAAATTGGGAAACTAAAAAAATGCCTCTATAAGGAAATGCTATTTAGTTGTTCTATAAAGCATATTGATGCACTCAAAGTCATGAACAATGGAAAATGTGCCACATGGTGGAAGTTAATTTTTGGGCTGCGGATATTTGGTGTATTGGCCCTCAACCCGAACGCGCCACGCTGCCTTCAACCATCCATCCATCCAGTCGGCAAATGGATGAAAATAGCAACTGTATCTGCAGCCGATACTGCAGTGGCTGCGGTGGCTGCATCTGCATTTGTGGCTCGTTTGATGCTGCTCAAACTTCAAACTCGAACTTATTGCGAATCCGGTTTTGTCCGCCGCACTGCCGCACTGTCGGAGTGTCAGGCAGGCAGGCCATGCCAGCTAGTTGCATTCGCGAATTTCCAGTTTATGCAGCTGCAGCGTCGTGTCCTTAACTGCAGCATGCAACAAGCAACAAGCAACAAGCGAATGACCAGTTATGTCAGTCGATTTGGATAGAGTCGACTTGAGGCGGGGCGAGCCAGCTTTGGCCACCCTCGCACCCTCGTATTTGGCGCTACGTCGTTTAAATTTACGGCCAAGTATGTTGCAATATTATGTTTGGCCCGCATTTGGCTTAGACTGGCTCCAGTATTACATACTAACGAGTGAGCATTCGCAAGTAAGCCGCGAGTCTCATTCCGAGTAGCAGTCGCAGTCCCAGTCCCAGTCTCCGACTCAGTCCCAGTCTCAGACTCAGACTCAGACTCAGTCTTGTTCCCAGTACCAAGTCCCCAGTCCCTGTCAGCAACTTTTCCGCGTTCACTGGTTTTTAGACTGCGGCACTATTGCGCAACAATTGTATCACACAATATTTGTGCCATTTGGTTAAATTTCTCTTAACACACATACGAAAATAAAAAAATTGCCAGCCGGACTACAAGCTGCTGTTGTGATTGTAGTTGCAGTTGCAGTTTGCAGTTGCAGCTGTAGTTGTGCTGACGCCAGGCAGCCTAGCCGCTCCAAGATCTCAGTCCAAATTGTATTTTCGCAAACTTTGATTGTCAACATGAACCCATTAGCAGTCGAAGCATCGAAACATCGAAGGCAATAACTAGCTTGGTTTAACGGTATTAATGTTTGGGAAAATATACTATATTTTTAGTTTTATTGATATATTCTCTTTAATTTCTTTTCCTTTCTATGAATTATTTTTAAGCTTAGTTCTGAATTAATTAAATACGCTTTTGGTAAACAGGAAAATATAAATCAATAATTTTTCACGTAGAAACAGTTATCGGAAGTTAAATGTTGTATACAGTTGCTTAAAAAACGTTTTAAGCAATAATTTAATTTAATTTTTGTAAGCATATCAACCCATAAGAGTCGGTAGGATATGTATAACGCATAAATTATATCTTATGTGTCATAGGTCCAATATTTCGATCGAATAAAATCCCAAGAAGAAAAACCTATTCTACTTGTAACTCAATGAAAACTGGTAAAAACGTATCCCAAAATGTACACAAAAAAAAAAAAAATCTTTTGTGTCACAATTTCAGGCTCTAAAGAAATATTTGCATAAACTAAAATCGTAAAATAGTAGTCAAAAAGTAGTAAAAAAAGTAGTAGAAAAAGTAGTAGAAAAAATATTTGAAAAGGTGTGCCAACGTACGCAATATGCCAAAGCAGAAATCTTCAAAGTTCTTGATCGCAACAACGAGCTAAGTCATAATAATACTCTGCATGAATCTAAGCAACAATATAAGCTATAGAAACTAGAAATTCGATGCACAGTCTCCATGTACAGTCTCGATAGTAATAAGCTATATTTAAAATCGTTGATTTTTTTTTGCACACTTTTGCACACCTTTTGGACAATTATAAATGCGCTCTCAGCCTCGCCTCTTCAAATGCCTTTTGCACTTTTGCATAATTGCTTACTTTCAGAACCAGTCAGCAGTCCAGAATCAATGCAATGCTTAAATACCTAGTTCGGCAAGTGGTTTGTGCTCGATTAACTCAGGTGTTCGATGAATCAGTGTAATTATTGAGAAACTAGTGTGATGCAGATGTATGCATCCCAACAAACATACATACGTGTTTCTCTTTCTTTTTCTAGCAAAATTAAAGGCTTAACTGAGGCTAAATCGATGTAAAATCGATGAAATTTAAATGATCAACTTTTTTTTTTGTGATTCTATTGTTTTTCATGCAATTCTTACTTTTTTTTAGAAGGCATGAGTTAATGGAAAAAATAAAAAATAAATGTTACATTCACTTATACAACTTAAAGATAAACATTTTTACTGGATATAGGCTATAGAAAGAATTCATGTGAATTCAAATTAAAAAAGACATCGACCAAGATTTTCCTAGCTGGAAAAGAAAATTGTACTTATTCTAAACGAATAGTCTGATCTGTCTAACCTCTATAGTTGCTCGAAATATATTTAGAAATTTGCTGGATTGTTAAGTTTTCACGACTAGTATTAGCCTTGTGCGGCAACAGATTATGGAGGTACCTTCCTCTGAGCCCAAGGCTACGTCCATGCTCTGTGCCCAGCACATGGTGTTCTGAGTAATCTCTCAAAATTCATTTTGCGTATGCACGAGCTGCAATAAATTTAAAATTTATTTATTTATACATCCGACGAGTAAACTAGCCAACATGATATTTATGACATTTAAATCATTTATTTTTTGATTATATCATAATATAAAAAATAGTCAAATGAGATGCGGCTGTATATTAAAATCGAGTTTTCTTCGAGCCTGGGCCTGGCGACGAAGTCAGATAGTTGAAGGATCAAAAAGTATCGAAACAGTAAACAAATTCAACATAGAACAATTTCTGTTCACATTAATACATACATTTTTAGATATTGCATTATGTAATATTTAGTTTTATCTCTAATATAGTTGTATCGCAATTTACGTATTTATCCAGAACAGGTATATGGGTTTTAAATTAGAAATTTCGGGCCGGGACTTGACCAATAAATTTTGATGTCAAGTTGAGTCTATGAAATTCTTTTCCATCTCTATTGATAAGTGACCGTTTCCACATTATTTAACATTAGGTTTGATCAAATAATATCATCTCCTCAAAAACATACAATCATTAAATCCAACCGGGACCATAAAATAAAATATAAAATTCCTAGTCAAAGGCTAAGAACTAAGCGGGTTTTTAATATAGTAAATAGATAAAGTTGGCATCCAAAAAAAGGTATAAAAAAACCCATTGATTCATATTCTTAGAGCCGATATAATCGCCTAAGTTCTTGCTTAGAAACTTTTACCCGGGTCTGCCTCTTTTGATTTCAGATAGTTTTCAAAAATACATTATCCCTAGGGGAGATAATATTTTCACTTGTTTTTCGACAGAAGCAGATCAACTGAATTATATCTCCCGCATATTGTTCCTCAATCACAAAAGGATGTCGACCTCTTTCATTTTGCAATATATAACAAGACATTGTTCTCACTTTATCGCTAGGATAATTTCAGTAACTCCGTTTGTTTTGGTTGGCAAAATGATTTTAAATGGTATTCAAGGGGTTTACTTTCTCGATCGCATGAAAAATGTTATACTTAACACCAGGAAAATAAGTGCATCTCCAACACAGTAAGGTAAGTCGATATTTTTGTTGTTCCAATATGATAAAATGTTCCGCAAGTAGAAACACAAAAGTTCTGATGCAACTTGAATATAATAATTTAAAAATCATTAAAAATTTTTGAAAAATTCTTTGAAATTGATTATTTATATTTCCTTACACTGGAATTTCTGTAAAAAATGTTAACTTAATCATTTTGAAGATTCAAAGGCTAAGTGCAACATAACATCTGCAACACAATGAAGCAAATCATTTTCTTAGTTGCTGCAATATGATATGTTCCTTAAGTAGAATAATTATGGAATATACCAAATTATGATTAGATTCCAATGTAACTGGAATAATTGAAAGAACGTTTTCCAAAACAGCAATTGTTGGAAAATGTTGGAAAATGCTATGAAATGGACTACACTGCTCAAATTGCTTATTCGTGCTTCATTATGCTTGCCTCATATGCGTGAAAATACTCTTTCATCTCTCGTTCGTAATTGAGGGAAGCTTGCCTTGGCCTTTGCCTTTGACAGCTGCAGATATGAGAAGTTTAGGCAATTGTTGATTTGAGGCCATTATTGTTGCACAGCTTGGGTGTCTCGTAGAGGGGATTAACTTGTTTGCCAGATGCAACATAATAACATTAAATAACACGAAATTAAGTTGCTGGCAGCAATCATGCATTTAGTGAAGGGTATATAAACTTCGACCCAATCGCTGGCTGTTGTTGCCCCTTTACGATGAATGTCCTTCCTTGTGGTACGGTACGTAGTTTATGTCTGGCGTGGCCTGGCCTGGCCTGGTCTGGTCTGGTCTGGTCTACGTTGTGATCGCCCCAAAAATCGTGAGTTCGCTCTGCTGTAAAACAAGATTTTGGGCGTTGTTCAATTTTTAGGCTGACTTCGCATGCGAAAAATGCAGCAGCCGCTTTTTGAGTTGAGCTGAGCTGAGCTGGGCAACAACTTTTGTTTACTGCTTTGCACGGCTGTGGCTGCAACTAGCTACGGTTGCATTCAACTAGAATGAAAAAAATGTGTTGCAAATAAAGTTGAACCCGATGGCAAACTAATCTGCTTCACGACAATGGACCAGCAGCAGCAGCAACTCATATACCCAGCCAGCTATGCCTGACGGCCAGGTAACCAGGTAAGCCAGCCAGTCAGCTAGCCAGTCAGCCAGCCAGCCAGTCAGCCAGCCAGGTAAGCCAGCCAACGATGCAGACTGCTTATACACTTTTATTAAACCGCACTCCCCTCAACCCGCACCCGCCCGTGATATGACCGTCCTTCAGCGTGGCTGTCCATGTTTTCCTGCCTTCACTATTACAGGGGATTGTTGGATTTTGTCTATCCGACTTTCAGTGCGTCTGGACCCCTTCCTCATCAGCCAGCAGTCGACTTTATGCCCGTCTACTTTTCAGTGTGTGTGTGAGTGTGTGTGTGTGAGTGTGTGTGTGTGTATATTTATGTGCATATTTGTGTGTACATATGTGTTCGACGAACTTTTTACTGCTGCAGCTGCGGGTGTGCTTTGGGTGTGCCACAGAGCCTTACTTGGGAGTGCCAGACTACGGAATATCCTCTTCTCCGATCTTGAAAGTGAATTCGCATACAGTTTATATAATTATTATGTCTATGCAAAAGGTATTTTTAAATGAAATATGCAAAGCACACAGGACACACCTTAGACTCCATAAAGTGAGCATCGTTCAGCTCAACTTGTCAGCCATCTAAATTAAGCTTGGGCTATTGAATCTTTGTCAGGATCTATCAAGCGAAAGTAGAGTTATTGTATTTGTTTTCAAAGTTATCCCAAACTTGCACTCTTGATCGAGTTGTGTTGTAATTGGAAAACGTATATAGAAAAGTCTCGGACAATTCAGCTGGTTCATGAAAAATGGATGTGTAAATGGGTGCGGCTATATTTGAATGGAAGTGAACAACAAAATGTTGCTTAACTTTGATATATGTATTGTATACGAGGAGTTGTAACTATATATTTCCCCGATTATACTGAATGCTAATGTTGATAATGATTAGGATTATGTATATAACTTATGGGATCGCAGATGCTTCCTTGTGCCTACTACATATTTTAGCACAAAATTATTTGTTTAATGTCTGCTAATATCAGTCGACAAAAAAAACAAGGATTTAAAATAAAAATTAAGAAATATTTACCAGATTTACCCGAATCTAGAATTATGCGAATTAAGCCAAAGTTTTACGACTGAAAGATTGATGGAAATGACTTTAACGACTTGTCCATAAATATGCCTCGCACGGATCACCAAACCTGGGCTCCCACAGATTTCTAATCATAATCGAACTGGTCGAGATAGAATATCGTTCTCCTTACAAGAACTGTGCGCGGTTCCACACGGCTTTTATAATTAACAGCGTACGCCTGAGACAAGCAGCAAGCAGCAAGCAGCAAGCTGCAAGCTGGGCCTGCAATTTACAGTCAATTGTAAATGAAAAGCACAAACAATGCACAAGATATGCACGCTGAGCTTGAGGCCAAACCACGGGGGTTGGACCTGGACCCGGGTCCAGAAAGTCACTCGATTAGTTTCGCTGCCAACGATGACGTTGGCTTCGTCATCATCGTCATGATAAGCATTAACAGACTTCAAGATCTACGCCGTCATCGCCTGACTCCTCCGGGCCTGCCCCCTTCGTGGTAACCAAGTACCCCCAAATCGGCCCCTCCTCTCCTCCGCCCCTGTCAGCTTAAGGTTGTGTGTGTTATCCGCTCGTCGTGCTGTCATTTTGGTCTGTCATGATGTTGCTGCTTTGTTTCGGTTCTACGATTCGTTCCTTTGCATCGGAGGTGGCATGCGGAATGGGCTCCACACCGTCGACTTGCATTAAAATTAAGCAAAAAAAAAAAACAAAAAACCAGAAAAAAATGTAAATAAAAAGACTCACAAATGAATGCAATAACAGCGACGGGCCAACCATCAACGAGCGTTTTAAAAACGTGCGTGGGACTGCCAGCGGCAATGACGACGCGTCCCCGTTGCAAAGAGCCAACTGTGGACAACCTCTGTAAAATTCACAGGCAGTTTGTTATTGACCATACTGTGAACTGTGGCTGCTTGATGATGGTTAGGAGGGGTCTACGGCTAACGATCTCGACGCGCAAAAAACACTCAAATTGAATCTTGACTTTATTGGTATCAAGCCCCTTATAAAAGTTATTGCAAACATGAAAATAATTGGCTTAATTTATGAGTGCTTTTATCTAGCAAAAGTACCTAGTGTTAGAGAATCTTTCGAGTTCCTCGTTCTGATTTATGAGTTCTATTAAAAAGTTTCCAAAATCTAAAAAGCCAAGGCTTATACATTTAAACTGAGGAAAACTGACATATCAGATCCAAGTGATCGATCCATAAACTAATGACAAGGAAGAAAAAATAAAGCTCTGAAATTTAATTGCTTATCCGTTCACATTACCATATAAGTATAGAGATTTATTGACTGGTGAGCGATGACCTGAGCCAGATCAAGCTGAAGACTGTCGAATGTGAAACCAGTCCTCACATCAAAGAGAATAAATAAATAAATATAAACAACAACAAACAAAAAAAAAAAAAAAATATTACATTAAATAAATACAAAGAATAAATAATTTAAAAAAAATGATATCAATTTATTACGAATCCGTAGAATTCCAGAACTTATAATTATATGTATTAAAAAAGTGGCTTACAAAAAACTGAACAATTATGTATTTAACACGCTTCACAAAAAACCAACAGCAATGCACAACAAACAGCAAAAAAAAGGGAATAAAAATTAAATAATTAAATTAAAATTGTTCGAAATTAAATAAATTAAACATTTAAAATGTTTAAAATAGAATTATTACATAAAGACACCTATTAAGAAAGGGCCTAACAAAAACTAGACATACAAAAGACTTGAGCTAAGCAGGCGACTTGTAGAACTGAGTGTGAATGATGAGTGTAAGCAAGATTATAGGCGGCAGTCGAGGCGACCTGGTGGTGCATGGAACAGGGAACATGGGCTTGGTTGTGGAACCAATGAGACGACACTTATGCGTTGTCTGTCGCAATTACTCTCCTCAATAACGTAATAATTTACCTCCTTTTTAAAGCCACAGCTGCGTCAGAGTGTTAACCATGCTGAGCTAGCCACCAGTGCCAAAGTGGCGACAATGATGATGACCATGATGATGATGATGATGATGATGATGATGACGTTGCCGACGACAACATTGTGGGCGTTGGACGTAAATGATTGTGTTTTGTTGTCTGAGCTTTCGCACACTTATTGTTCTTCATTTGGCGACTCGAGTTTGTAATGATCAACTTCAGTTAGGCGAGTCTGCTACAAGCCGAAACAGTGTTGGGCAATGCTGCGGTACACATGAAAGAACACATTCTCATTACATGCATTCATCGGTATCTAAACATCGTCGAAGCGTCGCGAAAAAACAGAAGATTCAAGCAACGAACGTGGATGCAACATTTTTTAATTAAGTTACGAAGCCTATCAGCATTACATGAATCAAAATACTTTCTCCACACCAAAATAAAGTGTTATTAATCCTTTAAAACCATAGGCGTAATAGCATTAGACTTGGACCATAAGTCGTTATGGCCGGGATTCATTAATTAATAAATGAGCTATCGGCTCTGTGGCAGTTCAGCTTGTGCTTATCATCAGTTTGACAACAAATTTGTTTCACAGATTTAATTTGATTAGAGGCATGCATCAATCATTATTCAATGCCAGACTGCGCTCCTCTGGGGCGTTTCCAATTTTATAAATGAGGAGCTCTCAAAATAAAGTCAGCTGCAATACCCATTTTTAATAGTTTGCTGCGGCGTCCGGTTAGTAGTTTAGGGGAAAACAGCCATTTTCTATTATAAACTAATAAGTAAAAGATATCAATAAAAAACGGAAACTGTTTTTTATTTTGAATCGTTTTTTAGTTGGGTTATACGCAGAAAATATATTATGAAACTGACCCTGGACTTGATATCAATGTTGTGCAATAAATTCGTCTAGAAGAAAAATTCTTAAGTTGATAAAAAAGTTTTTTTTTTTTTTGATTAAATTATATTAAATTATCAGTCGAAATTAGCTTTTATTTAAATATTTAATCAACAATTGTTTCGTTTCTTAATAAGATGCACAGCTGAAAAAAAAACTTGAAAATTGTTAAGCAACCACAAATTAAGTCGATTTAAAATCAATGTGGCAAATAGTGATATATATGCAGCAGTGATATATATACAAGAAACGATGTCTGCAGTCTACACTGTCAATGCGTGAGAAACGGTGGCAACTGTTCGCAGTAGGCAATCAATTAGAATGTCAATTAATGCTCAGCGCATTATCAATCTGCAGTCAATGCAAGAATTTCAAATTAATGTTGCAACTTCTGTTATATATATATATGTATATAGAAAGTTCGTCAGCATTAAACAAATAACGCAATGCTTGCAATTTTAGAATGTCAACTAATGTGAGTCAACGCAAAAGTCGACGCCAGTTCAACTAATTTCATGCTAAGATTAACTAAGTTGCCGTCAAAGTTAACTTGACGTCAAAGTTAACTTGACGTCCAAGTTAACTTGACTGTTAACTAGTTTAAATTGATCGTAAAGCAGCGAGTGTCTATCTACACATACATTATATATGAATGTGTGCAGGGCATCTCTTAGTCGGTCATTCTAACTGGTTGGCATGCAAGCATTGAGTAAGAAGTTAAACAGCGTCGAGTTTTGTCTGTCAGCGCTGAATGCGTTATCACCGTGAAATATTTTTAAACTTTTAAACACGAATGCTTGCAAAATAAATAAGTTTGTTGGCCTCTCCGAAAATGTTGTAAAATGCCGGAAGATTGTCAGTTTTGCCACTGCGGCAACCGAAAGTGGGTCAGACAAGGCCGATTTCGACTGGTTTTTTGTTTACCTTAACTTGATGCACGCAAATACAACATACATCAAATGCACGAATTCACGTATTACGTCTTACGTACACTGCCATACGTCTTACGTATGTAAATACGTATGCGAAACTAATTGTGGTATAACTTATTTGGAGTTTGATGCCCGATAACTTCTTCATCCGCCCATTTAGTAATGGTGTCTACGCTTCGAGTTTCAAATCCGATCCAGCATTTAAATATATACACGTCTCATTCAATATATATATATAATTCTCTTGTACGTATGTGGGTCACTGAACTTTGAGCCGATTACTAACAAGTAACTGTGGGTGTCTGTCAGACAGACGAATATGTCTACATCGAGTTGGCTGATAATGAGACGTCTCCTTTAATGCGTTCCACACTTTACGATTAAAGTATAATTTCCAACGTAATTATATACATGTATTGTAATTAATCTTTGGTGGAATCGGGTTCCAAATGATTACTTTGTGTCCCCCAAGGCGCAACAATTATATTGTTTTTCTAATTTTCATTAGGTATTCATTATTCTCTGATTCCGAAGGTAGACAAAGTGAATAAATAAGGGAGCTGGAATATCTATAACATCGATAAGTGCAAATAGATTGCATATAAAGTTCAAGGCCACAAAAGTAAAAATCTGCAGCCTAAACAGTTTCTGCGCTATAATCATTAAATTTGTCAGTTGTCTACATTCATATTTAATATTTTTAATTATTTTTATACATTTTCATATTTAAAAAATGCAATTTTCAAATGTATTTTTTGTATCAAATTGAAGCATACAAAATAAATGAATGTAACATTAGCTTACTTGGAAGATGATTAAAAACCATTGCAAGTTACACCCACTTCTGCCCCCACAAACCGCTAAAACCTATTAGCTAGATTAATAATTACTTCTTCCAGTAGACTACCGTTGCAGTGCTAAAGCCACGCCCACTCATTGCAGCTTTAACTCCAAACTTCACACGGCTTTGACAGGGCCTGTGCTTTAAACTTTAAAAGCCGCAACTAAACATTTTGGAAATGCATTAAATTTTTATAGTCGGTTGCATAATGACAGCCAACAGACATTATTTTTTAGTTGTTTTTCAAAAAGCATTAACAAATAAATTTGTGAGTCAGTAGTTGCCGAAGAATACGGTTTTTTAGAAAGCTCGACAGTATCCATTAAGTTTATTTAATTAATTTCAGAAATTTATTGTGATTTCAGAAATGCTATTCACAAGCAAAACAGATGATTAATTCTTATTGAATATCTGGAAAATTAAGAACTGAGGCAATTGTTCAAAATGAACCCAGCAGGAGCAGTGCGTGATGTTCTTCTTGGGTCTGCATGATGTTGCATTTTGCACAACAGCTCCAATTGCAAGTAATCGAAACCAGGGTTGGACACACTGAGAAATCGAGAAGCGCCTGATCATCATTTTTTTTTTGCTTTTGTAACTTAAGCCAAGAATCAGAGGCAACCAGACGAAAATAAATAAATCACGAAAAATCATTAATTTTGGTGAGTCTTATTAGAGTGAAAATAGTATGATAAGCAGAATCTTATCGAATAAACACGAGAAATCAACTTTCCATCCAACAACCATTCCACTTATTTTAGTGATCAATTGTAGACAAAATCTTTACCAATAATAATGTGTCTCTTGGAAGCCGGTGAGATGGCAGTATCGCATTTACCGGAACAAATCGAAGAAATCGGATTTGGTTCGGTCACATCACTTTAGACCACTCCATGTGGGGGTTCTAAGGTCGAAGGAGATATGTTGCCACTCTCTTGGCTCAAATGGCCTTTGCACTTTTTCATTTATTTGTATATATTTATTATGTTGTGTCACACGTGGTATATTATATAACAAAAGAGAAAGAGATAAAGAGAGAGAGAGAGAGAGAGGGCTTCACTTTCATACACTGCACGCCACTGTGATATATATATTTATGAATTTAAATATCAAGTTTAATGATAAATTGAATACAGGCAACGATTAAATGCAACCGCTGCTGGCCCCGAGCCTGTTTTGTTATGCTTTAGATGCCAGACCGCGATCTGATTGTTGTTTTGCCCGTCGTTGTTCAAATGGTACTAGAAGCCAATCGGGCATAAAGACCAAACGGCCGATGCAGCTGAGCTGAGCGCCATCGTCAAGAAAACGCTCATTGATCGCTCACCGAAAGCCGGTTTTAAATATATACATATATATGTGTATGTGTATATATATGTATAAGTAGATAGCACTGATGGAGTTGCGCTCTTTGCAATGCTTGCGTCGTTGACCGTCGCTCTCTTTGCCGTTGGCACATTTGCGAACCAGTTCTATTCTGTTCTCTTCGTTTGACCGATCCGCCTTAAGCTGTAATTTCGTAAGCTGGCAAATAAAGCGGAAAATATCACATGCAGGAATATAGGCGTCACTACACTTTATATACGTCTATAGTCATCTACATAAATATATGTATAACAGTATTTCCTGTGCATCTGCATCATTTTTTGTCACTATTTTGAGCATAATGGCACTCATAACTGATGAGCTTGATTGGGATTCATTTGTAAGCAAAACTAAACGTTTGTTCCTAGCAAAACATTCTCAATAATCTAAATTTTCCTGTTAAAGAAACTAGTTTTTCATCCACCAACTTATATTTCGACAGATTTTTCCTATGTATAAATGATATATGATATAATAGTCCGATCCGGCTGGCTCCGACATATGCACTGACTGTACCAAATGTACTATATATATGCCAAGTTTCATCAAGATAGCTGCAAAACTAAGGAACTGTATTGCTAGGTATCCTGATCAAGAATATAGATACAGTCTTTCCAACATAATTGTTATTCCTTCGAAAAGGTATACCAAGAAAGAAAAGTTTTACACACTCAAAAAAAATGTACTTAAATGTAGGAAATTGCGCTACTTTTGGCCGTAGTGGATGGTCACCTTATTATTCAGAAGGTAAACTTCTCAAATTTATGTTTGTGGATTTTTAAATGGAAGCCCTACATTCGAAATTTTAGTGTGGAATTATGTAAAATTTTGACAAAAAATGTCTAATTTCCAAATTGTTGTTTTTTATGTATACATCAAAGAATTCTTATATTAATTTTTCCTAATACTTAGAAATTATTTCTAAAAATAAAAAAACCTTTGTAATTTTTCAGACAGATGTTCATTTTTGGCCAATTTTACAAACTCTTCCCTATGGGAGTTATCAGGTAGCTAAGATAAGATATTGAAAATATATTATGACCTGGAACGCAAAATCATTTGTTTTACGAGTTTTCCTATTTGATAAAGCTTTAGATATATTTGTACGACGCGGAAAATTCGGACGGACAATCAGAATTTCAGAATTTAAACTGCCTTTTTATTGAAACAAAAAAAAAACATTCCTTTTGTGCACTCACTGATATTGGAACTCGTCATAGGGCTTAAAAATATGTTTATACATTCCAAATTGTTGTCCAATCTTGAATCCCGAAACTAAATACCAATCGAATGCCCCAAATCCAAAAAATAACTTGTTTGCGAATGTCATATTCAGCTCAGCGAACGGTCAACTGTTTTTTTTTTTTTTTTAAATCCGGACATTTGGACAGCGATTTGTTGGCCAAAGTCGGATAATCCTCTATTCAAATGTCCAATTAACTGATGATGCGACTTATAGTTGAGTTGTTGCAGACAGCTATTTGGTGGGTAGAAATTTGAAAAACTTCAAATAGTTTTCCATCAAATATATTTTAGTTAGTTATATATTTGACATACCAAGGTTAGAGTCAACCAAGCCAACTCACTTAGGTCTGAAATGGCACGATGTGGAACCGTATGCGGATACTCTTTTTCATTATTCTAACGATGTCTGGAACAAGATCAGAAGGGAGTTCAACCAGATGCGTTAATAAATCTCAGAATTTTGGTTAATCCTAGATTTGCTTACTGAGATACGTCGGCTAGAAAGGTATCTCCTAGGGTGCTTAATATCTTAGTGGTAATTGTTGGGAACAAGCAGAATTGTTTTAGATAGCAAAAAACTTATATTTTGTAAGTCTGATGATATATATAAATATATATATGCTTTTATGCTAAGGTTACTAGTATTAATAATATTATCTCATAACATTAAGACTGCTGGGGAAATCAACAGGATTTCTAGAAGTAACACCCTTGAATTCAATAGGAATTATAGTTTGACATGTTTGCTTTCGTATATATAATATGGATATGGCGGCGATATAGCCACGGTAGTCGGTCAGTTACAATGAAAATGTTTCTCTTAGATTGGAAGCTATCTTTATTATTGTCCTATTTATTATTATTACTAGATCGAATAAGAACAATTTATAAAACTGTGGCGACTGTTAATGGTCGTCATTAAATACATAAAAAGTTGAGCTTACTGAGACTGTAAAATAACTGAAATATAACTGAATCGGTTTCAATGGGACCAGAAATGTTTCCAATTGCACAACAAATTATGTGTTGCAACATTTACTGGATGGGATTTGAACAAGATCACTAATTAAAAACGTGAAATGACGGTCAGCACTTAAAATTTCAACAAAAAAAAAAAAACCTAAAGGAAATTTGGTAATTTTTGTTGCGCAGTGTTATTAAATTTGTCGCGGGCGGCAACATAAACCGGTCTGCAGAGGCCCAAGCCCAAGCCCAAGCCAGTACAATGCACAGATGTTGGACTCATTTCTCATATTAGCCTTCGTACAACAGCTTTTTTCAAGTGATGTTGAATATATATATATTGGCCAAAGCCATTGCAGCTAGCAACTTCGCTTAAGGCAATACCAAAAATACAGAAATACAAAAATACAAAAGGCAACAATTGGTAACCACAAGTAGCAGACGATAGCCTGTTGACATTTCTCTCTCTCCACCCGTTTCATCAATCATTGCCTTTCAAAAGCAAAATGTTAAGTAAACATCTAATGATTTCATTGCTTCATTATTGATTATTACAGTTACACTATAAAATGCACAGTTCATTGATTATTTATCATGTGTTTCCCATTAGCTCATATAATATCTAAATTTTTATTATTTGAGTATTATTTCGGAAGTGAAAAAAATGAAATAAACATAATTATTCTCTGATTTATAGTTTATTTTGTAAATATATTTAACTCAAACTGCAATTATGATTTATGATAAGTAAACTCTCGGATTAATCTAGATTTCTTCACTACTTGATAATTATTGCCTGATGAACTTTCTTTCATTAAGGTCAAGATAAATGTTTATTAGTTATGAAGCCTGTTAAATGTTATTACGTTATTATTATTAACTATTTTTGCATGTCTTTGAACAATAACTAAATAACCCTGACCTATTCATTCCATCTAGTTTTTTATTTGATTGTTTTCCTTGTTTGCGTCATTCTATTAAGCTTTCAAAATTTCCACTTTCTAACTCTTTCAAGTCAATCCTTCGAGCTTAATCATTTTTATTTGATAACACCTCCAAGGAACATGCCTCAAGACCCATAAAATAGGTCATCATCAACAAAATACAAGTAAGTTTGGGAAATGTCCTTGTACCTACCCCAAAACTGTATTCGTACTTCATATAAAAACCAACACACAATTTTCCAATTAAGGTCATTATGGCAATGGTTGAGCTTCTTCTGCTAAATTAACCTAAGTTCAATGTCATAACTCCAAAAAATTCTCATTTCCAATTTAAAAAACCTAAATAGATCCTCTGGCTCTATGACCTTGAAAATATTATGAGCAAAAATGTTAGAAATCGAGTTAAATCGATTTTGAGAAAACCGCAAGACAAAATTAATTTGCATAATTTATATTCATAATATTATGTTTCCTGTTTCTATAGTCGGACAGCGGCTCAGAGAAGATGACTTCAGCTAATTATATATTAATAATTTAATAATAATAATCTTCACAAATATGTAAAAATATTACTTAAGGATAAAAATGAACATGCGAATTAAGTGCAAAAACTTATTTTCTTTGTCGCCTTTAAGTACAGATAAACATGTCTAGACCGACTCAATGGTGATTAGGAAATACCTGTTGGGTTTGAGGATTAAACCTTCTGGTAGTTACATATTTTTGCACATCTTCATAATACTCTCTTTACCATTCTTAAGAGGTGCAGGATATAAAAGTCTGGTCTCAACTGGTTGGGCCACGCGTTAATCGACGATAAACCCAACTCTTTAATGGCACACTTATTGATTATGCTAAGTATTTGGCTCAGAAGAGTCCCATTTGTTGATTACATCTTATTGGATTTTATTTAGCAGTCTCTGTTTTACATTATAGAATTAAGTTAGTATCTGCATTGACGTAAAGTAAATTAGTTTAGTGGCTATGTGGTGTGTAGGACAAAATAAACTGCTTCCAGTCAGCTAAAATTTGACTCAGATTTCACATTGTTAACTACCCGAATTACACGCAACCAAACGGTCTATTTTGATTTAGGTTAATTGCATTGCTTGTTGTCTGAATACATATATACATATATATATATATATACATATATAGTTGTACATAGTTGTGTACACACATGTTTGGTAGTGAGTACTTTCGACCGAAACCAGTTTATGCATTTCAATATATTACTTATCCGCGTTGACGGGAAGAGATTAAAGGTCAGAACACTAAGATACATTTTGGGTACAACAACCTCGGTCAGTATATGTATGTGTGTACATAGTCGTACAATTTTAACTTAAATCGATAAAACTCTAAAGTGTCTTCAGTTAAATAAAAAAACAACAACAAACGGAAGACTGCGAACATGGAAACTAAAACAATTGTGCGGACAAGAAGCTAACAAGTTAAACCAATCAAATTGATCTTGCTAAAACTGTTTCCTATAAGTGCCCATAAATACGCTCCCAAATTATAAATAAATGTAGTTAAGCTATTGTTAGTACTGGCCTTCCAATTTGTTGCTGTGCCTCTTCATCTATTTGCTACCTTATGATTTATATATTGCGCGCAGGTCAAGACTGGTTCAAATTTTGGATGTTCACGCCAAAGATTCACATATGTATATGTATGTATGTGTATGTAGATCTGCTCGGCTTAGCCGACAATTCAAGTTGCAAAATAAGTATACAGCAAGAACAGTTATCATAGACAAGTCGAACATAAAATACTCTTGTAGAATGGAGTTAATCTGCTGAATTTTCCATGTTTGTTCGGAATTTGAAAATTATTTTTTATTTTTATTTTTGACTTCAGCAAAACGACGCATAATTTGGAAGTTTTACAAGAATTAAATATGTTTATATTTTTTTTTGTGTTTAAGTTGCGTGAATTAATTGAACTGTGGGAATTACGAAGACGAATGTAATCAAAATTCCCTCTTTAATCTTTTTTTTGGTTTCCTTTTTTGTTCGTTTTGAGTGCCACAAGGTCGCACACAAACATAATATTTCAAACACTGAACAAAAAAATGAAATTTCAACAGATTACGGCCGGTCAACAATTGTATGTTATCTTCGGTGTTCCCAAAATAATCTCTCATTTTTTATCGGAGCTATGCTTTTAACTGCATGTCACACAAAACCCATCTTCGACATGCAACAAAAAATGCAAAATTAAACAAGTTTTTAAGCGTTGCATTTAACGGACGGATGTAACCGACTGCGTAATACTCTGCAAGCAGTGTAATTGATCATTAAGCCAACATTTATCTGCCTTTCAAATTTTGTGACTGTTGTTATCGATTTGGGCGTGGCAACTCCTACATTAATACAAATTTTTCAAAGAACTCAAATATAATGGTGTTAAGAAAGTCTTGACCCGAATAACTGTAATTAGTGGGTTCAATTTTTTTTTCAACCATTTGACTTAATTCGGGTAATAATGCATCCATAATTTATAGCTTCCCCAAAAATAACTGCTTTTTGTCTTGCTACTTACAAAATAGTACAACTCAAAACTGAATTTAGAGCATTTTTTTGTTGTTTGTCTTTTGTGTTGATTTATTGTTGCACTTCTTCTGCAATTAAAAAAGTCCCACGAGAGTTAGTTGAGTAAAAGCATCGCAGTTTTTTATTGGATTTTGCTTGAGTTATTTGAATTTTGATTTTTATTTAGCACAAAAAGTGACGGACTTTGCAGTCGAACAAACATTGCCACAATTCAATTTTATTTTATTTATGCAAACATCACTTAATTTTTATAATTATTATTAATTAGCGCCAGCGTAATTTACAATAGAAAACCCAAATTACGATTAAGACGGAGTCTTGACCACGTCGTAAGGAGTGCGGTTTTGATTTGCGTTTGGGCAGCTTGAACGCGAGAGCTAGTCCGGAATGTGTTATATTTCTAGTCGTGGAATAGAAGCACGTAGCGTGTCCTAGTCAGCGAATACACTGGAACTTGGAATGGCCATGGCTTTCAAAGTTGGTGGCAATTCAAATGAATTCCTAAGCCAAGAATAGTTTGGGAGCTGACTAATGGTTTCGTATAACCAGAAGCTATCGGAAATTTGCATAATAATATTTTAGTGGAAATGAATTACCGATTCGCAAAAGAGGTTTTCCAATTGAACTCTACACACAACTGATCTGTGTAAATAAAAGTGTAATATTTACATTTAGGTTTTTGGGAAATGTTATTTTTGAAGCACCCTAACTCGATTTGCATATAAGTTCTTGTAATGACCCCTCTGGCCATCGCCGTTAAGTCTATAGCCATGGTTACCAGTGGTGGTCAAAACATACGACTGGACTTTCCATTAATTCGGAGGATTGCATGAACTTTAGCCTGGAGGCCGAGCACCAAGCAAAGGTCCGAGCATATAGATTGTGGTGACGAATAGAAATTATGGCCCGCTGCTCCACACATTCAGCTTAGTCCAGCGGAAAGTTTAATGAGAGAGAGAACTTCTGCAGCAGTTGTTGTATGTGAAGTGTTTGGGCTTCCGGGGTTTGTTGCCGGAGTTTGACTGGTGAAGGTTTCATTTGCATGCTACGGCTATTCTCGGAGAGGGCAGTAATGTTTATTAATTGCATGTTTGCCACAACTTTATTCGTCAGTCAACACAAGCCATGTGTTGGCCGCCAGTTGCAAATTGATATATACATAAGTAGTTTTGCCTTGGTTGGCATTACTGGGCTACACAAATATACAAGTATGCCGTATTTTAATTTGCAATTGCCGGATTAATTGGGAACACATAAACCACGTCTATATTTGCGTCTAACATTTCCATACTTAGTTATAAGAATTAATAGCGATTTCGTCACGTCGAATCTTAGATGCCCTTGCAGCTTGAAATATAATTATTATTATTCCAATATTGTAATTACCAACTGTCAAAATATATAAGCCATATATATTATATACATATATAGTATATATTAGTTGCTGACAGCTTAACTTAAGTCTGCAAAGAGTATTTAATCTTTGCCATGTCGAATATTTCTTTCCTTTCTTCTTTTCGACTTGGACGATAATATTTTTGATATATTATGAATTTAATTACACCTCCAAAATTTTACTACTCTCCCAGCTTGTGTGAGATTTGGCCATGAATTTTTGGCACTTAAGCACCACTGAAATATTTTATGAGTAACCATGACTCCGATTTAGCTAGATTGTTCAGTTTACAACTACAATAACTGTAATTTATAATAATAATAATATTTAAGAATCACAAGCACAGTTCGGATACTTAAATACTAATTAGTTTGGGGCAGGTACAGAGTATCCCCCCGTCGAGCACTCTTGTCTGGGACACTTTTACTTTTTTATGCCCTGTAGGTCACAGGTATGATGCATTTATCAGATCAAACTCCTCGCGTGCTGCATGCCATCACAATAAATAACAAAGTGGTTTAGTCGGGAGTGATAGTCCAGCAGATACCCTACAACCAGCACTAGCATACATTCATAATAATAAAGGAAGTAAGAGTGAGAATGTCTGACTAGAAAATACCCTAGTAAAATTATATGAAAATGGTTGTAGAGTTCCCATGGGAATGAAAAATACGCGCAGTAAAATTTTTAGGGAATCGCATAAAGTTATCCAAGACTTAGAAGATATAAAATGATATTGCGTGCGACATATCTGGATAGTGCGCGGGATAGAGACATTAATATAGATAGATTGACAGATAGTCGGTCTGATGGACATGGCTTAGCTTTTGTCAGGAATATTTGTTTGGGGTGGAAATGTCTCTTTCCGCCGTGATTAGAAGAGACTATGTGCCGAGGTTTGCATGCCACATACAGTGACTCACACTTCAAATCGAGCATTGTCAAAGAAACAAGTCGGCAACATTTTTATAATTCTACCTAGCAGGTGGGGAAATCCCAGTTTATTGGGGTCATATATTAATTTTGGTGGTTAATATATGTATTTCCCATCGGTCTTTGGAATTTTTGAAAAATAATGAATAATTAGCTTATGCCAGGCAATTCCTTTTTTCTTTGACAATGCTCGATTTGAAGTGTGAGTCACTGTATATAAATACATTTTTTAGTTATTTAACAAACCAAAAATATCAACAGTTGAACAAATATTGTCATTTGCGACAGAGAAACTTTTGGCGTGCTTTAAGTTCTAGCTTACAAAACTAAATTATTTGTATATTTCTAGCAACTCCCCTTAAAGACAAATGAAACAATTTTAAATTGAATATTTAAAACAAAAAAAATTAGCAACATTTTTCAAAAACTCGGTTGAATGTGAGATGTGGCGAGGAAGCAAAATATTTTTTATTATTTAAAATATTAGCATTCACTCAAAATAAATTTAGAAATTGAGCAAGAAATTGTAAAAGTTTGAAATCTTTTAAATTATATAGATATTTATATACATAAGAAGTTAACATTTTTTCAAGAATGTTGAAAGGAAAGTTAAATATTTTTATGGAGTTTTAAGCAGTATTTTCCCAAAAGCTGAAGTTTTAAAACACACTCAAAATAAATCTGAGCACGCATTTAAAAATATATCAAAATATCAATCAATATATACATATATTCAAATTTCCTCTATAATTAAATATATTATTCCTATTTAGAGAACTTATAAAATTAATATCTTAGATTAGATTAGATTTTCTTTTAAATATTCACATTTGTTTAATGAATGTTTTATGAAAGTGCCTGAATAGCATTGGAAGTGCGCACAAAAATGTTTGAATACTATTAGGTTGCCACACGCACCCAACTTAGCCCAGGGAAGTGGGTCACCAACCCGAATGTGAGCCAGGTGACTGAAATTGTGGTCACAATACTAACTTATTCATAAGTATTTGCATATTGTAATTGAACTGTGCCATGATTTGTGTTAGCTATGGATGAGTTCATGATTAACGAAATGTTTGCAGTTGATACGTACTTATAATATGTATGCAGATTTAAGTAAATATGTCGATTAAGGAGCTGCACGCCCGTCAATGAGAATGGATTATAATCAGCGGGAGGACACGATAAATCAGACTCCTCGCACTCGAACGCCTGCGTCCCGGGGAAAAGTTGTAGTTGAAGTTCGTGAATGGTTTCATTGCGATCGAAATTGTGATTTAAGACGATTACTTGGGTATACCCATTTGGGAACTTAGCACTTTAGTTCTCGAATAACATGCGTCGCTAACCGACCCAAGTCAACTGACGAATGCAACAAAATTTAATTGCGAATTGTGCATCTGCGATGCACTGCAATTTGTCGAAGTCCACACACAGAGCCGGTCGACTTGAGGTCCGCAACGTTTGCTTTGAGTTTCACGTGCTGACTGTCAAAGTAAATAAAAATAACAAAATCGCTTCACCTGGCACCTGTATCCTGGCAACATTCATTAAAACACCTTAGACGGGGCGCCGTTGGCGCAGTTGCCTGCTCAGCTCTGCCGAATTTTTGTTGCTGCTCTGCTCTGCTCTGCTCAGCTCCGGTCTGGTCTGGCCAGACCTTTTTCTTCTTCTTCTTGAAGCTTATTAATATCCATTTGCATTTCGGAATCCACATTCCACAGTCCACATTTGAGAACTGGGCGCCCAAATGCATGCAGCGGGCCAAATATTTAATGATCCCGTTTGTTTATTGAATTGCAGTCAAAACTTTTGGCACGGACGGAAACCATGCCCAGCGCCTTCATGCCCCAGCTCCTTCTCTCCCACGCCCTCCCCCCCCCCCTCGCTTATTGGCCGCAAGCTGGTACGCATGTGAGAAAGTGGGCGGGACCGTGGGGAGGTCGTTGTAGTCGTTGACTGTCACGTCTGTCAAAGGGCGAGGGCGACGCCCGAAAAGTGAAATAGCTTCTGTCAATATTCTGTCAATGGGCACATTTCTCCTAGGCCAAGTGCCACAACTGGGTAGTTGGTAAGGACGCATTGTTTTCCTTGTAAGAAGTGGTTGCATACAAGCTTATATACATTGGACTCTGTTGCTGGGCTTTCCCTTTTATATTTAATCGATTTAAGCGCTGCCCAAATCAATATATTTCGGCATTTTACCATTAGTTCTAAATAATTAATCACACAGGACTTCAAACAAAGCATATTTGTTCCGCACTCTACACTCAGAAAAAAATGTCTTTTAAATATACAAAAAAAAAAAATAAATAATTAAATTAGAACGTTTTTTTTTAATATTTTTTATGATATATTTTTTGTCATTTTAATGTGTTTTAAGCTTTTTTATTTTTCGCATACTCCGATATATTTAGTTTAGTCTTCAGAGAGATTCACAGCGTCGGCCCAGACAGCTGTGTAGTTTCAAGTAATATATTTAAATATAAAATTATAAGGTAAATAATAAATATTTTTAACAAGTATAAATACAAAACTTTTATTATTGGAAAAACATTTTTTTTTTAAATTCAGGTAAAATTCATAGGTAAAATTTCCGTTTATTTTTATTTAATTATATGAATTTCACAAAATATCTAAAATTATTCCAAATGTGAAATTTCTTGAAATGAAATCGGCTTAACAAAGTATATATCGACACTGATCTTTCTTCTGATGTTACATTTACAGTTACAAATGTATCTAAGACTGAGTTCAGTGTATCCCCAAGTCAAGCCCTCTCACCTAGAGCAAACAAGTGTATCTAGTTGCATTTCCATTCATAATTCGAACTGGCTAAAATAAATATAGGACAAATGTCAATATTTTTATCTAAGGGTTGCCACACAAACCCCATTTGATCCCATTTTTACCCCACTTGATGATCGAATTTCCCAATAGCCTCATCGGAGTTTCCCAGTATCTCCATTGAGGGCATATTTTGGACTGTGCATTGGTCGGTCAGGACAAATGGGGTTACCTAGGCAATAAAAACAAAAATCGTTTTTTTTCTTGCTCAAAAGTGAATATTTTAGGTATATAAATGATTGAGAACTCAGCCATAAAAGATACGAGGAAAATTAAGGAAAATGGTTGTATGAAAATACTTTCAAATGTCTTTTCGACATTATTGTATTCATTTCATTTATATACAATAGAATTGGTGTTGGCAGCAGCAGCAACCAATCTAGTAATCCAATCTGGTAAAACAATCTAGAATGTGTAATGGAAATAATAAATGTTTGTCCGTCCGAGTAGGCGGAATATTATTCGACACCCATTGGAGGCCTAGAAGTTTCAAAAATTGGTTGGTATATTGTTTTCGACGTCCTTCAAAAAGCGACAGTCGAATTTTACCTTTATTTTTACAATTTTATTAATTTAAGACCGTTAATAGGCGACGTTTAATAAGTAAATAAAACCATTTTTGTATTTTTAAATTGAACGTATATTTCAAAAAATAATATGTATCTCCATTCCGTATAACTTTTTTATGATTCTTTCTTTAATTTTCAACAGGTTCCAGAAAATAGTTAACGCCCAATATTTCGATACTATAGCCATTAAATCAGGAACATGTGAAAATGAGTCTTTTTACTGAATTCTACTTTTAGATATCAAGGGAAAAAAATTTATTTTAATTTAGTACTTAATTGTCGAATTTCGAAAAAAATAAAAGTGTTTTTGAATCTACTTTATCATATGAATGCTTTGGCCATAAACTTCCATTATCAAAACTTTTTTTTGTAAATCTTGTAGGCCGAAGTTTGCATTTTTCGTAGATTCATTTATTCAATAATTATACTCTGATTTGTATATTTAATTTAATCATGTTTATATTTATTTTAAAGCTCAATTTTCAAATCATAATACAATTTGTGTTCACATTAAGTAAATCAATAACAAATAAATGTGTTGTGGAGTAGAACTATTAAACTATGGGAAATATATTGGAAATCAAGCTAAATAACTGAAAATAAGTGAATATTTCAAGATCTCAAACTTTAAAGACGAACAAGAATAAATAAAAGACCCGAAAAACCACTTATTGAATAAGAAACTTTTAGTTTAACTTACGTTAAATTATAAACATTTGCTAAAAGACAGGCTATGGCTGAGTAGGTGGTATCTTCTAGTCATGCACTCTCATATGGTTTTTATTGGTGGTTTCGTAGAACATAGAACTCCCAGATCTATAAGGCTAATTCTGTCATTGTCTTCTCTTCCAATTTTCGGACATTCAAAATAAGTTAAAATATTATATTACCATTGGCAAACAAATATTTCAGTTGAATTGTGATCCGCCGTAAAAAGCGTCGTCACGTGCACCAGTTCCGGTCAAATACACATTTATTGTAGAACCAACGAGATAACCAAGCATTTCTTTTCGTCATATTTCTAGTTTCAACATCAATATCAAATGTCTCAAAATTATGCTGGAAATACGGAATGGTTAATATAGAGACTCTAGCAATTTGACATAATATTTACAATTGGCTTGGGGAAGATGCGCTTCATATCGAAGCGATGCAGGTGCTCATCGTGTGCACTGCGAAGCATCTCGTATTCCGTGCCACTCAAGCAAGGCACACACAAGCTGCACTCTGCTCTGTTGCATGACTTGTGGCAATCGTTGCTTGCACAATTATTGAGCCCCGTTGCCAAATTCTTGTCAGCAGTTACAATTTCAGACAGCCTGTATTAAATATAATAATAATAAATATTTGTAAATCTTATAATTGTTTTAATTTTGATTACATACTTGCTGCTACTAGTTCCCGGGTCTGTCACTGGTCGAATGCCGACCAAGTTGAGGGCACTGTAAAGCACTTGTTCGTACAAAAGTGCGTTTGGCTTGAAATGGGCGGACGAAAGATTCGGGGACATGTTGGCCTCCATGAGGTGCACCTTGAGGTCCTCATCAATAAACAGATCGAACCGCAATAGATCGAAAAACTTGTGCGTTTTATACGCACGTAGAGTATTAATTATATCCTGTTCTTTCGACAGAATAGTTGTGCGTAAAATGTGTTCGACTTGTGTCCATATTTTGGATGGATCCTTGTGCTGGTCCCGGACATAGGCCTCAAAAGAGGTACGCATACCTCCCCCGTAGCTATTATAATATTTTCGTAGCGAGGGAACTTCCCAGCTGGGCAAATAATCGTCTCCAACAACATATTTATCCAGGTTCTCGGCATCGAAGGGATAGTACTTGACAGGACAATAGCGAAACAGGACATCTCCATTATAGATGTAGACGCGCAAGGGATTCACAGATGTGATCACAACATAAACGCCAATGTCAAACTTAAATCCATCCACCAAAAATGGTCGCTGAATGAATTCCTGGACAAACGACTCATTCGACTGGAGATCAATGTCATTGGGAGCCTTCACTTTGATGTGCCTGTGTTCGTTGTGCTTCTGCACAAAGAGTGCATCCGGATGCGCTCCTGCATACTCCAGAAATTCATCCCGTTGACTCGGAAGCCGGAAAGCGCGAGGCAAAAAGGGCAAACGCGTCGTGCACAAATCGACTTTATTCGTTAAAAAACCACAGCCGGGCAAATGGTTAACCAACTGATGATCGCCGAGCTGTTTTAGGCTTGGATTGCGCATGAATGGATAATCATGGGCCCACAACAGATCCCAGTTACCATCCGCCATGTCAACTCTTTCGTAGCCAAATCTTTGAAGCAGATCCAAAACATGCACCAAATGCTCCTCAGTTGGACTATTGCTATAAACTGAATAAGTTCGTCTGCGAATTAGCATCATTTCTGTGTCTGTTGCGTTTTTCTTATTTCCGATTTTACTGTAATATGGCAGTAGTTCAACAAGTACGGCTGTCAGCACAGTTGCCGTCAAGAACAGCATAACTGCTTTTATTGGTATCGTGCCCAAAGTAAGCGAAGACATTTTTGTTGACTTTTCTGACAACTGTGAAATGTGAAAGTTTTCTATTATGCCACAATAATTTTAATTTCACTCTTCACTTACCTTATACTCAGCGTTTAATTTGTCGCGTTCTTCCTCATTTGAATTTGACTCCATTTTACTGTTGTTTTTCGCAAAATTTAAACCATTTATTTAAATTACAATTGCCACTAACTTTTTACTACACTAACAAGGCCAAGAGAAACTATTTACATATTAACCATTCCCTAATAATCAGCTGTTTTCTTCTTCTTTAAGTTTGTGCATTCTGCCTATTGGCGCTTATTTAAATTGTACTTTCTCACCACATCTGCTAGCAATCGGACTGCGCAGTTGCAGCACTTTGCTGCGAAATTGTCCGTTATTTTAAACTTAGCATTAAATATATGAATACATTTTTTTAATGAATTTAAAATTGTTTTCTAGAATCGTTTAATCAAATAATGTAATGCTTCATTTTTTTACTTACTTAAATAACTAAATTCAACATATCGATATTTATTTAATAAGATATTTAAATAAATTTAAATATATACAATTCATATGTTTATACTCACAATGAGCAGAAACTTAAACTGCATTAAACTTCATTAGCGCTCATAAGCTTTTACGCTTGAATGTGTTTCTTAAATTTGTAGTACAACACGGACACTTGGACATTTGTAAATAAAATGTTAGCATAAATTTATCTATTTTATCGCAGCTGTTATTTGTTGTCGTCGTTTTTTTTACAGCGCTGTAAATACTCTGTTATTAACCTATAGTCGATAACATTGTATTTTACTCAGCAGAAAAATCTATTTGATTTAACATTTTGGTATATTTGTGGTATTTCCGATATTTTTCTCTGGTTTTCAGTTTGTTTAAATCGCTAAGCAGGCAATATATAGAGGCGCCAAATCAACAAATAAGTGCATCAGGTTTTTCTGAGCGTGTCGAGCAGCGAACGCAGATCATTATTCCACTTGACTTCGCTGCGACAACTTTGCGGGTGAATTAAGAACACAGCCTTGTATGAGCATGCGTGCATAGGTGCGAATATGCACGCACCTTTTCAAAAGTCCCTAATGGGCTAAGAATGTGTGCGAAAAAAGCAGCTAAATTGCTTCCGGATGGCGCAGACCCTTGAATGTGTGGGAACATAGCAGCAACACTCTATCCTTGTCTTTTTGTGTGCGAGCTGGCACTCAATTATCAATTTTGTAATTTTCGTGCCTGATGTGTAACCTTTCGTATAGTGGGGTGATTTAACTGTTCACCAATCACCATAGACCGCAAAATGTATGGTGCAAACTTAAAACAGGGTATTATTGTATCGTCCCATAAAATTCTGTCTTTCTCGACTGGCACACATGTACGCATACATACAAAGATAGATTTCAACAGGATCATGTCACAGACGGCTGTTCGAACAAAGAATTTCGCATGTCGAGACAATGATACCCCTTTTGAGATTTCCACTGGACGATGTCGTTAGAAAAGGAATGTAGTAGATTTGAAATAGATTGGATTTGTCACTGTCGACTATTTAACTTTTTATTAACGCATATTATAAAAATTAGTGCGAAAGAATCTACTTTCATATTTGTTAAACTAAAATGGCCATTTATAGGTCCGATTTCTATCGACATTGTCTAGTGGTTCAACCCGATTCAAATCATCTTTCTTGTACAACTAACTCTTTCCTTTTCCAGATATATTGGAAGTGAAGTATTTTTGTACACCATCAGAAGTGAAGGGAAGTATTTAAACTATTGTATTATTATTATATTAAAAAAAAATTCAAAACATTTATTGAAAATTATTTATTTGTTAATCTATTTGTATAATTCTGGGAAAAATGATAATAAGAAATTCAAAAACTCGGTAAATGTTAAATGGTTAAGTTGTTTTTTTTTTGGGATTCAATCAGTATTCAAAAGGAATCTAATTTTAATTCAGATGGTGCCAGTTATTAAAATTTATTATTATGAGACAGAACAATAATGGCGATTACGATGTTTTTTTTATTGCAACGGGAGAAATTGATATGATCACAACTGAAAGGTTAATTTAAAATTTATCCATAGTTCTCTATATAAATGCGATGACGGAAGGCACTAAACGTGGTTACACTCATAACTTTTATGAAAATCGCTTTAACTTTCCTTATATGTAAATTTTTTTTAATATATTTTCGAGGTTTAATGCAGAATAAATAAAAATAAAAAAAACTGAATTAAATTGTATTTAAATCATAAATCATTGTTGGCGAAGATAAGAAAGTGAGTTTTCACTTTAACTTTCATTAAAAAAGCGCTTACAATGCGATATATATGTATATATATATATATATATATGCAGAGGTTATTATAATTGTTGTTTGCATTCCAGAATAGGGTCGGGACGTCTGTGTACAACATTTGACACTCCAAATAAAAATTATTATTTTTGCCTCAGATTGCATTGAGGATTTAAAAAGAATTGGTTTCGCAAATTGTTGTTTGTATGCACCTGTAATGTGTGTATGTATTTATGTTTGTATTTGTATATGTATGTAGTTTTAGCCAAATTCAATACATAGGCTCAACACGCGATATATATTAAATCGGAGCATTTCTCATGCTTCGTGACCAAAAGCAGAGGCCTGCACCAGCCAATTTAATCAGAAATAAACAAAGTTAAGTCCTAATTCGATTCAATCAAAATGAATAGCAAAACATGCCCCCCCCACATCCCCTCCACCCCCGCACACTTCTTGCCCAGGGGGGCGTCTGCTTCGCACTGCAAATATAGGTTGGCACAAGCAGAGCAGACCCTTTAGACCCCCAAGCCATCTGATTTTTGCTTTCACTTCGCAACGATTGTGCTGATTTTTGTTTTCCGTTTTTTTGGCTGGGAATCTTTAAACGGATTGATGTACTCCATTCCCATTTATTTTGCATTTGGTGTTGCTACCAATTCAACGTATATTTTGTGTGACTGCTGAGCTTCCGACCATGTTTCCGCTCTAAAGCCATACATGCAGAAGATTTTGAATGATAAGAAAAAGGCCCTAAAGGCTTTGGACTACTTCCAGTTTCTGAACGAAGATCAGGTAAGAAAAGCTAATAAAAAAGTTAACATTATTAGGCCTCTAAGCCAAAAACTTATTATAGCTTTCGCATGCGTGTAAATTATGCTCCCTGAAGCAATTTCAACCTTTGGACACAATTTACAGCCAGGACAAGGGAACTCTCACAAATGTGCATTTTGTTTTAAGCGGTGAATGTGTAATACTTCAACGTCTACATATTAGGGTAATTGTTATAATTAAGTTTAATATATATGCTTTTTATTATTAATATATAATATAATATAATTATAGGAGGTTCGAAAAAATGGAAAAACGGTTCACGAACTAGTAGACACATTGGAAGATGAGTTTCATAATACTAAAAGTGTTTTGAGTGCGAACAAGAAAATAGTCAAATCTTCCGGATCAGATGAAGTGATCTGCAAAATTGAAAGTGAAGCGGTGAGTTCTTCATTATCATTATTATTTTTCCTAGCCAAAAATGTGCAATAATTCCAATGTCGAAATCATCTAAAAATAATTGAAGTCAATTCAATTCAGCATTGTGGCTTCCACATTGGGTGATTCAAATCTCTTCAGATGGGTCAGCAGAGATTGGTTTGTGCAGACAACTGTATAAATCAAATGTATACTGTCCTGATCAAAGTACAAGATTCTCAATTCTTCCCACAATGTTACGGCAATTTTTTTTTCTGAGTGTAGGATCCATTCCATTCAACATTTGCTATGTAAAATGGTAAATCCATTGAAGATATCCTGAACTAAATGTGAGCTGAATGGCAATTATAACATCAATGCAACTATGTGAATCCTTATGCTGGGAAACTTAGTATACAGATCGAGAGTTTCAGATGAAAGCCACATTAATAAAAGTAGCCAAAGTTTCTTTTAGCGGTTACATAGTGGCCCAAACCAAACGGCTGTCAAATTTACATGCGTGATAAAAATCGAGTTCTTGGATCTTTTTAGTTTTAAACATGGAGGCTTTGTTGCGGTTATCGAACTCTATTTAATTGTCACTCTACTCACCTTAAATAGAATCCCTTACAACGACTTTAACATTTGAGGAGATATGTGGTTTTATCGGTTTAAAATTATGAATTTTGTTACACCCTTGTCGACTTAGCATCCCTAATTTTAACACTTTGAAGCGGGCAGAAGAGTATATGTTTCATGTTTCAAGTCCCTAGCTTTGAGGGTGTGGCTTTATAAGGACTAACAAACAGCATGTCGGACCTTGCGCAACATCAATATACCATTACTGGTGAATATTTCCTTAGCTCCTGCACAGCAAATGCCAGGAAAACACTTAATACTCTCTGTCCACCTTTCTGACCGACTTTTCTCGGTTAACGGATCTACATTCCAGAAAACTGTAATAAGTTAAAGCGCATCTGGATAGACCCAATTTTGATATTAAGTCTGCACACTGGATGAGGGAATGGAGATACTCATGAAAAATGCATAAAATATGAAAAATTTAATATATTTTCCCAGAAAAGGGATATCTATAGGTGGGCATGGCGTTTATTCAAATGGCTTAAAAAGCATTTAATTGAAGGGCGATCTGAAAAATTAAACGAAATAAAACAAATAAAAATTAAAAAAAAATTTTATTATTTAAAGGAACTGTGAATTGCCTCTTCATAAATCAGATTATTACTTTTTGCGATTTTTCATAGGTGGACTCCTTCTTATTGACCTTCGCTTCCCAACTAATTATTATGCTGGTTATTATGTTTGTAGTTAAATTACTAGATGGTAAAATTTTGCTGCATTGCTTAGTCAAATTCATTTTTCTGTTTCTATTCAACCTACCCATTCCCAGTTAAAATTTTCGTGTACTCTCTGATGATTATAATAGATTTAATCATCTAATCAATTCAGAGTCGTCTATTTCTAGTATTCATAACTCAATTTTAAAAGTCTTATCCTGGGGATATCCCTTTTGTGGCTCGGCATTTTAACTAATTCATTAATAAATATTTTTTACTTTGCCTCGACATATGAAAAATTTGTTGAACCAACTTTGCATTTAAATACAACTGGAAATCTAAAAGATTATTATTAAAAGATTTTAACCCAAAAAATTAAATTTTATTTTTAATTTATTTCAGTTTTTACTTGTTGTATTTTTCTTTGTCGCCTATGCCGCATATTAGTCGGCATTAAATAAATGCATAAAAACGGAATAATATTTAGGCCTAAAGAACGCCTCTTTGCTGTCCAGCACTCTGCCCTCAAAATGACTTAGCTTTTTTTATTATAGACATTTGCGTCATTGAGTTCTCAAACAGCTAACTTGCGAGAATATATATACTATATGGTGTTGGCGATGATGTATTATACAAGTGACAAGTTAAGTGCTCTAGTCGAGGGAGCTCGACTAACAGAAGATTATCACAAATCCTACACATACTTTGAAAATAATACAATGCGTCCTGGATTGGTGTAATCCTAAATTTAAATTCAAGTTCAAATCATTATTATATCCTATATTTGACATAGCATGTCTAAATAGATGAATCGGATCCAGCTCAGAACAATTTACTTATAATCCCATATTGGAAACTAAGTAAATCTAAAATATTTCAGTTTTTTCAATGTACATCACGTTCATCCACAAATCGTTCAACTTTAAGATCTGGGAAAATTTTGAATCTCACACATTTCTAACAAAACTTGTATAATATTTATTTAAATTTTTTTTATTATAGTCGGACAACTACGAAAGCCATTTTATAGATGTTGGATCCATTACATTTGGCGGCATTTTTGGATTAGGCGAACACATTCAGCATCGTGTGATAATGGCACGAAATACGGTGCAGTGTTTATTGCTTCCCAGATTCTTCTTAATGGACAAGGAACAAAATCCTGGAAATATATGGCAACGGCGATCAGTCTATTTAGACGTCATTATTCCGTCGAGGGAAGCTTTGTTCGATGATTTTCTGAGGAATGTCAAGTGGAAAAAATTTAAGAACGATTTTGTAAAGAATAATTTGATATCTAATTCGACGGGTACTGCTAGACCTGATGATATACCTATCTTATGTCGCATTGAGGAAAATATATAAAATTATTATATGTATTTAAAATTAAATACTACACACATGTGTATGTCGATTTTTTACTCAGATCAGAAAGATTTGGCAATTACTTTAAGCAATTCCATTATTTAGCGCCTTTTTCCCAAAACCGCCTTTTGGCACAGTTGAGAAATAGGTCTTTGAAGAGTGTTATCGGTAATATGCCTATATGAAGAAAAATACATATGCCGATCTCTGAAGGTGTCAGCAGCAATCTA
>JAWNLP010000622.1:0-172347 GCA_035042265.1 Drosophila imparisetae | reverse complement strand
TAATATTGATATCATTCGGATCAGCAGCCGCAAGCATTTTCTGTATGTACAAATATGGGAGCGCATGTGTCAGAAAGAGATGGTGTGTGTGTATTTTTATTTCTGCAGAGTACCGTCTACAATTGCGTGTTTGCTCACTCAAAGGGATGTATATGCAAAAATGGTGGCAGCGTTACGAAGAATTTCATAGCAGGCAGCTGTAGAGCGTTAGCAGGGATCAATTAGCGTTGCCAGACGAGTGAAGTATGGCAGACTTGGTCAGCAAGCCCGGTTAAGCAGATCTGTAGATAATAAAGATGGAATGGATACTAAATTATAATAAGAAAATTATATAATAATATATAATCGAATAGAACAATAAGAACATCTGCATCTACTGATAAGTATTTATCAGTCTCTACAACAGGGCTTGACAAAAATCGATTGTATATGCTAGTGTTGAAAGTAAAAATGGCGCACAGTGGTATGTGCAGCTCAAATTGTAAGAAAACAAAATACTCATTTTTATGACCCACTTACACTAAAGATACAATTAAATTTTAGAGAATCCATTTGGGATTATATGAGAAAGTATTCAGTGGGTTCTTAAGTGACTTCCGATCTGATATAGTTTTAAAATTTGAATATATCCAATTTCAAGGTCAAACCAAATTACCTTTACTTCCATTTTAATATCACATAATTATATTTTTGTGTGTCTACGCATATAATGTCAGACTTCACTTGTAAAGCGGGAAATCAAAATTCTAACCAATTTGAATAAAAAACAAAATTTGAAATTAAAATGAATACTTTTAAAAATGGGTTTTGACTTAGAGCTGATTCCGTGTAATCCACCGTCTAGGTATGTATATGCTTGTAAGGTTTTTCAGTTCTAAAATTGTATATTCCATTCAGTTCATCTAGTAGTGACACCATTTTTTGCAACAAAAACTACAATAAAGGTGGTCTATGTACTAATCATTTCTTGACTGATTTTACTTATTCAATACTTAAGAGGGTTTGTCATAAGATAATCAAAAGCTACAACCGAAAGCAATGCTTTGAGAAGTATACGATATTTGGCGGTGGTAATAGCATTTATCCTCGATGGTCTGTTAAGCAAATTGGTAAGGCCCTGATATCATATTTGAAGCTTCTACTATAATTTGATAATTTTTGAAGATGGTAGTGTCTTTAAAAATTGTTATACCGATGGTGTTACCGAGTACAATAGAAAAACCTCTAAGCGGGTCGAACACTTTTACTTGAAAGAACATAACAGGCATCCATATAATAACGCAGCTGTCCTTGCGATCGAAAAATACACCAAAGGTAATCAAAGTGGAAAGTCGAAAGCCGAAATACCATCAAATGAGAGGGATGTAGATAAAGGGACTGCGAAAAGGAAGAAAGGAATGGATGGTGGCGGGGATGATGCCGAAAATGTGAAAAAATCCAAAGAGCAAGGCAGCAAAACGAAGGAAGAAGATAAGCTAAAAGAATCTTCACCAGAAAAAGGAATAGGAAAAGGCCGCGATGAGAAAAATCAAGTTGGGAAAAGGATTGGCGATGATACGCAAACCGAGAAGAAATCGAAAGGGAGAAGCAGCAAAACGAAGGGAGAAGAGAAAGTAAAAGGACGCGATGAGAAAAATCAAGTAGGCAAAAAGGATCGGGATGATTTGAAAACCGATACAAAATCGAGCAAGCGAGGCAGCAAATCGAAGAGAGAAGATAAATTAAAAGAATCTTCTCCAAAATCCGAAAAAGGAAAGGGAAAAGTACGCGATGAAAAAAATCCATTAGGTAAAAAGGATGGCGATGATGCGGAAACCGATCATAAATCGAGTAAGCGAGGCGAAAAAACGAAAGGAGAGGATAAAGTAAAAGAATCTTCACCAAAATCAGAAAAGGGAAAGGGAAAAGGACGCGATGAGAAAAATTTGGTGGGCAAAAAAGATGGCGGTGATGCGGAAACCGAGAAGAAATCGAAAGGGAGAGGCAGCAAAACGAAGGGAGAAGAGAAAGTAAAAGGACGCGATGAGAAAATAAAAGTCGGAAAAAAGGATCAGGATGAAATGGAAACCGATGCAAAATCGAGCAAGCGAGGCGGCAAAACGAAGGGAGAAGATGAAGTAAAAGAATCTTCACAAAAATCCGAAAAAGGAAAGGGGAAAAGACGCGATGAGAAGAATCCAGTTGGCAAAAAGGAGGGCGATGATGCGGAAACCGGTACAAAAACGGGTAAACGAGGCGGCAAAATGAAGGGAGAAGCTAAAGTAAAAGAATCTTCACAAAAATCCGAAAAAGGAAAGGGGAAAATACGCGATGAGAAAAATCCAGTTGGCAAAAAGGAGGGCGATGATGCGGAAACCGATAAAAAAACGAAGGGAGAAGATAAGATCAAAGAATCTGCAACAACAAAAGAAAAGGGCAAAGGACGAAAAAAAGATGGCGCACATGAAGATAAAAAAGGTACTGATCTGCAAAATCAAAGGTCATCCGAAAATGTTGCTGTAAAAGAAAAAGATGAAACACACGGCAAAGAAAAAGGGAGAAGTGTTAAAGCCAAAAAAGGAAGGCCGTTTGCGGTTGAGGAAACTAATGGAAGAAAGACTCATGAAAAGAATATCAGTGGTGAAAAAGCACATATGACCAAAGATAAACAGGAAGGTGGAAAACACAGGCGCTCAAAAGTTAGGAAAAGCAAGAAAGGAAAAGGCGGCATAAGGCGGTCCAAAAATAATCATTCAATAATCGGCAAATCAAACAGACCCAAGGAATCGAATGCTATTGGGGGATCAGTATCCCATGGGAGGCAATCGAACAAAAATAACTGGAGTACACGGAGGAGACCGGATCGTGGTGTTGAAGTTCGCATCTGTGAAATCCTTCGTATGCAGATGGAGCATCGCGATCTTTCACGACAGTAAGTAGCCAAAAATATTGAAATCAGTTTGAACTTTAAATTGATTCATTCATTTTAGAATGGCATGCTGCAATGGTTACAGGCCCTGTGAGCCTTCTCCTTGTATGCCGTGTGTTCCTCGGGTTTGTTGAGCCACTTGCAAGTCCTGATTGTTGGTTTTGTAATTCTCTTTAGCGTTCTACTTGCTCAATTTGAGAGGTAGTATCCTTTTTAAATTCCTGTCTATTCTCGATGCCTTTTAGTTTATTTTAAAAATAAATTAACAAATTTATTATATTTATTTTGTATGTGTACAATAGTGTTCATGCAAAAGACCTACAATAAAATTGACAATTGTTGATCTGTTTTCTAACTACATTGTCGAGTGGTAATCTCAAAAGGGGTATCTTTGTCTCGACATGCGAAATAGTTTGTTTGAACTGCCGTCTGCACACTGTGACATGATCCCGTTGAAACCTATCTTTGCATGTGTGCGTAAATGTGTGCCCGTCGAGAGACAGAATTTTGTATGTTGAGACAATGATACCCTGTTTTAGATGTGCACCATACATTTTGCGGGCTGTGGTTACAAAATTGTTGAACAGCTAAACAACCCCTCTTAACGAAAGGCCCAAAAACTTACAAGTTGAAAATCGAGTGCCAGCTCGCACACAAAAAGACAAGGACAGAGTGTTGCTGCTATCTTCGCACACATTCAATATAGCTGCTTTTTTCGCACACATTCATAACCCATCTCACGCATGCTCATGTAAGGCTGGGTTTTTAATTTACTTTGCAGTGAAGTCACGTGAAATAATGACCTGCGTTCGCTGCTCGACATGCAAACGCTGCAGAGCCTGGACTCAGGCACTGAGAACATACCAGATGCACTTTTTGTCGATTTGATGCCTCTGTGTATTGTCTGCTTAGTTGTTTAGCACAATGTATATACATTTTATTGTTAAGAATTTTGTTAATTCGATTATTGAAAACAAATCTTACAAAGACAGAAGTAAATTTTCGCATCTATACAATTTTTTGCTGCTCAGAACTTTGATTTGTGCTCATGCATTGGTTGAAAAACATGGCACCCGATTTCGCGCAGTGATCGATCATACCAATATATGCGCTATATCTTTTGCTGCTCTCTTTGTGATTGACTCTGCATTAGAGAGCATTTTTAATACTATTAGCCGATTTGTCAGCGAACTTGAGCGAATTAAACCAGCCGATCTCTGAACTGATTTATACCTAATTCTTAGCGATTATAATCGATATGGTTCTCTGAGCATATCTGCGTCAAAATTGTATGACTCTTGTCTCTTGACTGACAGTGGGATCGGATTCAGTTATGTTTATGTTGTTATAGCATTGAGAAATTAACAAAAAAATACGAATAGCATTGAATTTTTTTTTAAACTTATGCAAATGAATAATTAGTTGTATATTAACTAAATCCATAAGAATATAAACACCAGTCACAGAAAAGTTTTTCCAACGCGGTCTCAAATTTTTCGTACAGATACCAATTGGAGCTGACACAAAAACAAAAAACAGCTAATTGAGCATAATTATTCAAATTTTTAACTGGCGATTTGCCCAAACGAGCATTAACAAAACCAAAACGTTTTCTGAACACTTATCTTAAAGGTGCTGATTCTTGTTGTTTGTCTTATGTGTAAGTATGTTTGTATATACATATATGTATGTATGTACGTATGTGTGTATGTACAGAGCCGATCATTTGAGTAGGTTCAATACATCTGAGAAGCAAATGGCATATATATTTTAAAGAATTTTTTGTAGTATAACAAATTGTTCTTTTTTGTATCAACTGAATTCGTTCAACAATTTAAAAAAAAACCAATTATAAATTAATTATGCACAGCTGTGCAAGAAAAAGTCGAAAATAAAAAAAGGTCCTCTTGAGAGCACTTGACTTAACTTGATTTATAAGTTAAGAAAAGCTAAATTTCTTTCAGGCAGAAACGATATTATATTATTATTATATTATATTACATTATATTATATTATTTTATATGATATTCAGAAACGATATAAGCAAGTTATTTTCTTGGCAAAGATCAGACTTAGAATACTTTCCGGTCTCTGTAGACCGTAGACTAAGAGCTCAGTTAAATTTATATATCTTACATTTTAGTAATAATCATTAGTGGAATTTGCAGATATAGGGAAATTAAGAAGGAATCCTCATTAGGCAGATAAAGATTGTTCTATCATTTCTGCTAATGAATAAAATTTACCAACATATATATATTGTTATCGGGGCTTATTATTTACTTTAATCGAATATGTCAAGTGTATTTTTTTTTCTTCGCTGCTTTAAATTTGTTGGTTTATTTTTTAAGCGATTTTAGATATATATCTAGTTCGACGATTAAAACTAACAAATGCACAAGATTTATTCCCATTTAAAAAATAAAATTTTTGGGCTCGTCGAAGATTAAATACCCTAGCAGACCCACTCAACCGGTCGACATCTAATTTGCAGTGTGGAGTTCGAATTGTGATTATTTATCAGGCTAACACAAGTTGTATTTCGTATCTACAGTGGTATTCTTTTGTTATAATGTATAATTATATAAGCCTCGTACATACATTTACATACATATGTATGCTTATGGAGACGCCAGCTATACAATTTTTAAGGTCAACATTTTGGTTTATTTTCATTGACACTCTTTAAGGTTAATGTCATAAAAATACAAGATTTCTGTCTTGTTGTTATTTATATGCACACATACATGTATATTTGTCGCATATAAGCATGAGTATACAAAATGTACACATTATGGGTATGAATTTTAATATGTATCATCCTTGTCTAAATATACGTATATATTTGTCTCAATAGGAATGTACAAGTATGTATATGTGTGATACATCAACAAGTATGTATCTATGTTAATGTAGTCGACGTGGAAATACCCTACAAAAATACAAGTATATGTTTATGATGCCCGTTCGTCCTTCTGTCTGTTTCCACAAATGTGTTTCTCCATTTAAAGATATCGTCAGATAATTTTTAGTTGAAATATAAGATATTGTTTGAAAACCTTTTTTTCACCAAGATGTCTAAGTAAACTTAACAGTTAAGTTTAAAATTGTGCTCTGCCCCTTTCATAAGCCTTATCAACATAAACTAATAGGAAAAACCGATTGAAAATTTAGTTAATTTTAGTTTTCAAAATGATCTTGACGAATCTGTTTCGTTTCGTTGCCTTTCACATGATAAGCGTAAGCTGGACTCGTGACTTGTGTTGTGGTACCAATGGGTTGCAAAAGGGGTTGTATGACAATTGAAAAGGGGTACAATTTTTAAAGGGTATAATTTTATGATTCCTAACTGAATGGCAAATGCTTCTTTTCGTTTTGCTTGTCCGACAGTATTTGACTGACATTTAATACAAAAAGCAATGAACTGTTTTTATATTTTCCAACATAGCAAATCGTCCAAAATGACACTTTTAATGGTCAATCTAAAAATAAAAGCAACTGCCACAAAAAAATTGTCCGTATCGACAAAAATTCCAAAATGCTTGCTTTATGATACCACACCCAATGCATTATTTTACACACATGCTCTATATAATAAATTATCATATAGGATCAAAATCTGTTGGTTTTCTTAAGAGGAATGGAATAAAGACGAGGAATGTGACGAGTTGAACTTCGGGCTGTAACAGAAATCTATGATTTCTTGATTTGGTCAGTATATAGAGTATTTTTGATTATAATTAGTCTCAGGGAGAAAAAATCTAATGTCTAATGAAAATAAAAATTAAATGAATTTTGCTAAGAGTGTAATGAAAGTAAAAGTAAATCGTTTGCTAAGAATGAGATAAAAATCATGATGATCAGGAGATGACAGTAAAATGCATATTATAAAATTGATATATGAATTTCTTAAGGTCTGCTTGGGTATCTCGAACATGACTTATGGTCTTATGAATTTTGCTACTAGCATTTTTGTTGGATTTTGACGAGCTTAGTCTGCTGTACTATACTCGATTTGGGTTCGATTTGGTCTCGATGTAAGTGCCGTCATTGTAATATGTAACGGGAACTATACTGTGTCTACAGGGTATTCTCCCAGTGCAGCCCACACCAAATTGATCAATAATTATATTTGTTGAATGTTTATCGAGCATGAATCTTTACTAAATGAGTAATTGCATATTTATATACCTTACGTTGTTTTTTTTGTATTTTGTTTTTATCTGGATTTACAATAATATGTTTATAAATAAATGTTTGTAGGCGGACAGCGTATCCATCCCCCGCAGCCTGCTTACGCCCTTAAATATACATAGAAATGAGGTGGCCAGAAAAACGTTGTATGTACATATATACCGTTGTATATTTATATACACCATTAATAAAACATATACACATTTAATAAATTAAAAATTATTTCTAAATACAGGTGAAATAAATAGTATAAAAGCGTATATTAATTATTAAAATGATAGGTGTGCAAATTAAAAAATATATCTATATATATATATATATAGAGATATATTCAATTATTTGTGTGCAAATCAGCGTACACTTTATGCATTAGTGTGCGTGTGCAAATAGAACAAAAAAAAAATTATAGACATGTTTGTTCAGCGCGCTCTTTGTGACATGAGAGATTTAAATTTTTGTTATTCCAAAAATACATTTATTTCAAGTCATAGAAAAAGAGAATAAGGCAGAGCGAAGGCTATTCAAAAAATAATATTATTTTTTTTTTCGCATCTAAAAATTATAAGCAACTGTTCCATGCAGTGAGGTGCCAGAACAATTCGAACGGGCGTCTAGTGAAGAACACGAAAATTCGAGAAAATCAAATCGATAACAACGAAAAAGTGATTAAATTTTGATCGAATTTAAAAAAAAAAAATTAACACTCAAAATGGTTTACGAAAGTGGATTTACAACCCGTAGAACTTACAGCTCCAGACCGGTGACTACATCGTACGCCGTGACGGTAAGTTTTGCAATTTCTGATCAACGCCACGAATAAGTTACAAACTATATAGAAATGTGTGTGGATTTCGATTTATAAAATCTGTGAAATGAATCTGCGCGTCGAAAATACAATTGCCAAATGCAAATTTGCATAATAATGTGTAGAACCCCCCCCCGTAGATCCACGCGGCAGATGAGTTTGATGAGTTTCATGAAAAGGATTCCAGATTGAGAACATTTGTTTACATCCTGTGTACTTTTTGTTTAAGCGCTTGTACCCAACTTGCTGTATTCCATAATATCAATATCATTTTCCAAAGGTGCAAAACAGTTTACGAAATTGAAACACGTTTGAGCGCAGAAGTAACTTACACTTTAGTGAAAAAGAATGTCTCACATATGAATATCGTATCAGTATTTGAAAAAAAACGAAATTTGTTTAATTGAAAAAATAAATAAATAAAAAAATATAATAAAATTTGTTGCTTATAGCATATAGAAACTGATGTGCATGCTTTAATTTGTACATAAGTACATACATATTGATTAATATTTGAATATCGAATTCGAATTTAATGAATTTTTTGTGAATCTATTATAATTATGCATAATAAGTAGATCAGATGCGTATACGTATAAAGTGTATTAATATTGTTATGATTATTGTGTGCAGTTTACAAAATAATATGTATGGATTTATGTACGATTCTTATGTCAGTTTTTCTTGACTTTTTTTTTCCTTATGCCTACTAAATATTCAATATTATAGTTGTTTTTCGTGTGTATGTAGACTAACATCCGGCCCACTCACTGACTATAAACAAGTACGAGGTGTACACACACACACACACACACGCACACATACACAGCTTGTATTTTTGTGTGTGTGATTAACAATATATGTACAACTGTATCTCTTTGGGATGTATATGCGATTAGCTGTAAGATTGGCAAAATCAAATTGTTTTTGAGTGTTTTCTCTTAAGTGTACGCGTTGCCTTGATTCGCCTGCTGCGAAAATATTCCAAGGTTATGAGCATTTTCTCTGTGCTTATAATTTCGGAAAATTTGTACGCTTTCTCATCTTTGAGATTCGGCTAACACTATTGGCAAACCAAAAGGCAAAAAGCTTTTCTGCTCTCAAATTCCAAAAATAGAGTTTTTTATATATGTGTATTCACATGTTTGTATGTATTTGTGTATGTATGTATGTATGTATGTACACATATGTAAGTTTGTCTGTATACTCGGACAATATTTATTTTGTAAACAGATATGTAGATACGTATATTTATAACTGGACTACTAGTTCAAATATTATTCAAATATTAAAATTTCAGTTTATTGTGAACATTTTTCAAATTTATTCTCCCTCTTATTTTTCCACGTATTCTACATACATGTACAAATGAAAGTACATATACATACACACACACATATGTGTAACATAAGCTGTTTGCATATTTCGTTTTATGGCTGATCTAAAAATACCTTTACAATTTCCAAAATACATTCAAAGCAACATTTTTGTGTTGAGATTTTTCGAAAAATGAGCTAAAATATCATAAACAGATAGGAGGATAGATTGTTAAATTTATGAATTTTTGAATGGCTCTCAAAATCCATTCTGCACAAATATCGTGGGATTTAGCTTTCTAGCTTGTTAGCCGTGTCGCATAGTGATGATGTTATATATAATTAATACATATTAAATATTTAATTAACATTTAAAATAAAAATACACTTTTAACTTAACTGTGCAAATAAATATTCATATAACCATTCACACAACCACTTCAACCACATAATACATGCTAACGTGTACAGTCGGACCTCCTTAAATGAACTCACTGTAAATAGTACATTTAATGCAACAACCAACCAGCAACCACCAACCACGGAGCACCCATGTAAATATATACATATATGTACATAAATATAAATAAATATATACCTGGCTTGTTAACTCTCCATCCTCGTGCTGTGAATATACTTGCATGCCAGCAACAACAATATATTGATAGATTGATGTACATACGTTAAATGCGATGGACACTTGTAAAAATGCCAATGCCAAATGCACCGATGATTTTTGGGTATCCCAGCCGTTGAACCGCACGCCGTTCTGCAATATCTAACAGCGTAAACTTGGCTTTTTCAAAATTTAAAACCCAACTCTGTGACATTCTGGGCATTGCAGAGAACAAAGAGACCACCAATTGACTGGGAGAAAGTTCCTTTTGTGCCAAGACCAACACTCATCTCCGATCCGGTGACAGCATTCGGAGTGCGTCGATCGGACTATGAGCAGCGCAAGCGATCAATACTCGATCCAATTAATCGAGCCGCAATCAAACCGAACTATAAGATCGCCTATGAGCCCATTGAGCCATATGTGTCCACTCGCGACAAGAATCGATCGCGCATCCTGGGCATGGTCCGCCAGCACATCGATACTGTGGAGGCCGGTGGCAATACCGCTGCCCGCACCTGGCGCGACTCCCTCGATTGTCAGCTGCCCCGCGTGCATCGCGCCGCCTCCGAGAGTCTGCCGGTGCGCCGAGAGACCTATCGCAATGAAAAGTCGGGTGCCATGGTCACAAAGTACTCTTACTAACCCCAATAGAGAGAGACAGAGAGAGCGAAACAGAGAGAGGCAGAGCGAGAGAGAGAGAGAGAGAGGAACTCCGGTCCTTGACGAAATTACATTATCGAACCAGTTGCGAACCCAACTAAAACGAAATTGACTCGAATATCTTGGAAGTTACAATTACGAATCATTACACACACACCTGGCTATACATACTTGTACAAAATGTTCAAAAGTTTACCATACCACATTATATACGATCTGACATTCTACTCGTTTTGTATCTAATATTTTGCCTATAATATGTCATAATCCATGCTGTATGAGATATTTTGATTTGTTTATTTTTTTATACATGTTTCTTACACTGAGCCAAATTACGAAACGAATTAAATTGTTAAATAGTATTCGAACCTGTTTCAATTTCCACTAGAAAACCGAAAACGTTTCTTATTCATTTCTTGTACACAAATTATTTCGATAAATTGTCATATTCTCATTATATTATAGCTATTTCCTCGATTTGGTCTGATTTAACGTAAATAGAGTTAATAACCTTTTTTTGGAGGGGGTTAATTCCATTAAAATCTATTTGCGAGAGCCTTCAGGTCAAAAAATAAATTATGAGGAATGGAAATCTTTAGTGGAACAGCAAGCTTGGTTTTTTTTTGTTGTATATAGTTGCTAGTTGCATAACATTTGTATGCTGATCGCCTATTTTCCTTTACAATTCTCACCCCAAATGCATAAATCGGAATTTATAGACTCCACGCTTAGACCTGTGCACGGACAGACCAGGCTCTCATCGCAGTCGCGCCTCCTCGGACTATTCGTACTCCTCAAAGTCGACGGTTGAGAAGAACAGTTACGATTCGAGCAACCCTTATTCCAGGCCGGAACGATCCACGTATACGTCCACTGTTGAGAATACATCGCGTAGTGGCCCAGGTGGTGCCTACAATTATAGCACCGAGAGAACTAGCACCACTGGCGCTGGACCCGGTGGCTACAGCTACTCCTCGACCACCTCTGGAAATTTGCCCGGTGGCACCAAATACCGCCACTTCTCATACCATGTCTAAGCGCAAACGATTTAGACAAAAGCAATCGCATAAATGGTTTATATATGGCTCAAATAATAATTTCACTAATCACTCCGCCTAAATTGTTTTATAATTGTTAATCGCAACTAGAAACTACATCTAACCAACCACATACTTATACACGTATGTATGTATGAAGTTCTTTTGATATTGATATTGATATTGATATTTATATTGTCTATCACCCGAATTGTGTAAATTTTCGAGTTGACTAACATAACTAATGATTAATTTGATTGTTAAATAGTTAATAGATGTTGATAAGCAAAATCTATCTGATGTATTTACTCTCCATAAATCATTAATAGTTTAAAAGTATTTGTGATACAATAAAATAAAATCGCGTTCACCAAAAATTCTACCTCTAGTTTCATATGTACAAATATATATATATATATACGCTGCCTCATTCAATTCTGATAATTCCAATCAAAATACGATATTCATATAATCTGACCGATCTATGCTGTGACAACAAATTCAATTGAATCAAATAGTTGGGGTGTCTGCAAAAACTCACCATCAAAATATACAAATTTTAGTTAGACATCAACGAAACGGGTTTTTTTTTTGTTTTTCATAAAACATATTTAAATTAAATTCAATGTTGTATAATTCTCTTACAGTATCCGTCCACTCATAATGTGACTCGTGTAAGTATTCGCATTTATTATTTGTGTTGCTCATTTGTTGTGCTTGTCATCCATCATCTCTTTTATGATTTTGAAATTTTCCTGGTCACACTTCAACCATACTTCATCGTCGCCTGGAATCATACGTGGTTAGTACTCTTATACCATAAATATGTTTCTATTCACAAAAATCGGATCAGTTCAAACAGAGATGCAGTTTTTTTCTTAAACAAATAAAGCAAGTACTAGAAGTCCGTTCTCTAATTTTTGATTTAAGTTTGAATTTTAGATTGAACATTTTCTAAATTCGACGCAAATTTTTTCCATTTTTATTTTTAATTAATTTTTTTTTTAATTTCCGTAGCGAAAGGTTAGTGGTTCATATCAAAAGGAGTGGCATAAATAAGTATTTATTAATAGTTAATAAGTATACAGTTGCGAAAAAAATAATAGCAACATTCTCACCAGAAATTTGTTTGTTTAAACTTTAAGGAACTTATAAATACAATTTTTGAAGTGAAAAAAGATTCTTAACAAAAAGTGAGAAAGAAACAAAAATAACTTTATTCAACATCTTATTCAAATTTATTTAAAACTAACATAAACAAATAAATTTTATGAAAAATTAAGAAAATTATCGAAAAAATAATGACAATATTTTATAAATGTGCAGTTACAACTAAAATTTAGAAAAATATTAAAATTAGAAATATTATAAATAAATTAACGATTTCTATAAACTGCTTAAGTGGCATACTTCTTGGCACTTTTTTCGTCAAATTAAAAAAATGAAGATTATTTTGAATTTTGAAATGAATTCCAGGAGCAGTAATAACTTTAATTTGTAGGGGAAATACCAAACAATATATTGCAAATTAATATTTGACAACATTTTTAAACTAATGTTTGTTTTTGAAATTTTAAATTAAGATAAACGCAACGAATGTGAGCAGAACGAAACAGTTTCGTTAGGTAATTCGACAGTGTATCGTCCTTGTTGAGAGCTCGTCCTGTGAGCGAGAGCAACATAATAAATTGTAGAAGAATGAAGGCTACGGAAAATGGCAGGCAGCCTTGCCCATGATTGGACGATGTATATAAGGTGGTCACATGATCCTTCTGAGATACCAGCCCTAAGAAAATGCGAGTGCGATAGAGATGGCATGGCAGTTGAATAGGAGTGGAATTTAGAGGGGGGATTTGCAGAGTGCGAAAGGGATGGCACATGCGTTGCATTGTTTTGCTCGACTGACAGCACTTGGCGGGAGTTCAAATCATTGTAGCAATGAAATAAATAAATTAATCAAATTAAATAAATACAAATAATTATTTAATATTTATAAATAAAAATAATAATAAAATATAATAATAAAATAAATAAAAGTAATTAAAATGCAACTATGCAAATCAAATATATGAAGACAAACAATTACCATGTCACCGCCTTATATAGTTACACCAAGATCTTGTCTAGCAGCTCTGCATAAAAATTGTTAGTTATTTACTTGCTATAGTAATGCAAAATTCATAATCATAAAATACTTTTCTTCTCACGCATTTCTACTTGCATTCTGCATATTTTGTGTTTGTGTTATATGAAATTAACTAACCAAACTTGCACAAATATAATAATAGGTATACAAATCGAGCTATCCCATCTACTCGAGTTATTCAATCCCAAGACGTATCGTCAGTGGAACACGTGTTATAACATCGCCTGTTCGGGTTGTTACCTCTCCCAGCCGCGTCTATTCGCGCATTGTCCACTCTCCATCGCCTGTGCGTGTTGTGCGCACGACAACGCGTGTTATTTCATCGCCGGAGAGAACCACCTCCTCCTACTCATACACTTCGCCAACGACATACACTTCGTATAGTCCATCGACCTATTTGCCATCGACCTACTACACTTCGTCCTATATACCCACCTCGTACACGACGTACACACCATCGTATCACTACAATCCCACAACAATTACACGCGTCTATGCCCGCTCGGCATCGCCATCGCCTCTGAGGATCGTTACATCTCCGGTTCGTGCAATTCCCTCATACTTGAAGAGACTCCCACCTGGATATGGCGCACGGGCCTTAACTAATTACCTCAATACTGAACCCTTTACCGTAAGTTGTGGCCGTTCAATATCGAACTTTTGGCTAATGCAGATTCGTTCAAATCGGCATAAGAGCATCAGCGATAACACTCTTTTCAAAAGTTTTCTTTCTTAAATCAAAAAAACCCAAAAAAATTAAAATGTTTAGACCTTCACTGAGGAAACGGGTAGGATTCGCAATCGCGCCCAATCACTGATTCGCGACCTGCACACTCCCGTCGTACGCCGTGCCAGAAGCTGCACACCTTTCCCGGTGTCTGGGTAAGTTTAATGGTCAAAATAATGTTGTGAATTTATGAATAGATGAATGTGAACAGTTAGAAGGAAGCTTAATATATTTAGTTTCATGTATCCCTTATCAATGGAGTAGCTAGCTTTTCGGAAAGAGTAGTCCTAATTTTATTTTTTTATTTAATTTAACCTAAATCACGTTGCGTCGATTACTGATTACCTTAATTAAAGTTCGAGACACAACCACATCCATTACCATCTTCGCTCCCGTAGAAGGACTATTTTTCTCCGGGTTTCTTATTTTATTTTACAAGCCTGACTAAAGCGACTGGTTTTAATTTTGTTTATCATTTTTTTAAGCTCGAAAATACAATCGTAACTTTACTGAAAATTTCATGGAACCTCTCTAAACAATTGTGCTTATCTTCGAGCATATCACAGTATGATATTTCGTCATTTGAGTTAGGTATTTAGGGACATATATTCAGGGTACAGGTAGCTACAGGAGTAAAGTCAATGCTATTTTAAAAGTTTCCTAAACTTGTTTAATATACTTTAGTTTTTTGTATAAGATAAAAAGTTATATATAATATATATCTATATATATATAAAAAGGGACTATGTACTTGTGAAAGGCTTCGACGATTTTTAAATAAATATTCCCAAACATTGATGGTGTTGAATAGAGAGTAATATAATTGTGTTTTTAGCTACTCCTATGGCCCAACATCACAATTAGCCCTAGATGCTTATGTGGCACGCGTTACAAATCCGGTGCGACACATTGCAAAGGAAGTGCACAATATATCCCACTACCCAAGACCCGCTGTGAAGTATGTTGGTGAGTAATTTGAGATATATGCTGATATGTTGCCTCTAATACATTTGGATTACGATTGTAAACATAATAGTAGTGTTAAGGTATTAAGTTGCAACATGCATTGCCGTTGAAATTGGTATTTAATGCTATCTTTTAAATATTAAATGATAAGGTAAAAGTCATCTTGCCTCTGTAAGGATATGTGGTGATAAGGCTTATAATATTAGAAGCCCCATGTACGATTCGGACAAAGTTCGAACAGATATTAACCTTTTGTCCTGGTACCTTAGACATCCGACCTGGAAGAATGAGAAAAAGAATGTTCCACATGAAGGTAAGTATCGTTGTAAACGATTGATTAATTGATTGATTGATTGATTGACTGATTGATATTTCATACGCTTGTAAACGCTATTTGTATATAGCAATTAGAACCTCGACTTAGCCTGTCACTCATGCTCGTTCCACCTAATCATTTATTGGGGATCTTCAATTAGTTAATTGAGTATTACATTTAAAAAGTGTTTTCCATTAATTTTCTCATATATCAAAAGAAAAAAAAAGAAAAATTGTACGTGGTCTCATATACATTTTGCATAGGATCAAAAGTAATATGTAGGAGCAAACTAAATTCAAATACTTGTGACTAATGCATCGAACTTTCGCATCCTTATTAGCTTTGTTCTTTGTATCTTACTAACTTAATATGTTTTATGATTGATTGACTCTTTCCAGTTGAAGCTGTTGAAGTTGAGGCCTAAATGATAATATGCCTGACTTTATAATATGGACATACACACTTTATAATTTTTGAATAAATAAATAAAAGGAAAATTCATTATGTTTGCCAATTGTCAAATAAAATCGATATCTTAACAATAAACAAACGATATCACTAAACTCAGTCGCTTTCACATCTTGACTAATGTGCAAGCCCATATTAACTTTTATCACTGACACAAACTAATCAAAAACAATAAAAATAAATTACAAATAAAAACAACAACAATCTGACGAATCGTTTTAAATACTAATATTTTTCAAATACTTACCAACAACCTTAGCGACTTATCTTTCTTTTAAATATGTATATTATTTGATTTACATCTGTTTCCTACCCAAGTCCTCGATTTGTATAATTATTATTATTAATTAAATATTGTTGGGCATTTACGCATATGTACGTTATTTATTGATTTATATAAACTTAAAAAAACACCGACACATATTTATATTTATAACTGTGTATTGTATTTGATAATGAATGCCATGTATAATGATACCATTTTATATAAATACATGTACCTATGTACATACATATGTTCTCACTTAAGTGCAGATCTTAAAATGTACACCTAATTGCAATACAATGTGTTTAATTAGCGATGGGAGATCAACTGGCTATATAAAAGTTCTTTATAGTTCAACTTCAACTTCCACAGATTTGCATTCCTCTGAACAAGAAATTGATTTGACATTGGAGGAAACTCATAATTTCCACTTTCTTTAGCAAAAAACATTATATAATTTGTTTAATTATCCTATAAATATTTGGTTGTCTTGGAACTAGTTGTACTCTAGTCAAAATTCATGGATTTATTTATAATATAGCCAAAAACTTCACAGGATAAGTCTTCGACACGATCGACACTTCTTCCATCAAATTAACAAAAAAACGAATTTACAATACTCTAAGAAATAATGAAAATCGAGAATTTTCAAATCGAAATATGTGCTCTACTAAAATCCCAAGGGAATAAGGCAACAACAGTAGAACAAATGCTCAAATCCGTATTATATATTCGAAACTTCTCGAACAAACCGGCTAGATCGGATTGTTACAACAGAGACACTACTGTAATAGCTCATAGACCCCTCCATAGATACCATTAAAAGATTTGATACAAATACAAAGAACAGTTCTCAAGAACCTGAGCTTTCTTCTCACTGTGCCGTGACACTCCCCAGACGACATTTTAGTAGATAAGCATTTCTAAAGGTTCAGATTGGAGATGCTGCATATGATAAATATACCCACACATGTTCCACACATGTTCTAGACTATTACGCTGATGTATATAGACAGAAGAAAATATAAAATCTGATTTGTGTATACAGCTCTAAAAATGAATTCCGTCGGTATTCGAAATATATATAACAAAAAATAAAGCCGACAAAAAACAAATTTAAAAACATATAAAAACAGGTCACCAAAAAATAAAAAGCGTTTAACTTTTGTCTAGATTTCGCAGCGAATTTATATGCAAGTATAAAAGTGTATTTGTTTAAATTTATACTTATAGTTAGTTAATCCTATGGTTAAATATCTTGTGCGAATTTTAATGACCTTGACCTATATTTTATGATTTGCAACAGGAAACGTAATGGGGACACTTTAGTAATACTAAGAATATGAGAATAATTTTGGCATGAGTTGACTTTGAATCGACAGGTGTGATCAAATTTATATCATCATTACTATAAATAATTTTAATGTACATACACACTTATTACATCCATGCACTCATCCATGCATTCACACACACATCTGCATGTTGTTATATATTCCATATATATGAATGTAGAAGAAGACACAATTTACTTTCCTACAAGCACACCTTGATAAAGACATACTTTCTCAAAGAACTTCAGTTTACATATATACACCAAATGTGGAGGATTAGTTTTTAAATGACTTGATGTGGATAAATCAATATACATACTTATATACATAGCTGGGTAGACTTGATTAACTCATTTGAGTTCGGTTATTATAAATTCTTCATAACTAACTTTTACGCACTTGCAAATAACAGATTTGAGATATGAGAGCGCTGAAACACAATAAATAATACATGTAAAAATTCTTATATATAAATATATTTTTATATATTTATTTATATAGGAATGTGACTGTTTTTTTCCCCCTAACAATTGACATAAACATACATACTGTCATATATATCTTTGTTGACACTAAATCAACTAGAAGCCAGTTACTAATACTCATTAATTAAAATACAATTACTCTATTATTGGAGTCTTCAAATCTGCAAGTCTGCATTATTGATGTATATGATATTATCTCCGGAATCACAAATGGTAAGTCATTATATAGCAATAATGTGTATATTTGAATACAGTCACAGATATACACTACTTATTTACACTAAACTAGCTAATTATATTCATTTCGATAAGTATGATAATATGATTTCTAAAGAAAAGTTATTCCTAACATTATTCATAACTGACTTTGGATTTTAGATGCCGAATTGGACCCGAATCGCCCAACGAGAAAATTCTCTGGTCCCAGGCCACTTGAAGATGCTGTCGATGTGGAGTCCAGGGAGAAGCAGCGTCTACGCCAGGAACGCCTGATGACCGTCAACGAAGATGATCTTGAAGTGGAGAAGAAACAAGCTCAGTTGGCCGATGAAGCGAAGCGTCGCAAGGAGACGTAAGCCACTTCGAAATTAAGAATAATAGTAATAAAAATAATGCTATGCCAAAAATGTTTACAGTGCACTCAAGGAGAAGAAACAACGAGAGGAGGCTGAAAATGCCCTAAAAGAAGAGCAGGCCCGTTTGGCTGAGGCAGCCAAGCAAGCTGCTGCTGCGGAAAAGGCCCGCGAAGCTGAAGCGGCAGCTCAAAGAGCCGCCGAAGAAGAAGCCCAAGCCGCAGCAGATGCAGCAGCTGCCGCTAAGAAAGCCGAAGAGCAACGTTTAGCTGAAGAGGCCCGTGCTGCCGAGGAAGCAGCACAACAATTAGCGGAAGAAGAAGCCCGTGCTGCCGAAGAAGCCAGAGCTGCTGCAGAAGCCAAGGCTGCCGCAGAAGCTGCCGCCCAAAAAGCTGAGGAGGAGGCCCGTTTGGCTGAGGAGGCAGCCCAAAGGGCAGCAGAAGAGGCTGCTGCACAAAAAGCCGAAGAGGAACGCTTGGCTGAGGAGGCCCGCCTAGAAGAGGAGCAGCGCTTGCGGGAGCAGGAGCTGAGTCGCCTGGAGGAAATCGAAAGGCAGGCAGAAGAGGAGCGTGAGGGCGATCTTGCACGCCAAGCAGCCGAATTGGCCGAAATCGCCCGTCAAGAGGCCGAAATTGCTGCTCAGGAGCTGCAATCGATTCAAAAGGAAGGCAGAGATGTGGCTGAGCCCATTATTGATGAGCCAACCTCTCCTGTGGAGGATCAGCAGGAACCGACCATAGAATTAAATTCGAATATCGAAGATGTTACAGGCCAGGTGGAGAGCACTGCCGGAGATAGTTTTGTAGAAGACTCTGAAGAAGAAGACGACGACGAATAAGGAACTACACTAATGATCATTTTTGCTGACGACATCTACAATCAATGTTCATTGAAATTAGAAACCTTCTTTATTTTTTGCGAACTCAAAAACATGATGGTAGACAGTTGAACTCGTTATAATTCGAACAGTATCTATTTGCCATAAAAACAATGTAGTTGTTTTTAATATTACTTTATAGCATTATTATTGCCAAAGCTTTTGTGAAACTAACACTACTAGCTGAATGACACTTCCTATCAGATTAACATAATAGAAATATGATTCAAATCTTTTATATATTTAAGAAATATATAAATATGATTGAGACTCGAATTTTGCTGTTTTTCTTTTAGTGCTAACTCAAAAGAGTTATTCTTTACCTACTGCCATTGGAACTTTTCACATTAGTTCTCTTCAGGAGCCCTAGTGGAGACTTTGACTTTTTTATACCAATCTAGGTACAATAGTATTTTTTTCTTCACTCCTCCTTATAAAAATTATAATACATTTTTAAAATTTGATTTTGTTCTACAAAAATTAGTTTTTTTAAATACACTTCAAATAAAAATCAAATATGCGCTTTTCATTCATTTTTCTTAGTCTTTTATTAGAGCCTGTTCCATTTTCACCTGATTACTTCCAAAATAAAAAAGTTTATAGATAGTTCGTACGAAACTTAAGAGAAAGATATAGAAAATTCCGGAACTGAAAAATAGTTTAGCTGATTAATTCGTAAAAATTAATATCACCATTTATTAGGTTATGCAAGAGGAACAAAGATTTAGTATTAAAAGTAAGATAATGTTAGTAAAACAGCTATGACTGCAAATAGCTGAACTAGTTTTTGTGCAGATTATATCTATTTCAATTCATTGAAGACAAAGAAGTGGAATTTAAAAATGTTTAGTAACATATGGACCAGCGCTTGAAGAATCCAGTATAACCAGCAAAAAATTTTAGAATATAAAAAGAATTATAAACAAATGCATTCGTCGAAAAAAAAATTAATTTACATTTGCAACAATTTCTGAACTACAGGCTTAAAAATTGTCTAGATCAGTTTGTAATCTTTAAGCAAAAAGAGACTTAGTAGACGACGGGGAAAGTGTAATATCATCGCCATACATAAGAACCCGGAAGTGACTCATTGTAGAAGTAAAGTCATTCATAAATAACGTGAATAACAAGGAGCCATGCTGACTTCCTTTCTTATTGAAAAAATATTAAAATAATCTTTAAATAGTAAGTATTAACAATTTGTATTTATTTATTTACATGTGTACGATTGTTCCCAATTTTAAAATGCTTCATTATGAATTCCTTATTGGCAGACGATAAACAATTATCAAACATACTAAAAAAAAGAAAAAAAATATATAAATATATTTCAAATATAAAATAAAGAAAAATATAAGTGATGTAAGCTTTGGCGACACTTACGGGACACAGTGATGGGAACTCATGCAAAAATCATGTAAATAATTAATAATGAAACTTAATACTTTTCGTAAAACCGCTAGCTGAGTAAAAACAATTATTTTTAATATCTGCAAATGAATATGTAAAAAGGATGGCAGCCCTACGCTGGAGTTCATAGCAAGCAGCTGGACAGCGCTAACAGGGATCGATTAGCGTTGCCAGACTGTGCAGAGAAAGTCGTCAAGTCGTTGGACATTCGTTCAGCAGAAACAGTCCGAAAGGATCGTGCAGCGCAGTCAGAATTGTTCAGCGAATAATACAGACAGTATTGTGTATTGCATTGTACATCATTAATCGTCAAATAGGTGTATATATAGTATTCGACTTATAAGTAATTACCAGCTAATAAGATCATTCTAGTGGAGAAGGATGATCAACTTTCGAACTGTGGATCTTTCGCACAACTCTCAGCTGTTCATAATGCAAAGTCTTATGTGTCGCATAAGGGTCGCCTTTTAAAGATATGATATTGTTAATACTTACCAACAAGAACAATAGTAAATAAAGCAATCGTCGAATTGCAAAACGGTAGTAATGTTATTCCAATTAAGTTTGCTGATGCAATAATACCAAATCGTCCCAGTGACATGACCAAGCTTGTTGCTTTTCCCCTAAAATTATATATAGATTTTCTTGTTATACATGCAACTTGGACCAATACGCAAATATATATAAACGTATAGGTATGAGTCGATAAATATTCAAATCTTCAATGTTCTGAAGCTATTGGCAAAATATAATATAAAATATTGTATATATAATATAATAAATTATAATGAATATAAAATATTATATATATATATATAAATATTAAATATGATATGCTTGGCAACACCGATCATCCCAGAATTGAAAATAATTGTAGGTGAGCACAGCTAATTGGTTTAAATAAGATTCCGATAAATGTTTCGTACCTTAAATGTGTTGGCATTAGATCCACAATCGCTCCTATCATAATGGAAATTGATAATCCAGGCAACAGAATGTAAAGACAAAATAGTACTAGGACTACTGTGGAGTTCGAAACAATGTGTAGCAAGACTCCACTTATAATCGCAAATACGAGTGCAGCGAACAGAACGTTCTTTCGACCCAGAGGATTCAAAATAGCGCCTTGAATGGCGAATCCCAATAAAAATGAAACTCCAACTATCATATTGTCAATGTATGTCCTAGTTGATATCTCATCGGAACAAACCTAAAAGTAAACATTATTGGCTAAGATCTTTCTATCGGTATAGTAATTTTTTCAACTTACCGCAGTGTTATTTAATGCTCCATTTTGCTCTTGTTTGCCGTAAGAACCTTCCAATATTTGACAAACTGTTGAATTATTATTTTCATCGCTGGATGATCGATTTACGATTTCTGGGAACCAAAGCTGCATACCATTTGAACTAAAAAATAATATTCAAATAAATATATGTATGAATACTAACATACACTGAGAAATCAGATAAAAGATAAATAAATAAAAATACAACAACAAAATATGAGCCATGTGAATTTAAAGATGTAATAATTTAAATAGCGCGCCATAGCTGCATGAAAGAACGGTTAATTTGTTCAGTATTGCAAAACGCAACGAAAGTAGAGTGTGACGACAGCTGACGCTGAAGACGAGTGTGGCTCCGTGCTTTGGCGAGTTAAAGTAAGAAAGGGATGACAGCTTATGTGGGTGCTGCAGTTACGATCGACGGATTGATGAGCGTTGCATTTATAAGGATTTAATCTTCGTACGTTAACAACCAATTTATAATCTTACCTGAAAAACAAGCAAAGCACAGCCACGTTGCACAATATGAAATTAAAACCATGCGGCTTTTGAAATAATGGAACTGTGGCACGTGCGATGTTTGTTACCATGCCACAACCCTTCTGGTTTGCCAATACATTTTCGCCGGCTTGTGTTTCTGGTTTCAGCGTAAATTCACTATTTTTGAGGACTTGAGTTAATGAAAGATTTCGATTAAATTTACTAATCCAATCCACAGCGCTTAGTGCCTGACTTTCTTTATTTTGTGAGAGCAGAAGTTTCGGGCTTTCGGGATAATATATAAGGATTATTCCTCCAATAAGACCCGGTAGAAGAGTCGCTAGCATAATCAATCTCCATGGTCGGAAAACGAATTCGCCAACTACATGGATGGACCAGTCGGAAGATAATATCGCCCAAGCAGTTGCTGCAAATGAATAAGTTCAGTTTCAATTATTTGTCAAAGTGTATAATAATCTTGTGATAATAATATTTGTATACAGAATTCGAAGCCTGTCTGCTGATCTATTCGTCTATATAACGTTCCGATATCTATTATTATCTCAACTATTAGATTTGAATGTATACCAACAATTTTTTTTCAAATTGATAAATATTATATTTTATTCTATGAAGACAAGTGAAAAACTCTGACACCATAAGTAATGCCATTTGATAACAGGTGCCACCGAACAGGATGGGTGTAGCAAAAAAGTGTTGGAGAAGTTTCTTAGTAATCTTCCTTCCAAGTTTGCTAACTACAGCTCGATTTTGAGGCAATACCATTATTGACTTTAGCCTTAAGATTGTAGGAGATATGTGGCTTTATGGATTTGCGATTATTGATTTTCTAGCCTCCTAGTGGACGTCGACAAAGTTTCGAATGTCAGACGCGGGCACTGAACAGTATATGCTTCAAGTTTCATGTCTCTATATTTATGATACCTTCGGCATCAGGGTATACAAATTTTGACTTGACGCTAAATTTGAAGTATTCATCTTAATCGAGCTGCTTTTAATTTTAGTTCCAAATTCGTCTCGAATATCAATCTAATCATTAACGTTAGCAACTAAATTTAAGAATTTCCTACATATAAAATTCTCTTTGCATCTGGTTTATTGTTCTTAATACTAAAAAATTGCAGTGTATAAATTACCTGGGACATAAATTGCGGTCACACTGACAAACATCGTGGAATAGTTAATCGTAACTGCTCGGTGACGAGGTATATTGAATTCGCTCAAATACGGATAGAGTCCAGCTGAGACACCGCCAAGACTATGAGAGATTAATTTACATTGACATGTTTATGGATTTGATTGGTTAACTTATATGGTGTGGTTGTGGGTGTGGGCGTGAATCGGTGAAAAAGGTTGTCAGTATTATTTATCTAGTATATCTACTATATATCTACTTTTCAATTATAGCCGGGAGATGTTTTTTTATGCAAATTTATTTCCCTAGTTTACTTTAGGATTATCGTTTCAACTTCTACGTACATCAAATCTTTTCGATTTGTCAGACTAGTAAAAATTTTGTAGGTCGAAGGCTAATAGGGACAGAGGGGAAAGTTTTGTACAACTAAATGTCAAGAATTGAATTTGACAACAAACATTTTATACATGACATTTCAGAAACCGGACCCAAAAACATTTTTTAGAAATTCCAACTTCTAAAATTCTTTGACATTTGATATTTGATTTGATATTGATTAAATAAAAATTGATGAAAATAAATTGAAATTAATTGAAAAACAAAAGTGGGTAAAGAAATTGATGTATTTGCATATTGAAAATCCCATAGCAGATGCTTTGCATTTAAATTAAAAATTGCTAGTTCTTGCAAACTTGGGAAATTTTAAACTACAGATAAAATACAAGTCAATTGAAGTCAATTTTGTTATTTTTTGATATTTTCAATAGAGAATGAACCTGGGTTCGAAGACAGAAGATACTCTGAACCCAACTTTTAAACATATAGAGCCATTTAAGGCACGGGTTCAAGTTCTGCTCGCTCAACCAAGAAAATATAATTATGCAAGTATAAGTTTTCTCAATTTGTATGAATGAAGCATTTCCACAAAGTCCCTAAACTTGCTTATACATATATTTAATTGTATTTATCCATGATTAAATCTCGGTGCACTGCTGAATCGGTATCTATATGGGAACTTTGCCATTTGCGTGAGTCGATTATAAATTACAAAATTATACAAGACCAGACTACAATGTATTTCCATAAAAAACAATAATAACAAAATGAAGTGGGTTAAATGTTTAGCCGGGTAATCAGATTTATTAAATCCGTAAGTACAAATGGTAGAATATATATTTCAACATAAAACTCACTTACCTGATACCGCAGAGGAAGTTGATTATGTTAAATAACCAAACGCTTGTGACGAACATGAGCATAATCAGAAGGGCGCTGGAAATAAATGCTCCGTATAGTAAAACTGTTCGTCTGCCGATGACGTCGCTGATATATCCCCATATATAGTTTGATATGCAGATACCTTTAAAAATGTTAAATGAACTTGTTTAGAAATTGTTAAATATATTATTGCTTAATATAAAAATAGCAGTGTAATATGAAATTATAATTCTTAATAATTGTGAATATTTCCCTAAAAGTAAAAATGTTAATCTAAAAAATGCCTATTCAAATTATGAAATTTATCGGGAAACTTGTTCTCTCGATTGCTATTAAAGCAGACGTCTCGGGTATGAATCGAACGTACTAATAGTAGCTTAATTTATTAATTTATTAAACGCTAGTTAATTACTGCAAAATATCTAAACAATGTCATTTTATCTGTGAGAAATAGTAAAATGCTAACGTTTTGTTAGCAGTTGATTTTAGATAGATAATTTATTGAGAAGAAGTGTAACTGCCCTTGTCGGCAAAAATATGCTAATTTTCTGGTACATTTTGGGGTTTTTTTCTGATTGTGATTTTTTAAACTCATCTCAATGATTCACGATCTGATTGCTGTGCAAAACAAGCTATGAATGAAAACAGAAAAACCGACTTTCAAACTGATTGACGGCTTTTCATGATCACCCTAAACATTAGTATACAAATTATGTAGTTTGATATGCCTTCTTTCATGCGTAACAAAACTATAATAAATAAGCATGAGCTTAGTCGGATGTGGGCAGAGGAAGCCTCTCCCCATCCCTCCCACACCGAGCAAGTAGTAAATCGGAAAAGTGGTTGAATGTAAATGTGGAAAACTGGTGTTGTATGTAAATTAAATCACGACTCACCTGCAACAGATGCTGCCATCATGAGGCCCTTCTCTGCTTCTGTTGTTTGAAACTCGCATTGGGATGCGATTACAATAATTCCCAGTGATTGTTGGGCAGCCACAGATGAGATTGTTAAGAGACCACTTACAAGCAAAAGAATCCACTGGGTCTTGCCATAGCCTGCACCATAGATGAGGCAGATTTTGTTTAGCGGCAATACAATAGATAAAACTGGTTGGCTTACCAATCTTCTCCAAGACTTCGTCATATTCCAATGAGTTGGAATCACCAGCTTCTGAAATACGGTCCTGCATATTACTATTCCAACGGCGTCCATTCAACTGATGCTCGTGACAAAACTGCCCCGCCTTATAAGTATCTTATACAAAATGCACCACATTCCACTCAACTCACAGCTGTGAGCTAAAACCCAAAAACATTTGCAGCTTGAGTAAGCAAAAACTTGTTCTGAGAACAACATGTTCGTAGCTCAGAGATCCCACTTATATCTACAAGAGAGCTAATTGTTCTTAACAAATTGGTAGAGATTTTAGTCTAAATATGTTAATGTGTGATTAATAGGCATATTAAAATATCTCTGATAAGTCGATAAGTCATGATAGTCTTGATAGACTTTCTGTATACCCATGATAGACAAATACTGTAAACCATAATACTTGCGGACTTAAGTTTAAAATTTGGTTTTAGCTAAGATGTTTCTCTTAACCTGTTTACACTTGAACCCACACTTACAGCCATTTTTTCAATCTAGAAACAATTGGCTTTAACACCTGTTCATATTATTTATTTTGTTAAGGGCAATTAAATTTTGTCGCCAACCTTGGAACTTATTGAGAGAAACGGCTTCCGCACTATAAAGTATACATATGTTTGAGGTGTTTCAGCCAGTCTATGCGAATTTTGTAGTCTAGTACTCCCTCAGCTTAAGAACTGTCTCGATGGAACTTTTTTACCCTTATTTTTTCTAAAGAATATAGGTATAGGTATAGGTCGTACCACTAAACCATAAACTGCCCTAAGAATAATCTATCGAAAGGCTGGAAACAGGTAAGACAAATATTTGTTTAAGACGAAACATTTTTAACAATCAATAATGCTGTAGTCGAGTGAGCTCGATATTCTAGTTTTAATGGCAAATTTCGCGTTAAAAAGTATGCACCCAAATGTGAGAAAGTCTTCAAGTGCACTCTTTTCATATGGCCGGGACTACAGACTAAAAAAACTACAGCAATGCATATTCTTATTCACAAGCCCGAACTGACACGAACTGGCTGGCCACAAATAAGTGCATATACATTCAAACATACATATATATGCACACGCAACTGCAGAATACACACAAAAACATGCCGATGCTCGTGCCATCTCTTTCTCACACATGCGCTCGCATATTCATATGCACACAAAAAGGAGTTCAATATGAGAATATACTTTCGACTATAACTTCGGTGTTTCCAATGCCTATGCATATTGTGTATTAATTGGCAGATTCTGGCTTTAAAATTGGAATCGTAATGATATTCGATATTCCTGAAAGGGTGACAGTTATCGATAACTGCGCCTGGTATTCGAGAACCTATATTCGAAATTTTAAGTCTCTTGCTCTCATATCCTCTGAGATCTTACAAACGGACGGACAGATGAACAGACGGACAGACGGACATGGCTATATCGACTCGGCTGTTGATCCTGATCAAGAATATATCTACTTTATGGGGTCGGAGATGCTTCCTTCTGCCTGTTACATACACTTGCACAAAACCATTATACCCTTTTTACCCATTTTTAATGTGTTCAGGGTATAAAAATATTTGTTTAAAACAAACCTTAACAAAATGTGCATGCGTGCACTGAAGTTTTAATGGTGTTTTCAACAAACACAAAAGCTTTCAATTATAAAAGCTCCAGTGACTTTGACAGTGGGCAGAAAGCAAGCAAAAGCTTTATTTTCAATTCACTAACGTGATTCGATTAAAATCTGAATGCTGGGAAATTGGCAGGGTGGGCTTTATGGAAAACTGTCTCGAAAGTTATTTAAAATTGAAAAAATCGTATTTTGGATTTTAGATTTCGAATTTTCAATAAAAATATATCCAAAGCTTTAAGCTAAAATTTGTGTGATAATTCAAAATAGATCAACTATGACGAAAATTTGTTTAAACGTAATATTTCTAGCTCTGATCTAAAACGTAGATGTCAGTTGATTAACTCTTTGTTTTTACAGTTGTCCAAGCAACCTACTTACGTTCACTAACCACCAACGACCTTGATCACCGCAAATAATCGACTTACCTGTCGCAACATTTTTTAAGGCCAACAATATTCATTAATATGCGTATGCAGAATCAAAGTTCATGGCCGTTAAGTCAATTGGTATCTCAAATGTTTGAAACATAATACCAACCACTAGATTTTTTTAACTTATATTACGTTGTAATTAAACCTAGTGTTTTAAGATTTTACAATTACCAATATTAATGACTTTGCGCAGAGCCTCTAGAGCAGAAAACAGCTGCACTTTAATTAACAGGTGTGACACCAAATTTTATTACCATTTCCTTAACAGTTTTTTAACAATGTTTCTATTATTTAAAAATATTTTTTTCAAAATTAAAAAAAAGTAATTTTAGTTTTAGGAATTGTTTTTGTATATTTAGAAATTATTTCGAAAAACCAGAAAATGTTTATATTTTTCAGTGGATTTTCTCAATTTTTGGATGCTTACAAGATGCATTCATATTTTTAATTGCTGCTTTTCGTTGAGGCCTAAGCCCAGGATTTATTGCAGTGTATTGTTGTAAGTGTAAATTTGCATGAGTGCTGTTTGCTGAGAATGTCGTCATCTTAGAAACTTGTTCGAATTCTTAGAAACTTAAAAAAATGTGTGTATAATTCACCAGTTGAGTTCTAATTAATAACTGCTTTATTGTTTGATATATTAGCCTTATATCTAACAATGTTTGTTTATTTATTATTACTAAAATGATTACAATCGTTTTTTAAACATAATTATTTATAATATGCTAATTTATTTTTATTTACATAACTGTACCTACAGCTAGGGACGTTTATTTGAAAACATTTAAGAGTCTACACTTATGCAGGTTCTTTTCTCAAAAGAGTGTCCGTTATTGAACAAAAATAGTGGTTGATTTTCTTTCATTTTGTTGATCATTATTATAAAATATTTAATTTGTTAATAATGACGATGTCTTTGCCTTAAGATGTTTGCAATAAAAACAAACAATCCATTTATTTTATAGATAGTTTCTCCTTATCCATTCATCCATTCTCGATTTGTTGCAGCCAGGACCATTCTCGATGGATTATTTACATTGGAATAAGGAAAGTAAGCACTGCACAAGCTGTAAGGCAATGATATTATTCACATATTATTTTTTTTTAGTATTTAAGAACATAATTACCAAAAACAAATCCGGAAAATACTCCAAATGTTATAGTGCAGTACGATTCCAGAATGATTCCAATGAGGTTGCTGCCAAAAACACTACCCGTGCGTCCAAACATTAGGCATATGCAAAGCGCCTTGCCTCTTAAATGGGTGGGGACCAGATCCACGACGGCACCACTCAAAACCGATACGCATAAGCCTGGCAGTACCAGGTACAGGCAAAAACAGACAATGATGACAATATCATTTTCTATCCACACCAATAATGCAGCACCAACGGCAGCTATGGCCAAACTAATTGTGATTGTTGATTTGCGCCCAATTCGATTCATGACAAAACCGATTAAAATATAGCCGACAATGAGAACCAAGCCGTAAGTAATTGTGTCTATATAGCTTCTGGTATTCACTTCATCGTTGCATATCTGAAAGATATTAGAATAGGCTTAGACCCCTAGATATATAGGTGTGGTATTTATACTTTTACATTTGTTGTTAAGTTGTGTTGGGCCTGATCAAATGATGCATCGATTACATCACATACTGTCATGTCGTCCTCGGCAATGTCTGATCTCAAACGATTCAATATTTCTGGATACCACAGTGCCATTCCCGCCGAGCTGAAAGTTAACTTTGACTGTAACAAAAACTCAAGCGTATTGGTAAAAAAAACCCACCTAAAGAAAAACCCACACATAACCAGGCAGCTTATGCAAAAGTTCCTTAAATATGGTTTTTTGAACAATGGTAACGTTTCCTTCCACATATTTTTAAAAGAAACCGTTCTAAAAAGATTGCAAAAGAATTAGTTAATTAAAAAATAAATAAGATTGATTACTCACGGCGAGTTGGAAACACTCAGTATATTTTCCTTATCAGTGCAAACATCAGATTTTATTTTCTCAACTTTCAATTCTTTAAGCGTTTTGCCTGAATTTTTCACAGCAATCCAATTTAATACGGCATATGCCTCATCGGTTTTACCCATCGATATTAATAATTTTGGACTTTCGGGCAATCCAAATAGCATAATGGTTCCCAACAGTCCAGGAAGTAAATAAAAAAATGTCAATAAACGCCAAGGTCGAAATGAGATCGTCTCTGTCACTTCTACACTCCAATGCATCGACATTACAAGCCACGCAACAGCTGAAGGATTCCAAATTGATAGTTTTCAAACATTTTTTAATTATATAATTATATCATATTAATTTTTGAAATAGTTACCAGGCACATAAACTGTTGCAAAACCAACAGACAATGTGGCATAATTGATTGCTGTCGGGCGAAGTCGCGATATGAAAAATTCCCCAAGATAAGCGTATGTCGAGGAGGAAGCACCTGCTATGCTGTTAAATATAAATTCATTTTAATGTAATGATTGCAATAGACTTAAATAAGTTATGCAATTAGAATCTTCAGTTTTTAACATTCAGAACTCAATTTTAAACGTCTTTAAAATTCCTTTAAATATCCCCAAAATCCTTTTCAATATTTATAATTTGTTGAATTTGAATTTTATTTTTAATTAGATTTCATCTATAGTTAACTTTTTGTATTTTTTGTGTCGACTAACTTTAGTTGACATTAAATAAATAAATAAAAAATAAATAAAAAATGTTCAACCTGAAGGTGAAGTAGGGAAAATATCGGTGTTGTTCAATGTATTTATGATTTAAATATTTATCAACGCAATTGAAGTTGGAACATTTTCACATCCACTCAAACAGTCACCCCTAAAGCATCGAAGTTATATATCTCCTACAATTTGACAATAAATTTAAATAATTTCAAGAAATAGTAAAAATTATCTTCGAGGCAGTACTACATTTTTAATACCCATTTGACAAAGCGTAATATTCCGATTTTAGCCAAACTACTTATCTGTTTCAATGATTTTCTAGCTAATAAACTTTTCAAACAATTTTAATTTTCTGGAGTTGAGTTTTTCTGATTTTCTAGTATACTTGGATTAAATGCTTTTATATAATTGAATTTGTAACTTTAATTTTAGATGTTTACTTAAAACCTTCTCTAATAAGTGTGAACTTTTTTAGTCCACATTAAAAAATTAAATAAAATAAACATAATTATCTATCAAGCATAACTTGTAGATAAAATTTTAAATTTAATGTTACATTTTTATGTTTAATAATCTCTTTTAAAATGTGTATTCAACTTTATATAATTTATAGAGGCATAACAGTATATAAAAGTATATCTCAGACTCTGGAGCATTAAGATCTTTTACCGTTCATTGGTTCCCTAAAGAAAATGGCTTACAGATTAGGCTAAATGATTTATTTCTGGGTCTTTAAAAGATAAAATCGAAATTTAAATTGCTTTAGAAGGTTGATAACCTTATAATAATCATTTATTTTATTGTATGACTAAAAAAAATTTTATTGTTGAAGTAAAAAATTGTAGCGCGACAGCCCAAAGCATTTAAATTAAAATGTAAAATATTTAAAATATTTAACAAATATTTTCTTTATAAGTTTACTTGCTGACAACTATTTGTATAAGCAAATGTATGTATAATATATTGGAGAATTTAATAAAATACTTACAAAAATCCGACAAAGAAACGGGCAACTACATAAATCCAGTAATTCGGTATAAAGATTGAAATGAAAGATACAAAACTTCCACTCAATGTTGTATACAATAATACTGATCTTCTTCCAATCGAATCGCTGAGATAGCCCCAGAAATATGAAGAACAAAATATTCCTGTTGCAAAGAAAATATACTTTTATTTAATAATTATAAGAAACTGTTTTCTAGTCGATATGTTTAAATGAAAAAAGAAACATTTTTTAAATAATAATAACTTCTTTTAAGTCTAAATTTTAGATGTATTAAGATCTGCTTAATAATTTTTATAAAATTTAAAAAAAAACATTCAAAATTTCAGTAAGACAGATTTAACAGATTTAAATTACTGGCAGTTGAGGATCTAAGCAGAGAATGTTTCCCACCTTCTGCGTAACAAAAAGACAATGATTCGTTGCTAAATATTTTTCCATATTTTTTTGTTTACTATTAAGTTATTGGAAGATGCATGAGTACATATTTAAAATCCAAATATTTCTTAATTTATTGATCACATCAGCGTCGGACAAATCGTAATCAAACAACATCCTCATTCAATGCAATATTCTTGGCAGACCAAATTTAAGAATTCTTTGAAATTGATAGCCTCTCGATAAATCTGTTTTCTCTGAAATCATTCCAGTAGAAAGAGATAATCGGCAAATTATATTATAATCATGAATCACAAATTTTACAATCAGACGAAACACACACCTCCTTATTAATAAAAAAAAAGAAGTTAATTATAATAATTCAGAATTTGCACAGGTTTGATTTACACAGTCTTGCTAACAAAACCAGTTTGCACAAGATAACACAATCGGCTCGCAAACGTCATTGCGATCTTGCATGACAACGCATATTTCCTAATGCCACTTGGGTATTATCAGTCAGCACAATAGTTGCAGACATTGGCACTGCAGAGCAAGAGCCGCATGGCCATCATTTCTGCAGCACAAGTATGGATCAGGGTATTAAGAAAATTTGTACTTCGACTTAAATTAATAATAATTTTGAATAAATGACTCGTTACATGAGCTTGACTACTCTCAACAGGTTTTGATTACACTTAATAACTTGATTTGTTCACAAAATACAATGTGGCAACAAATTTGACGAAAATCGCCCAAAACTGAAAGTCGCCCTGAAAATTTACAAATTTTCTTGTTTTTAAAAACAATTATTATGTATACATAAATTTTTTAAGTTCATCACAAACTCGAGCACGAAAATAAGTATATACTTACATTTTTAGTAATAGTTATTTTTGAGATCTGTCGTCAAACTTACCGATAAAACTGGCTGCACTCATTACGGCCTTATCTATTGAAGTGGTCTCAAAATCACATTGGGATACGATTGTTATGTATGACATTCCCATTGTCTCATTGATCACCATCATCAGCAAAAGGCCTGATGAAAGCAGAACACACCACTGCACACGTCCAAATCCTTTAACAAGACATTGTTCAGTTAGCAGTTATATATATATATATACATTACAATGTTTATAAATATAGTTGTCATACCAATTAACTCAAGCACTTCCTCATACTCGTGGCCAGCACTCGTGTCTGTTTGAATGGAGTCAGCTGGCTTTGATTCGGGATCTTCTTGATCCACTCGCGTATTCATTGTGCCAAATATATTTTGCTCTGAACAATTTCACAAAAATCACGATGAGAGAGGTACGATGTGCTCGCGGACATATCTTTTTACACACAAATTGCTAATATTCATTCTGCGCTGGAACTTTGGTGTTGGAGATTTGTTTATCAGTGCACAACAGAGATAAAAATAAGGTCTGAAGATGCCATCTATTTAATTTATTAATTGTGTATCACCTTTGTCTGACTGCCGAGAGTCTTAACAACATCAACAACATCTTCCACACAATTTATAATTCTCAATAAATCTAAGTAACTTAAGCAATTCTGATGCATGTTGATATTGCTCACAGTACACAACAGAGGGGGATCGGATGGGGAATCTGTGAGGAGGAGAATCGGCGCTTTGGGCAATGAAAGGTGGGCTTTTAAAATATGCGTAATGGAAAAGACAACAAAATCAAAATTTTAATATACAATTTTCGTTTTCACTTAGACCAAAGGCTTATCAGACCACTCTCGTATTTACATAAATGAGCAAAAAACTCTTTACACTTTTTAGTCTCAAAGTGTGAACCCATAAAACTAGTCAACACTTAGTGGCATTCAGGCATTCAGTCGGAATACTTGTCAGCTGCCATGGTTATTATGACACACTATCGTATGCTCAATGTGTAAATGTGTATTATCTACTCTTATTTATAAAATTGTCAAAACATTTACAACATGTTTATGAAAACGTTCAAACAAGTCACAAACGAGTTGTAAACTTAAACGAAATTCTAGATTGGAAATTAGCTGAATTAGCTGATCAACATCCGTTCGACTTATCTGCATCTGATTCATGTATGAACTTTACCAATTATTCAGTGATGTATTCAACCCGTTTGCTTTTAAAATGAATATTTGTTTTTATGTTTGTTAATATCTAATTTAATTTATATCTCTTTTTAAGGGAATTATTTGCAAATTCCACAAAATTTGCTTTGCCTTGCTTAAATTGTCCACTAAAAGTGTATTGTAACATTGACAGTTTGACTTTCATTTCATTTGGGAAGATAATTGTGTGTGACAATCACTCTTACTGAATAATTTATAGAAAATTTTCTTGGTGTACAACAGAGTCTGAGCTTCCTTAATCTTTAAATGTTTGAAAATGAACGACTCCCGCCAAATTGCTATCGAAAACTATCCAGCCCTGAATCCAAGCAGCTCGATATGAGGTGGTGGTGACACTGGGTTGTGCGGTTCGTGGAACTAGTTTGGCAGTCATTAGCAGCTGTTAAATAAGCTGGTCGATTTGATTTTTATGAAAGTTGTTTCTGTGCTACAAATTTTAATTCATTAGATTTTTATATATAGAAAATTTTTATATATATATAGAAAATTAATTTTATCTCCAAGGCAGGAACCAGGTTCGGATAGACAAATGATTCATTAAGTAAACGATGATTACTTTATGTACAGTTTATAAATGATGTAATGGTTTATTAATTTCTATTAATTTTTTATGTAATCTTAATTTTGTACATATTTAATATACTTAAAAATATAACAAATCCATATGAGTGTAAGTGCTAGTTTAATAATTAGTGACTCGGCTTGATAAAATACCGATGACAAGACGCTCACATCTCTAAGAGTTTTGCCAAACATATGTGCGAAAGAAGAAGAATATGGCTGATTTCCAAGAGCAGTTGAGGCAATATCGACAAGAGAAACAAAGAAGGGATTTATTGACCAGAATCAAAGCTAAAGCTAAAAGATTTTGGATGCTGGGCACTGGTGCAGACATATCTCAGGGAAAATGTGAAACGACCATCGACATCAAGGTAGTATCGCTTGTTTGACAACGTGTACAATAGAGCAATGTAAATAAAAGTAATTGCACTTTTAGCCAGCTAAATCACTAAGTAAGGAACCCGCTCTAATTTATGAAACCATTGATGAAAATGTGGCCTCCAGCGAAGATGATGAATTGTTGCCACAGGAGAACCGGATAACCGCCAATGTAAAAGAGGAGAGCAAGTGCTTGAAGTACACTCTTTGGACTGTTTACCTTCTATTCTGGGTTACATTGTATGTGATTGCCATAGAGCTCAAATTCGGAGTGGTGTTTTTGATGTTCTCGGCATTACTTGGAATATATTTCAACACCAGAACTGGTCCAAGAAAATCGAATGAAATAAGTGCTTACAGCGTCTTTAACAAGAACTGTGAGAGTATTGACGGCACTCTGAAAGCGGAACAATTCGAAAGAGAAATTCGCTACGGATCTGGATCTGTGCGCTAAAAAGCTTGATATACTCTCAACTAGGATACAATGTAAATACAAATAATTCATAGATGTAAATCATATCGTTGTGCAGTGATTTTTAACAATAAAGGTGATACGTCACCATAAAGTACTGACTATAATACTGGACAATGTACAGTATTATTATTTGGAACAATATTAGTTATAATTCTGTACTATCAGCGAATACTAACTTCTACATTATAATAATTGTAATTATAAACGGTTGAAAAGGGTGCATTTGCGATTGACAATACTGGTACCACAAAGTGAGGTGCACAATCCGAACTTCACCACTTTATATCGAACTACTACTATTTCGCACGTGAACTGAAGCATTGAATGCAGTCAGGGTCGCACAATTTTCTAAAGCACTTTGTTACAAATTATGAAGAAGCTCCAAACAAAATCAGTCATTCTATTATTAAGAATACTATTTTTTATTTTTTTTTGCCGTAATAAGGAATTTTGCCTTCATTTGCAAATTAACTCATTCAATACTAGTCCGCACAAAACTTTACATTTTGCATTTATAAATTTGAACTGATTAGATTTTATTTTGTGGTGAGCTGCTTCTGCTTCCTATTCTTATTCACAAATTATAGACCCACAAAAGTAAACAAATTTTATTTGTATATTTTTAATTTAATTCTTATTTCAGTTTCATAATTATATATTTTTTGTATTCACAAACTTTAAATAAATATATTAACTCTTTGGTTTGGTATCCTATGTCCGATGTGAGATTTAGTGACAACAGTTTCTCTGATCTGAATGTGATATTTACATTAAGATTATCTTTAGCCAGGGCGGCTAGTGTAGCTTTTGGTCTTTTACTCCTAACTCTGTAACTTTTCTTATCTTTAAAGTGTATGATCATCATTTAGGGGTTCAGACTATGAAATTTGTAGTCATTTGTTAAACTGCATGATTTATCGCTATTATATATTTTCCACTCTGATCACTTTGCTTGATTCCCTCTCTTAGTTCCACTAAGTTCTCAAAGGAGTAACACTATCCTTCAGTGACTCAGCCAGATACCTTGTTCTTATGCTTGACAGAAAACTCGCCTAAAAAATAATCGCTCCAGATCCATATTTTGCATATCCATTGATGTATTGGAATCAAGGGCCCCAGCTTAGCTCCTTGATTGTGGAAACGGAGGACGATTTCCTATTTTTTCTACAACTGACCAATCCCGTGTAGGATCAGAAATAATGATGGAATGCTGAACCAATAATCATTTGGAAATATAAGATAATACCAGAGGGATACCGCTTTGGTACAATAATTGATCACCGTAAGTTAAGGTGGCTCAATATACCCTGAATCCATTGAAAATGCGTAAAAAGGTTACAATAGTTTTGTGCATATGTATATAACAGGCAGGAGAAAGCATCTCCGATCCCATAAAGTATATATATTCTTTATCAGCATCAACAGCAGAGTCGATGTCCGCCTGAATGAATAAATATATTGAAAAGATACTTCAAATTTGAATATCAATTCTCGTATTCCCGGCTTTGATCAAGTTTATTTAATTTTATCGTTAACTGCCTCCGCTTGTCGACACGAACAAAAGCCACAATTTTGAATTCTAATTGATATAAAATATATCTTGACATATCATTGATCAACTGCCCAAACTTCTGTATTATTTTGTCCGTACTGTTCTTCAATACTATTTACTTCGAAATGCCTAACTAAGACTCAAATCTCGGTTGGCCTTCGCACTCCGTAATCGATTTCTTATTAATATTCCATAGTTGACTAGTTTTCCATTAGGTCGTCTTAACTTTCCTGTTTCTAGTAGATACACCAGGAACTTAATCGTTTCTCTATTACCTTGATGCACGACTGATTACACTTTGGAGAATTGTTTTTAAGTCTTACAATGCCTTATTTTAATTAAATTCTTTACTACACATACATATATAGTAATATATATTTGTGAAATCCCTAACCGTGCTTAGCTGATGCGAATTTCTCAAACTTTCTTTCTATACTTTTTACTACCTTGTTCTGTCCCACTCCGTTTCCTCTTAGTACATTATTAAGCTCTACCTGTTTGGATGTTTGGTCTGATTGGGATTATTTTTGTGGGCTTGTCATATCCTTGGGCCATTTCAATACCCCCAGATATTATTGTTGTTACATTTGATATTAATTTAGTTTTCTAATTGTACAATTATTTTATTTTCAATTTTCCAATTATATTTTATACACTTTATGTGTTTAATCTTCTGATGCTTGTGGACAGTAATTAGCTTTAATCAGATAAATAGATGAGAATCCCCCTCAAATTTCTCTCACTATGAAAATTCGAATTTTATGCGAAGGTTCATAGTAATATGTTATAGTAATTTGTTGTCTAGTGCTTAATATATGGCTTATTACTAGTGAACAGTTGCAAGACCCAGTGCAAGGATTGTTGTGAGGTACATCATCTGCAGAGCTAGGAATTTAGCAGCAAGTGCCGTTTATTCCGTATGAGAATCTCCTTCGATAAATCCGAATGCTAGTCCTTCGGAACAAAGGACTTTGGTGCTGGCAGCAGGCACATGATGCTCATCGCCATGACCATGTGCCAGATCGAGTGCACAATGTGATAGTTCTGCTTGGTCTGGAGGAAGGCGTAGCAGACCAGGCCAACCATTACCAGGACCATCCCCAGCGGCATGAAGATGATCAGATAATGTCGCGCTGGAAAGCACTTGCGGGTCTTTGAGCATTTCAATCCCCAGCTTACTGAAATGAGGCAAATGCCAGTCAAAGCCGGAGCTAAAAATACCCACAGGCTCTGTTTGTTGAGTTCGGTGCCAAATGCTAGGAGAATGGCGCCAAACATGTGAAGCAACGAGACAAACTGCTCTGGAACATGGGCCATGGCAACAAGTGTGACCCAAATGGCCAAAAGGCCACAGTAGAAATCACAGAATTGCAGTACTCCGATCTTGACCAAGCAGAAACTGTACTCATCTTCACCGGAGTCGCAGGCGTGATAAAAAATCGAGAAGAACATGGCAAAGAAGTAGATGATGCCTTCGGTAAAGTATCGACGCTTGATGGCCAAATAAATGCTCGGAATGAAGAGTAAATTGCTCAGCGTGAGCAGTAGTGTGGCCAGCAGAATGGACATGTTCGAGGGCACTTGCGAATCCTCGGTGCAATCCCAGCCACGGTAACCCTTCATGCAGACACATGTGGAGAACACAAATCCGCCGGACATATAATTGTAACAGCGGCCAAAACGGCCACATCGTCCGGCTACACAGGGACTCGATGCCACGGAGAAGATCACCGAGGTGCTGCAGTTGTCCGCAAAGTGCTGTCCCGTCGCCGACTTGTGGTGTATTTGAAAGAGATGCGTCATCCTCAGATATTTATCTGTGCACATGTGGTTCATAATGCACTCCTTCACCTTGAGCGTATCCTTCTCGTTCATGCTGGCCAAGCAATCCTCGGACTTGATGCACTTCTCATACCGTTCAGCATTACCAGCGCAGGCACAAGGACTCCGCATCTCCTGCAGCAAATCGGAGTATTTCCTTACAAATTCCTTGACGCTATCAATGATAGTCGCCCGCGCAGTGTCTGCTTCAGGGCAATACACCCTCATGGTAACAAACCTACAAAATATAAGCATGAAAAAAGGAATGATAGTTAATGAAATTTATTATAACTTATAAATTAATTAAAACTAACAATTGAATGAAAGCTAAAAAAATAAATAAATAACAAATTCAAAATGAAAAAAGAGTTAAAAGAAGGATATAACAAATCTGAATGTAAAATAATCCAGCATTTATTGTGTTGATTGGGGAAACCTAGAAAAAATCCAAACACCAAGAAACTATAAGAATACCTAAGGAATGTTTAACGTTTAGAAGAGAGAAAGATAGAGTGATTGGGTGAGAGAGAAAATAATGAAGATATCTTCGAGCTTCTCGACTAGGAGATTCACAAATCTTGCTTAAATTTTTTGTGCATTCTTTCCCAATGGTCTCACAAAAGTGGTCTAAAATTTAAAAAAATACATACGTAAAAAAAACTTGCTTTTCAAAAGTTGATATTATTATTATTATAATTGGGGAACCAGCAGTGCTACCCATAAGGTCTATTGTGCCCCCTTCTACAGTCCACAGCTCTTCGATCAACCCCAGCTCCTGCACGAATGTTAGAATCTTTGTTGGGTTGAGTGTTTCTCTGCCCTTGGGCTTCATGACATGCTTACCTAGGATGCTGCAAGGCGACGCATTCTGCTAGGATGTGCATTGAGGATTTCTTCTCGTTTCCACAAAACCTGCAAACAACGCTACTATAAATACCTAATTTGGTTAGACCGGTGAGTATCCTGAGCCTGTTCTTCCCCATGAATATTACTTGCTTAAATCGATTTTGATTATAGCCACATAAAAGACTTCTAGCTTGTCAGAGTAGATATTACTTACAATTTAAATTAAGCCACAAATAATAATATACGAAACTAGAGGGCTTGAAACTCTTACAATTATATGATAATATGGCTGCATATATTATATTTTTGTTCTAAGGCAATGTTTTTTCAATTATTTTTTTAATTGCAACAGAAAAGAAATTTTATCAATATCGATATCGAAATGCAGCTTTCGATAAAATGGCGTGATCTGGCTATGATATACCAGAATTTATATTTTAAAGTCTCTGGGTCATACTCTCCTCCTCCTCTGCCTCCGGGATCGGCGTGTTCATATAGACGAACGGACAGACAGAGCTAAATAGACTTCATTCTTGATGCTGATTAAAAACATATTCACTTTAGAGCTCGAACCTGTTAGATAGCTTTACTCAACTTTATTATGCCATATTTCGATGTTTTTATTGATGATTAATTATTTTATCCAAAAGTTGAAATTGTCTCATGTAATTCCTCGTCTGAAATTTAGCTCAGTTTTGTAAGGGCGACAGAGTTAACAAATTTTGAAGATAGGTTACTGATTATTTACACCCACTTCAAGATTATCTAATTGCCAAAGCCTATCTGTCAATAAATTCTTTCAAGTTCCTAGTTTTTTTTGGAATTTTTTGACCCTACTCATGAAACTCTTCACCTATCTTCGACGTCGAATTATGGAATAATATATCAACAATATCTGTGCAAAAGAATTTCTTATATTTTGCTCTTCTGTTACTATTTCTGTTTTTTATATATACCGATCGACTCCTAGATATTAAAAATCCCTCCCCAACTAATCGTATTGTTATGATAGTTATAATATTTGTGTAATTAATTCTGTTGCGCTGATTAGTCAAATTATGTTTTCTGCTCCTAGAACTTATCTATCCATTGAACTATTAATTATTCCTGGCATGAACTTTTTCGAGTACTCTATAATTAATAAAATTAGACTTTATTGTGTTCTCAATAAAGAGTACTCTATTTGTATCATTAAGAACTCAAATTTGTCGTGGGGCATCTTAGCTTATTCATCTCAGCTTATTGGTTTGATTGGGATTTTTCTGGGTTTTCCCCAAGCCATGCAACAAATGTTGAACCAATTATGTAATTTATTGCCCTCAGAAGGATCTGGCTTATACTGTTGTGGGAGGTTAGTAGTGTGCACTCACCAGAGACCACTTTCCGGAAAGGGAACGTGGATTAGACCCGTGGCATCCGTGTTGTTGACCAAGATAGTGGCATGCATGAGTCGCTGACCATATTGGCATTTGTCGGGCCAAGTGGGTATGCCCGGAACTCCTTGGTGCATGCACACAATAATTTGCATGCTCTGGTTGCCTTGAGCCGCTTTCGACAATGGCTCCTTGGCCAACGGCAATCCCGCTCCGTTCTCTTGATCGCTGACCAACTTCTCGGCCAGAATTCCCCCCCTTTCCGATGGGGATGTCGTTGGCGTTGATTTCAACTCATTCCTGAAGAGCAGATCGTGCTTCATGGACAGGGCAAAGGTTAAAGTGCCACCGGTGTCGTAAACCTCGCCCAGCTCAAAGGCGAATCCGGCTGCAGATTGGGCTGTTAGGTTAAGCAGTGCCGGAACTGTGCCGTTGGCATCCGGCACCAAATCATAGTCGAACATAAAAAACTCGTGATAACTCTGGCGCAGCAGCGGATACATATCCATGCCGCGAAAACGTTTTGGCTGCCAGGCATTTTCAGACTCCGTGAGTTTAGCTGGCTGCCAGGCATTTTCAGTCTCCGTGAGTTTAGCTGGCTGCCCCAGTGTCCTGTTAGGTTTGTTAAATGGCTCGAACTCTCTATAAAGTATACACAGCGTATACGCAACATTGTACTCCTCCTCATCTTTAGCACTCTCTTGCCGTAAACTTTTAAGCACTGGCAGCAAATCTTCTGCTTCTTCTTCGGCTGTATTCGGGGGGCTCACAAATTTCAAGAGTGCATAATGCCAGGTGTTTGGCTGCACATAGAATTCAACTGCGATTTCTTCAGTCTGATTGGGCTTAATGTGGGGCCTGTGCACGTAGTTGAATTCGTAGCCTTCGCTACTTTGGTCCACACCGTTGATTGGCGGGAAGGCATTTGCCTGAGTGTAGAAGCCGATTTCAGGACAACTGTAGCACACTTCTTGAAATGTTATAAGTGCCGTAGCCACGCCCACATCTTCGGGCACATAGAACTTGTAAATCATTTCATTGACCCTATCTGGCGAACTGACTTGGTCAATCTCCAGCCTTGGCAGCGGTTCAGCTTGTATCCGAGTCGCATTCTTAATTTCTACATTTGGCTGTTGCTGCCTCTTTTGGCTTTGTTTAACTTTGGTTGAGTCTATTTTCTTAGTACCGTTTACATTTTTTTGGATAGAGCTAAATGTACCGGTTAGATTGCCGGTCTCAACTTGTCCGTCATTTACGATCGTCGCTGAGAAGCGAGATACAGATAATTCGCCCAGCAGCACAGTATCGCATGACGCCGAAAGTCCTAGAATTAAAACGAATGACAAATTATTTGAATGGAAATTTTCTAATTAAATTATATTAATTTGTTAACTCTCTAAAATGTTTATATATGAGAAATCTAAAAATACTAATCTCTATTAACACTAACATAAGCAACAAAGTAGCTTATTCAGGAGTTGCGCTTGTACACATAAAAAATTGCAAATTAGAAAGATTTTTAAAAAATGTAGAAAATGTACCATGAAAGTAACTGAAGAGAAATCCTGGTTATTAGAAACATAATTTCTGAATAATAAGGTTATTTAACTTTGGCCTAAAAAGCGAATTTCTAAAATTCAGGGCGACTTTAGGTAAGGTAATCAATTTATAATAAACATTTTCAATTATTTTTGACTTGCAAAAGCAGAAGCTCACAAAATATGTATATATAGGTAGATATGTATTCAAGTTCATGTTGACTTTGATCTACAAACTGTAGTTTCCTTTCAGTGACAGAGCTTTTCATAACTCGATGACCAAGTAAATTGTTTTAAATGGGCTTCAAGTAAAATTTCTTAATTTCTCTAGGCTCATTATTAAAATTACTTTTCTTACGGATTGTAGAAAAATGAAATATTCTGGATGCGACCGGGAAATAATCTTTAGTCATTTCTTTTAGAAAAGATAAACACCTTATGGCATATTAGTTTGATAAAGATATTTTTCAGCCAAAGTGTACGAATCATTATAAGACCGACATAGCTAAATTCTTAACATGATATTTTAAGAACTGAGAAAATCGGCTACCGTACCAACGGGCTCACAGATTGATCAAGAGTATATATTTTGAATGGGGAATGTTTCCTTTTTCCTCTTTAAGTTTTTGCACAACTTCATGAAATCATTCTTAACAATTTTGAGTGGGTACAAAGTATAAAAATCTGTTTGTTACCTTGTTGTTCAATGCGATCATTATTTGGATCTGTCCAACTGATAAAAGCCACAGCAAACCAACTGCCCATTTGGGGACCCTGTATATCAATGCGGTGCTCCTGCGCATCGGACTCAAACTGAAGGTTATATACTTTAAATCTGAAAATATTCAATTAACAATTGTCATTTTTATATAATCAAATAAAATGCTTTTATTTCTATCGCTAATCGATTTGTATCGATATTAGGGAAACGGCGGAAGTATCGATCGTATTAAATTAAATTGTTCTGATCAATCGCATATAATCCATTTTTCCCGTCTCTCTAATGTCGCTTACAGCGAGCTTATACAGACGGACGGACAGTCAGGCGGACGAACGGACAGGCGGATATATATATATACATATATCTTTATCTTTATATCGAGGAGCAGTTGTACATTGGTACATCAATTTAAATTATCTCTTTGCTTAAAACTATTTTTTTTCATTTAAAATTAAACTTAATTATTTACTTTCAATTTTGTAACATATAAAATTATTTGTGTTACTTGAAGGCACGAAATTTACCTTTCTTCGGAGCTTACAAAATTGTTGGGAAAAGTAATGTTTTCCGGACTTATCACAGGTAAACTGTTTGCCTTCAAATGTAGTGTGACATCCTTAGCTTTACATTTTCTCTCTGTAAATATTAAAGTATAGATATAAACAAATTTGCCTAAAATTGTGTTAATTATTTACTTACGAAACGGACTCTTAGATTCTTCGGTGGCCTTGAAAGTAAAATATGCAGCTCGGGTATCCGATGGAACTCGAAAGTGAAGTATTGAAACATCTTTATAAGAGGTGTACTTCAGCAGTGTGTTGGATGGCAAGCGTACAATAAGTCTCTGGTCCGTTGGTAAATCCGCTTGTTTCATTTTATTCTGATGTGCCTCACTTGAATTAAGTTCGTTATCTACATTCTGTTGACCAAATTGTATGCTAGCATCACAGCCGCAGATTTTCTGGCCAATATGCAAAAGCGTCAGGAGCACAATTGTATTGCACCGGCTTCGATAGGAGCGATTAAGTGTCATGATTATCCTTTTAGCACTCTTGGAGGAATGCAATGAGCAGATTGAGCAATTGGTCAGACTTCTTTGTACTTAGGATCACATTGGTTCTACAAAAAAAAGTAAATGTTGAAGCAAAGAGCATTCAGCATACTGATATATATCTTTTTTCATTACAATTTAATATATATAAATCACATATTTGAAAATTTAAAAAAAAAACATTAAATTAAAAATAAAATTTAGTATTGGCCAACATTTTTTGCAAGCGTTAGGGAAATACCAGGAAATCAGTCAAACCAACAATAAAAAATAGTTTGAATTACTTTGGTTGCCCAATGACAAATGCATGCTAAAATTTGATTCACGAAAAAAAGTTTAACACTAATTTGTTTATGATAAAAATAGAGCAATATGAGTTGATTACTCGAAAGTATTTGAGAAGGTTATTCCAAATACAACTTAAGATAATCTGGGAACGGGTAAGTCAAGACGGAACAGAAAAATTAATTTAGCTCATCAGCTGATCTAATTTACAATAAACATAATATTCAGCATAAATCGGTTAAATCAAAGAAGCTACAAGAGAGATGATCTGTTTACACCTAACTTTACATCATATTTGCAAATCAATATGCATTGATAAGAACTGATTTAGGGGATAATTAAGTGTTTTTATGATATTTGTGATTATTATTATCGGGTTTCCCAATAAACACAATATTTATTTCACTCCATTGATGCGTCTGTTCCATGCGTGCGTCGCTCCCGAGAGTTTAACAATGATTAATGCGTTCAACAACGACGACAGATGTGCCTCTCTTTGTACACTTCTCTCTCTCTCTCTCTCTCTCTCTGGATCTACTCCGATTCCTACTTCCATACTGGTGTTCGTGAGTTTAATTAACAATTATATCTGCTCGAAGTCTTTGGTTCTTACAGTATCAGATCGCATACGCACAGACCGGGACATGGTTAGTTCAACTAAGCATTTGATGCTGATCAAATATATATACAGTGGCGGACAGCTTATTTGGCCAAGTGTCAAAGAAGAAAAGTAATTGCCTGCCATAAGCTAACCATTCATTATTTTTCAAAAATTCCAAAGACCGATGGTAGGTACATGTATTAACCACCAAAATTTATATATGACCCCAATACACTGGGGTTTCCCCACCCGCTAGGTAGAGTTATGTAAAAAAGTACCCTATTTTGAGGGGACAGCTTATTTGGCCAGGTATAAACAAAATAATATATTTGGCGTATAATAACTTAAATATGGATGTTAATACTTAGTATTATATCCATTAGCCTTCACTACTTCCCTTAACCTATTATTCATCGAAGATACCAGCTTCCTTGTAGTTTCTGAGCTGATTTTGCTCCACTCTTCCCGCAAAGCATTTTTGAGGTCTTCTTTGCTGGATATGCTGTACTTCCGGATGTTATTTTCCAGCTGAGCCCACAAATTCTCAAAAACATTTAAATCTTGAGACTGGGCCGGTGGAATTATCATGTGGGGGCAGTTCCTCAGGAGCCAGGACTGCACTATCTTGGCCTTATGTTTGGGATCGTTGTCCTGGTTGAACCGGAAAGTACGTCGGATTCCTACCTTCTCGGCACTTTGGAGTAAATTTTTCTTTAGTATGTTGAAGTACACATTCTTGTCCATTGTTGTTCCAAAAATCACGAAATTCCCGAATCCGGCTGACGAGATACATACCCATGAAATGTCACTTCCTCCACCATGCTTGACTGTTGCCTTTACGTGTTTGGGATTCAGGTCAGTATTGGCCTGTCGCCACACATAATTCCGCCCGTCCTAGTCAAAAATGGTGAATTTGGACTCATCTCCAATTATGACTATGTTCTAGAACTCCAAATCCTTGTCCAAGTGGTTTTTGACGAACGTCATCCAAGTCCCTTTATTTTTCGCGCTTATAAAGGGCTTCTTCCGTGATACTCGGGCATTAAAGTCAAGATTGCGCAGAAACCTGCACACAGTTTCCACACAGCTCTTTTTCCCCATTTCATCCTGCACCTGTTGAGCCACTTTTGGAGCCGATAGCTTGGGATTTCCCCTTATTTTCCTGGTGATCCTTCGCTCCTCCTCTTCGGTGAAAATCCAATTTGGTGACTTTCTGGCCTTGCCCTCAATCCGATTTGCGTCGACGAAGCGCCGAATGATGTTATACACAGTTGAGTTGCTCAGACTGACCATTCCAGCTATTTGGCGATATGAATATCCGTTATAGAAGTGTTCCAGGATGAGTTTCCGTTGTGCAATGGTAGTCTGATTGTCCATAGTCCATATTGGCTTATTGCACTCAAGATGCAGGATTAAACTAAACTGACTACGAAGGATTGGTCTATTTATACCGAAAATACTCAACTTTAGGTAAAAAAAATCCGGGTTTTATGGCACCCAGGTGTCCACAATGTACCTGGCCAAATAAGCTGTCCCCTCAAAATAGGGTACTTTTTTACATAACTCTACCTAGCGGGTGGGGAAACCCCAGTGTATTGGGGTCATATATAAATTTTGGTGGTTAATACATGTACCTACCATCGGTCTTTGGAATTTTTGAAAAATAATGAATGGTTAGCTTATGGCAGGAAATTACTTTTCTTCTTTGACACTTGGCCAAATAAGCTGTCCGCCACTGTATATATTTATATTCAGAAAAAAAATGAATTCTAGAGACCAAGTAGCTCTGTGGGAAGTCACTGAACTTGCGAACAAATATTTTGAATTTAAATTTAATCAGTTTAATAAACTATCCAAAATGTTTGCTTGTGTGAATTCTTAAACTGCTAATGTTTATTATCAATATAAGTAATCAAAAAAGCTAATGTTATATTAAAGTCGCTTGTTGTGTACTCCTATAAAAAAACACCCTAAAAATTGGGCATATTATTTTATTGTGAATTATTAAGATGACTATTTATTTTGCGATTGTATACTAATGTGGTACTTTCGGTGCCTCTATCCTCGATCGGTGATTTGTAAGCTTTCTAGAGTTTCTTCGTTCAACCCTAAAATGAGACATCTGTACGAAAATTTTCAATGTTTTTTGGCATAAATTCGAAAAATTTAGTTATACAATTCTAATTCACGAAAATCTTTTATTTTATCAAAATCGATGGAGCCGATCAATGATTTAATGTAGCGACTTATGTGCATACAAACACACAGACAAACCATTCATCTCAATTTGGGAAGACCACTTCAAATTGAGTATTTGCCTAACTTTTTAACAGGTTATTGAAACTGATCGAGGTGCGACAATTCGAACCAAAACTATTCTGCAAAACGGCGCCACCAGCTTGCAAATTGACCGTTCATGGCTTATTTTCCGTAAAGTTTTCTAAATACGTTAAAAACGTTAAATCAAATAATGGGTTTTATCCTTGTCACTGATTATTCTACTCTTAAAAACTTATTCATAAGTTCTTTAAACTTACAAACTTAATGAAGCCGCCTATGAAAACATTTTTGTGGAGTGGTGCTATTATTTTTCCCTCAGCTGTATGCGTTGGCACTCTGTAGTATCTGAGATCGGCACATTCAACAAACAAACGGAAGGACAAAGAAGCAGACGAATGTTTCGAGTCGACCTCTGATTTCGAAGAAAAACATAATAATAAATACTCTAAGTAACTCGAGCAATACATATATATAAATTGTCGTTGTTTGGCACAATTCTGTGATTACTTTCTGACGCCGGCAATAATTACTGATTGTTCTTTAAATATACGTGCATAGTGTATTTTTCACGAACACTTTGATCCCGATGCGCATGAATTGAGTTAAATTGTTCAACTAAAGACCTATTACTCAGTGTTGCCTTGGCCACTTACTTATCAGCTTATTTCGAATGATACACAACAAACGATTCTTATCACAAACAGTCATCGGATAAAAATGCTCGACTACAAAATACCTTGTATTATGGTTTGAAGAAAATAACAAACACTAGAAAACTAGTAATATATATTTTGATTTTAAAAACATCAAAACTTCTGTTTATTTAAACTAAGAATGATGTAGTAGAAAGAGCTCTATTAGAAGATAGATAGAAATAACGTTCTGGTACAAAAAATGTATGCTGCTTAACTACCGCTTTCAAATAATAATAATAAAAAAAAACAATTTTCATATTGTAAAAACATTGCTTTTTATTTTTCTTTATTGTTTTAGCATTATTTTGGCATACACGTTAACACAACTGGCTTTTATTTTTTTGCCAAATTTGAGATTTTACAAATAACAAAGTTAAAATGTCAACAACATTTTTCAATTTCTGATCGTGCAATGTATCGCTTAGCTCAAATATCGATTAGCTGCGATAACCAGGGCTGCCTGAGTACAACGAAGAACAATAATTATGTTTGGCGGCAATTTTGAATTATTTTAAAGAAATTTTAGTACACTTTTGGTAGACCTTAAATATTTTATACGCCTTAGTTTAAAAAGTATTTGCCCCCTCCTTGCCGCGATGCACGAAATCAAAAAAATAAATGTCATTTTGGTTTTGTAAATGTATACCAAAACATTAGAAACAGCAGTGAAACTCATTGTAATTTGCGGAGCAACGAAAATAAAAAACGACAAATTTTGGTTCAATGTGAAAACAAAATAGAATTGCGCCTTTGGGAGCATATTGGATAGAATTTAAGTACTGTGGAAATTTATATATGTCATTTAGATCGGAATAAACGTAAGCATTTTCTATTTACATCAGCACATTGCAGAACTCCTAAAAAGTAAACGTGTTTATATAACTAAGTATACATACCGAAGATTGCATAACCATTTAATCCGCATAACAAAATCTATATTTTTATTACGTACTTCGAAATATAATGTTTTTTATTCTATTAAAACAAATTTCGTTTATAGTTGAATTTGTCTGTTTTTTTGGTTTTCTTAGTCTTTTTCAGCTAAGTCAAAGTTCAAAGTCATTTCCAAAACCAAAAAACGGATTTATATCAAGTCTCATAAAGATAGTTCTTAAACTGAGAGAGTGCTGCGTATATAAGAAATTCAGACAGACGAACAAAATTATATTTATTAAATATACTTTGTGGGCTCGGAGACGTCTCCATCAATGCGTTGCAAATGTAAAAACAAAATGAAAATACTTTCTACAAGTTTATTAAAAGAACTCACTCTGAAATATAAAACTTAATTTCAGATGAATTTCCCAATAGCGTCAGGAGACTTTTAAATTCGTAATTGTAATAAATCAAGTACTAGCAAGCTGGGTACGCCCTTGGTTTGAGGGTATAATAACTTAAACTATACATACCTATGCACTTATTTAAATACATACTTACACATATGTAATGCAATTAGATATGTACATACATATATTTTGTATACATATGTGTGCATTAATATTTGACATTGACTGCGGTTTCGATTGGATGTTTGTGATTGGATGTCGATGACGAGTTGACGTGTTAAGTAGTTTATATACACTTTACTCTATTATTCAGAATTACTATAAATAAACTTACCAGAGGTTTTTTGTTTTTGTAAAATCTGCCTGTGGACATCTAGAGCTGTGGTCCATGCTCGCGCGTTATTTCACAAAAATATACAATTTACTAAAGGCTACTTTTGGCGCCATTGGCTTAAGACACTTTGGGGTACTCCTCCTCCGGTTCCGTGTCGTTTGTGTAGTGTCGGATTTAAAGCCAACCCGCGATCTGAAATGAATACGATGATTTCATGATTTCGAGCAGGTATTAATAAGTTTCCGCAATAAATCAGCTGAACTAAGCAAGATATTTCAAGTCGATAGAGCTACGTTTTGAGATACCCTGTACCTTGTACTCAACATTGGCAACTTTTCTCGAAAAATGTTGTGGAAATAAGAATACGATGGTATCAAGGTACATAGTGTATATATGCCTTGAATATAAAATTATACAAAGCTCCTAAAAACCCATCCAATGGGAATTACTTGTTAATCAAAGTTGAACACTATTTCAAACGAAAAAAAATTAAAATATATTAAAAGACAACCATTTTTTTGTTAAAACTGTAACACCGAATTAGCAGTTTTAGGCTTATATTTCTTGTACAATTCTTAGAAGAATACAAAAAAAATATGCTGCTTGCATATCATTTTTTTATATTTAGTGCCTATTTTATATTCGATATTTCTCATACGGTCATACTTGTTATTCATTATTTTGTCGACATATTTTGTATCTGGTCTGAGGTCTGAGGATAATAGTATATATATTAATGTACAATACACAATAAGACAAAAGCATCGTCGATTGCAAATTTAAACGGATCTACGAAATAACAGAAATTAAGAGATACATAAGAAGCAAAAGACATACATTTGTGGTTAGTTTTAAACTGTTTTATAAAATATACGTATTATTTTTCGGTACTCCTTAATGTAAGCTAGTTTTGAGTATTTTTTAAATATGTAATTTTGAAACTCACCTCAAATCAAAACAAATAATTATTTCAAGTTTTTCTGTGCAACAACCCTTTTCAGATTTGGCTCGTGCAATATATCGGTTTGTTCAAATATCGCTTGGCTACAAAAACCAGGGCTGAGTGGATATACCGATGAACGATAGTTATGTGTGGAACATTATTGAATTTATAAAATAAATAATTTAATATAAGTTGTTTAGTGCCATAATATTGATGAATTAACTTAATGTCAGCAAAATTATTCAAAATTCTTGCAAAGGTTTCAAACAAACGGATCAAAGCTAATTTTGAAAGTATTTATTATTATCCAAAGGAAAAACTCGTATTTTCTGCCTTATAAGTTAATCACTGCGATAAGAACAGTAGTTGTTAGTAGTAGATAACGATACAAAGTTGGTAGTTTTATTAGATCTACCAATATTTTCAATACGATTTCTCCATCTTATTATATTTATCATAATCAGTCTCAATTTTAATTTAAACTTGTGTAGTGTAAATAAATGATAATAAAATATTTCTAAAGTATATATTAAAGTTGTATCCAGTTGAATATAAAATACAAGTCTGTCAATCGTCTACTTTTTATTTCTATGTGCCCTACGTGATATATTAGTCTGATCCGATAGGTTTTATCCTCCTGCAATGGAATCAATTCTGGCGCTTATTGTGCCATTTAAAATCTACATATATAAAAACAAATTAATGAGTTTATTTATTATTTCATAGGTAGCACCTTTTACATCGATTCGTCGTCAATCAGTTTCTGGAATGAAGTAAAACATTGCAATAAAATGTAAGAAAAATTATGTAAGCGAATGAATTGAGAAACGTCAGTAGAGTTTCAGAAACCAACATTAGTTTTACGTTCCACAAAGAGTCGATCAATGAGCAAGACTCTGAGAGAGTGAGAGAGAGAGAGAGAAAGAGAAGCATTTAAAGTTTGTTGTCTGTGGTATTCAAACAAGTTTTTAGTTTTTTTTTGTCTGCTCTTGGGATTAATACAAAGCTTCGGAGAACGATCAGTAGTCTATGCACCGTGCTGGAATACACGTCGTATCGCATCGCGCGTATTTTGTATGCTGGTCGAAACGTAAATTGTGAAAGTTTTTTATAGGTATCAGCGATTAATATATTTATATTTAAGACATACAGATGTGAAAAGTAATAAGTACAAAGGTACAAGCGTGCACAGCAAAAAAAAAATATATATATATATGTATATATATATATATATTATATATGTACAACACATATTGATTAATAATTTAAAAAGTGAACCTTAGTTCCACTTGTGAAATATATGTGAAAGAAAATATTGAAGGGAAGAGTACATGTAAACGGCAGCTAAACTACGAAATCTCGTACTAAATGTATACGGATCTAAAAATTGTATATGTGCAAGTGTGTGTGTGTGTGTGCGTTTGTGACGTCATCTTAAAAAGCTACTGCTACAGCTAAAATGAATATAACGAATATCCAAACAAAAGAATAACTATTTGTCACTTTGCATGTGGCTCCCTTTTGGGAAATACGCATTATTTCCACTCCCTTGAACTACCTGCGCCACTACCAAGCACATTTTGGTTGTTATTTTGGTTAACTCATTGGGCATGTCCAGCGATTGCGCCATGCACCCGTATATGAGAAGAAGAGAAATCGCTTACCCTCTTCGTGCTCGCCACATACCATCGCAAGCTTTGTTTTCTTATAACCCGTTTTACGTGCGTACTCGCAACATGACCAGTAAATCTACATACAAACATATATATATATATAAATACATATATAAAGGCCAACAGGATCTGGTCGTAAGCTGATAAACTGGTCTAGGTCTCTCACATCAGACATGATCAATTTAATTGCGTGCACGCTTGCGCTGAAGGCCTTCACTTAAGTTTGAGGAATCTGTCAGTTCAAAATCTTCTTATCAGTACACTTCAATAAAAAAATCGCCCTTAATTTGCGAAATTCGCTCGTACTTTTTTGCGCCAAGGGTATTTCACCTAATTATTCAAAACACCAGGGTTTTTCTTTTCTTAACTTAGGGTAAATTTTTTTTAAATTTTTAATATTTTCTGGGTTTTTTTTTTATATTTGTGGAACAATTAACTATAAAGTTAGCTTTCGTATATTATAAGTAAAAATTTGTATTTTAAGATATACAAACATTTTATATAGTTCAAAAATTCATATAATTTAAATTCTGAAAATAATGTTTTCCATTTTTACAAATGCATTTCTTAATAATAAAAAATATTTCTAAAAATAGATTAAAAACAATCTATGTTTTAGGGAAAATTGATTTAGGGTAAACGTTTCTAATTTTGAAATATTTGTTTTTCGACTTAGTAATTTTTTCTAGTTTTCAAGTCGAGTTTCTAAAATTCTGGGCGATTTTGTTCTGAGTGTATCAAACAAATCCCTCTTGGATTGATCAGGAATTGTGCTCCAAAAGTGTGTGTTACATTTCCAACAGCGCATCGTGTCCTTTGTGTTATAGGTTTGCCGCTCAGGCGGTTGAGATTACACAATGAAGTATCCCTATGAGCGGCATTTCATATGCAAGCACAACATGTCCGGAACTTCGAAGCGGTTCGGCATTCACATTGCCATTTTGGTGGTTGTCGTGACCATTAATTTGCTCTTTACATATGAAGGTAAGTGTTCTCATTGATTACTGTCTCTAATAGTTACACCCAAGCACTCTCGACTAGTATATTCTTACTGTTTGTTTTGTGGTAAATAAGTTTAATTATATGAGCTGAAAACATGAAATCAAACTTGAACGAATTTCGCTTAATTTCAGTTACTGTTCCAATTGGATTTCCTGATTTCATACAACCCTAAATAATAATTAGAAAATAACGGCCTTGATGTTATCTTATGTTAACAGTTCTACTTGGGCTACTGTCAATAGCCGACCCTCATTGAAGCGACATAGTTGTGGAATGTCACTGAACTTACACCTGCCTCACTCGTACTTCTGCAGAGAGTTCAAGTTGTGGCCAAGTCAATATCCACAGTCGTCTCCCAATTGAAATGAGAAGTACTCACGGTCAAGGTGATACATATACACAATCGTTTCACCCACTGCCATTTGGCATTTGGCACTTGGTGTGGGCTTTCTCGATTACAAGTTATTGTTGGACGCACCAGTTGCGCATTTGCCATTTGTCATTTGAATGTTGAATTTTATTCGTAGTATTTTCGTTGCCAATAGACTTGCAAAAAATGAATCGTTGACCCGGATTTAATTTTGTTGTGCCGCATGTGCAGATAATGTTGTCTTTTTTATTGACTCATCTTGATCGTCCGAGCGTAAATTGAGTGTAAAAATATAAATTATAAATAACAAAACAAGTGTGCTCAACAAGTATTCACCATGATAAAAATATAATTTAAAAAAACAGGGTTTTCCAATCCAATTATTGTTTGCATGTCGGCTAAGAAAATTGAATTATATCATGAAATGTACTCAGATAAAGTGGCTTACAGGTAGGCCATTTTATTGAATCATCTCGCAGCCGTTCGAGTAAATGACCTACATCTTTTAAAGCTTCAAATAATTACGAATATAAATTATAAATAACAGAGCGAGTATGCTCAACAGATAAAAATATAGTTAAAAATCGGGTTCTTTCCCAATGCATTTGTTAGTCATCTTTACTAATTCGTAATACAGGTTTGATTTGGTCTGAATATGTTATTTTTGGGATTTCTCCAATCCATGCAACAAATGTTTCAAATTTGTGCATCATAGATCTTATAAATATTTGATTTTCTTTTAATTTAAATCTAAATCTTAAATAGGTGTCGACTGATGTTAGTCGTTAAATGAATAAAATCGAATGCCGACATGAGAAAATTTAATTAAACTTGAATTTTGTGTGCTTTGAAACCGAAGCAGGAATTTATTTCAATTAGATTTTATACAGTTTCCGCCAAACTTTATCTCCAACTTTTTTCTATGCCGACTTAACACTTGGAATATATACAACGAGTATTATAATCGGAATTGCTTACTGCGGAATTGTTCGAAACTGAATCTATTGAATATGAGAGCATAGCGAAAGCAATAAAATCCGTGTAACAATGGTCTAGTGGGGAGTGACCAACTAGGAGATATTCTGTAAGAGGCTTTTAAATATTTTAAATAGATTCAAACATTTTCTAATTTTATTCGCCAATCTTCAAAGATTTTCACACTAAAATTTTAATTTTAATTTAAAATTTAAGTTTATTTGTTATGAATTCCAGCTAATTATGGCTCGCAAAATACAATAAAAAACAGCGCACATTTTTAATCAAAAATCTCCGGCATATCTTCCCACTCAAACACTCGATTGTCGATCATGCACTCGTGATTTTTTGTGACGCAATAGATTTTTACAGCAACACGGAGGATCATTAGCCGATCATATTGTTTGCAGCGATCGATGAATGAGATTACATATGTCTGCATGTGTGTATGTATGTGCATGCTTGTATTCGCGTTACTTTGTTAATTAACACAGAGCAGACTCGGCATATACATAATATATCTACTGCTTTAAATCGGGGAAAACTTTTCAAGCTCGTCCTCTAGTCTTCATAGTGCAGTGGGAAATGCGACGAAAATTGATGAATTTATTTATTTTATATTATATTTTACATATTATTTTAATATTGGAATTTCTGCTTTGATGCTTTTAATCGTTGTTCGATCATTTCCTTAGAAGCGAAACGAATAATCATTCGGATTAAAGTAAATTGTAGTCAATAAAAAGCTGCCAATTTTAAAATTTATACCAAAGGAGGTTGATAGTTAATGATCGATGCAGATCATTGATTTATATATTGATAGATTTCGATCACTTTTTTAATATAATCAAACAAATATTCGCACTAGCCGCTATGTGTTTTGTTCACTATGGAAATACGTTTTTCTAGCAACTTTTGGGTTTATTATGCGATCTTTATGAAACATGTTGTCAAGTTATATTCAGACTACATTCTAATGCTATATCGATTTTGATCGATAAAGGGTAAATAGGAGGCGTTATCGATACGCGTGAAATTATTTTAAAAAATTGTAAGTCACACAGTTTGCGGATTTTATCCAGACCGATGAACAGACAACCGATCATGACTATATCTACTTAGTTATATTCCTTAATGGATCGGAGTCGGCTCCATTAATACATTACATACTTTACAACAAAGGTTTTATATTCTGCAGGTTTCAAAATCATCAATTAAATAAAATTTTATTTCTTTATCTGTAGAAGCAATAGTTCCACATGCGCCATAAAATACTTGACCGATTTATTTGTTCGTCTCTCTGAATAATAATTGATATCCACAATAAGCAACTTTTCGATTGTTTGGAAACTTTTCAATTATCAGAAGCCAACTTATGGACAAATGTCGGAATGTATTCAGAATATAATATGCAATATTCATTTGTATGCAAATAAACATTCTGGTCTTAACATTATTTACAAATGAGATGTGTAGAATCACTCGCCTTATATGTATGCAAACATACAACTTTAAAAATTGGAAAAAAAACAATTATATATAATTATAATTATCTATAATTATTATATATAATTGTTTCGCACGCAAATCGAAACTAATTTTTATTGATTTTAAGAGAGGCAAATTGATATGTGGAGGGTATTATAGTTGAGTCGTGACATAAGCAGAATTTGCTAAGAGTATACATTCGAAAAAACTCAAAATGCGCACAGTGGGATGTGCAAAGCAAATTAAAATGAAATTATTTAAATTTTAAATAATTAATTAGCCACAGTTTTCCCATATGCAAATTTCAGAATAAAGGCCAGTTTTCAAACCAAACACAAGTGATTCGATTATGAAAATATATAAAAGCAACGCTGTATAGCCGCCAGCAAAATTGTTCATTTTTTCCTGTTTTGAAACGGCAAAACTAAAATCCACACAATTAATTAAAAACAAAATTTATGTTATTGGCACTTAATCCACTTTAGTGTGGCAAGTGCAACACATAATGTATTTTTTGTTTATTTTTGTTATGTTAATTTATTTATATAATATTAATGTATATAAATAACTACAAATATTGATATATAATAATTATTAATTATTATTCATTTGTACGCAAATATATTCAAGCCAGGTATATATATATATGTACATAAATATATATATTTATATATTAATTTGTCATACTACCTCTTTCACAACCTCAAAGCCACAGCAAAGCTTTTGAGAGCACCTAAAAATACAGTGACAAAACTTGTAATGAGAAGAGTATTTTTTAAATTTTAAAATAAAATTATTAAATATTTGTTCGCTGCTGTTTTGATAATCTAGTTTTAAATGCGTTAATGCATATTGAATGCAAAGAATTATGGTCTTATTATGATTGCAATTAATACTATTTATTCATCATTTATTTCCAATTATTTACAGCTATTGCACAGGAGCAAAATGCGCCGCCAATTTTATATGTACGAGAGCGAAATTGGCGAATTTCGGAAGCCGAAGAAGTTGGCCAAATCATTGATCGAGTGCATGCCGAAGATGCCGACGGCGATAGTCTGGTATTCGGCATTGAGCCCCGCTTCCTCGGTGCTGGCTCAAGTCAACAACAGGCAAACACACAGAATAAAATACCCTTTCGCATCGATGCCGATACGGGTGTCGTCTACCTCAACGAAAGTTTGGCGGGCCGCGTAAGTGGAACCAATTGAATTCATAAAATACATTAGCTTCAGCCATTTTTTATGGGTTTATTATTATTTGCAAGGATAATTCTCGCTCCCATGCCAAAACTTGAAAGTACACTCAGAGTAAAAATCACCATGCATTTTAAAAAAAGCTCTAAAAACTAGAAAGTTCTCTTGTTTTTCTAGATGTAAGAAAAAATGTTCTAAAAAGGTAAAAAGGTTTCCACTAACTCGACAATACCTAAAATAATGTTTTTTTTCGAAATTTTATATAATTCTAAACCCGTTAAAAATTGGAAAAAATTGTATTATGATTTTGAGCAAATGCAGAACGCATATTCGACCTTACAAAATATATGTTTTCTTAATCAGGATCCACAGTTGAGTCGATATGGCCATGTCTGTCTGTATGAACACGCGGATCTCAGAGAATACAAGAGGTAGATACTTGAAATTTAGAATATTCTAAAAAATATAAAAAATCGTCTTTTTGGGATTATAGATTTAAGGCAATCCTTTCTACATTGTATAGACTTGTGTCCTAATATTTAGAAATTATATCTAAATAATAGAAACAAGAAAATAGAACAAGAATATGCTAAATGTATGCTTCAAGAGGTCGTAGGTCGTCAATGGCACACAATGATACAATATAACAAACAGGGCATTACAAAAGGAGAAATACTAACCGCTTGATATTATTAGAGCTATGAGATATAGAAGTCCGTTTGACGGAGCATCATGAAGGGTGCTAAGAGCGCCTAGGAATATGAATATATAATAATAGCAGTATAAAAATTAGAAGTATTGAAATAGTTGCAGTCGTTGGTACTATTTGAAAAAATGTTAACATGCGAATAGAACCTCAATCATTAAAGTCTGATAGCTAGTTCAAAAGTGATTCAAATAGTACATTTTTAGTGTTACTCTGAAACTCTAGTATGTTGTGGGCGTGTTCTGCATTATGTTCCACATATCATTGGAAGATTAAGCTCACAATCCAAAGAGGCGTCCAATCGACTGCATGTTTTTTCTGTGACCGTGGTTCCTATTCCACTTCGGGTCCTCAAATCAGCGACCCGAAGCCGAACATATTTCAGTTCTCGCGTTTCGAGTCGCGATCGCAGGTCATTATATCAGTTGCCTTCGCTGCGACAACTGTTGGAATTATTTATACAGGTTCACAGCGTGTAAAAATAAGACAACGATATTTGTAGAAACAATGTCTTTATTTGAACAACGACTCGACTTATTCGGTGGTCTAAAGCGGAGTGTTACATACTATGATGAAATTCATTTTTGTGTAAATACGAATGATGGAGCAATGCAAAACTTAAGATAAACAAAATTAGAGTTGCCAGGTTGTTAAATTACATATAATAGGCTCACATTTGCCACATCAAAAAAAAGAGAGCCAGCCCTTTATGAGAATGCGTGCATCTGTGCGAGCAGGTACGGACTTTTTCTTGTAGGTTATCAGTGTGTGCGAAAATAGCAGCAACATTGATAGCGGATCGAGTAGGCCATTAAATGTGTGTGAAGATAGCAGCAACACCCTTTCCTTGTCTTTTAGTGTGCGAGACGGCATTCGATTTTGAATGTTGTAGTTTTTGGGCCTCATGTGTAACTTTGCGTAAAGTGGAGTGGATTAAGTGTTGACCAGTTTTGTAACCACAGCCCGCACAATGTGTGGTGTAAATCCAAAACAGGGTATTCTTTTATCGACATACAAAATTCTTTGTTTCTCACGGGTACACATATACGCATACAAAGATAGGTTCCAACGGGAAAATGTCACAGTGCGCAGCCAGCTGTTCGAACAAACAATTTCGCACTCGACAATGCGTTCGCTACTCGACACGCGACCCTTGCAAAATGCCGAACGAACTTTGCAATTTCTAATAGTTTCTAAATTAAACAGAATGTTTGCTGTCACAAAATTTTGAAATCAGGCATATTACGGCTTTGAAACTACTCTTTGAAAAAAGTTTTTCAAGCAAATTGATTGATCTGCCCCAACTGCTTTATCGCATGCGTATCTTAATTAGTAAATTTATATATGACATCAATATTTTCTCTTGCAGGCTGGTGAAAATTTTCTAATTTACATAACCGTCTCGGATGGACGCTACACTGCAAAAAATGAAGTTTTTATCAACATACTTGGACGGCGCGAAAGCAATGGATTCCATGGTTTTGGATCCCGCTCACCGCCCTCAATATCGAATGTGGTGCAGAATATTTCAAAGTATTTACCCTCATTTGATCAGCTGCCCGGAGTGCAATCCATTAGAAATGGCCTGCCAAATCGAAGGCCGAGCATCAATTTGCCACCAGGCTTTCCGGCAAACGTATTACCCGCATATAACAATTTCTATCCACCCATATCGACACCGTCTGTTGGCCAGGCAGAAGAGGACAATACAATTGATGTTAAGCCAACCCAAACGCATAACCAGCCTCAGACCACGAAGAGTTCCACTCTGACAAAACTGACTCCCGTTGGCGGTCATGGATCAAACGGGCAGGGAGTGTCTCAGTCAGTGACTCCAACAGAAACAAACACAGATTCAAAGGATGAAAAGGGCGGCAATGTGAACACCATAACGATATTCACCATCAAGTCTACCTCGATTCCATTTATTATTGGAATTTGCGCCATATCCGCATTTGTTGCCGCCGTTTTTGGCTATCTTTGTCGCCGTCGCCTGTGCGCCATCAGCAAAACGCTGAAAAAGGCCACCGAGAAGGAGGAGCTGGCCAAAAAATCAAATGCAAGCAACACGCTTACTGATGACAGCCGAAACTCGATGGTGCTGCAACAGTGGCAAGGACCGGTTGCCTTTGCAAATCGATACGTGCCCTGGGAGCGAGAGCAGCAGCTCGCCATTGCGGTAACTAACGGAAATTTAAAAAAAATTAACATAATAATAATACTAATCTCATTTTCGAAAAAAATGGCAAATCATCTTTATGCATTTTTATGAGGTCTTATCAAATTTTAGAGTGCTCCAATTTACGGAAAATTTCCATATTGAACTTAAATTCTGTGTTTGTTTTGTAGTGTTCAAAGTTATATATGTTATATATATAAAATTAAAAAATGCAAAAAGTTGGCGCTTTCGCAAATTGGATGAACAATTTGTCCATAGATATTAAAACGAACCTTTCCACGTTCTGGTATAGAGCGCAAAATCGGAATATTCAAATATTCCCAGATCGTGGGAATAAGTCCGTCTGTCTGCATGTTTGTTTACAGTCTCGAACTGTTGAATAGCAATATAGAATCCAATAATAATGCCAAATCCACAGCTGTTCGTATAATTAACAAATCACGGATTTGCTGGCAGTTAATTCACATTATATTAAAACAATTTTCAATTTTATTTTCCGCACAATGGCTGACAAATATATTTTAATCCTGACAACATCGGCGATACTTTCCAATCGCTTCTCTGCACTGACAATCTGGAAACCAACCCTTCTCCTCTGTCTATGATGGGAATCCATCTAATATCTGCATCGCAGTCGAGCCAGCTATCAACAAATCCCACAAATAGCGTCGATGCTTCTATGCCTCCCTCCGATGTCGGACAAAGTAGCCCGAGTGTTGGGTTATCCACAGGTCGTGCCGCTTCGATAGAAGGTGGCCTTGCCAGCGATCCCAAGGTAGACCAATGGGAATTTCCCAGACACCGCTTAAAGTTCTTCAACATACTGGGAGAAGGGGCCTTTGGACAAGTTTGGCGTTGCGAAGCCACCGACATGGATGGTAAGCTATTGAATATTTAATGCTACTTTTGAGTTTTCCAATTAATCATGTATTACTAACATATTTTATTCTTTGTAATACCTGCGAGTAATTCAAAAGTTTGACATCATATTTTAAAATTTTAAATAATATTATTATTTGTTGAGTATTTGGAAGTTATTCAGAAATATCGCCAATCCCATATGTATATATATTCTTAATATGTACGTTTTTTTGAACGCGTCGATCTCAGAGACTAAAACGAAAATTTGGTTCCAGGTGGGTTGCTCACCCAAGATGACATTGCTATGTAATTTCAATAATATGTAGGAATCAGCCTGATAGCTCTGATATCACCAATCAAAAAGTTGTTTAAAAAAATCATTTGATTTTGAATAAGTTAGACAAAGTTCACGAAAAATGTGCATAATAAAACTTCAAACATGTTGGAAAATCACCTAGATTTAATTTTGACTTAAATGCAATACAACCAAAAAAATCAAAATCAAATCAAATATATAATCTTTAATGCTCTTATAGTCCAACTATTTATTTATTTTTAATAAATATCTCGAACTGCTATTTTATTTACTTTTATTTTTGGACTTGCAGATGGTGGAGCGGTTACAACTGTTGCTGTAAAAACACTCAAGGAGAGCGCGGGAGAAGTTGAAAAGAAGGACCTGCTTTCCGAACTGGAGGTAAAGAATATCTTTGTTTTTTTTCTTAAATACTATGACAAATTAAGAGACTTAAGAGCCATTTCTCATAAAAAAAAATCAGCTAAACTTAATATGTAATTTAAACTCTAATTTATTTGCAATATTCGAAGAAATTGTATTATTTAGATGGTATGCAAAGATTTGAACTAAATGAAGCCAGCAATCAGTTAAAACAATGATTATCCTCTAGACGGCCATCGATTAGCCATACAAGAGATGCAAAACAAAAAACAAAAGAAAAAAAAAACGGCAGTTGGCAGTTGGCAGTTTTTTCTCCGCCCTAAAATACATACATACAAAGTGAAAAGTTATTTGCACGGTAATATGGAAAATACAGGAAATTGAGTAAACATAAACAAAGAATATACTTTTGACATGACATGTGTCACGTTCTGGAAGGAGAGACATAATCGACCCCATTACGTCTATGATCCACGAGCATCAATAATGTTGGCTCGACATTTCCGTCTGAATGTTTTCTGTTTTCTGTTAACTGTTTTCTGTTTCTATGCAAACAAGTCTCTCAGCTTATGTGTTATTTATTCAATTTGAAAATCTACGACTGGATTCCGGCCTGCCAGGAAGTCGCTGTACTCTCGCGTTGTCAATAAAAGTGGAACGCATCTTATCAAGTAATACATTACTTAATCGTACAATAGATGAGAACGTACCAGCATTTAAAGATATGCCATCATAGTCCCGGAATTTAGCTAAGCATCAGGAACGATGTAATCGGAGACCGTTGTCTGTCCGCAGACATTATGATTTTGACTCCAGTTATCGCATAATTACTCGAATCTATGAATCAGCGAAAACCACACAAAACAGTTGCACATTTTATTTAATAATAGAAACGAGTCCTCGCCCTCGGACGCCTCGGCACAAACTGATTCCTGTTGCTGCGTACAATCATTATTCCCCCACAATATGTTCTCAATTGCAATTGTGCCTCTCCGTCCTCTGGCAACAGACTTGCGCAGTGCAACACTTTGGAGTGCTGCTCAGCTGTTCATTGATTAGACCTGGTAATGACCCGGATAGCTCATAAGGCTGCCTGGCGAATGGTACCAATCTTAAGTAGTCCGCTTTGTCTTGGTCTCTATGTTAAAATTATGTTTAATTTACGTACTTAATTTTAAGAGTACTTTTTTAATTAATGGCAAAATCTCCTCTTCTGTTTATTTTACAACAATGGAACAATCAAACCATATGTAAAGTTGTTATTTTCTCTAGAAACATGTTATTTCTGATAATTTTGATTTTGGTTAGTTTATCCTTATGCCTTTAACGTATGACATACATAAATTATCGTCGGGTGTATTGTGGATAGGTTCCAGAGTGTGCTATCGATAAGTTCGAGGGGTATCGAATATATTTACATTTTAGGACTGTATTAGCGGTACAAGTTAACAATCTGAATCATAGAGTAAAGAATGAAAAACAAACATTTTATTCAAAAATATTCAGCAGACATTCGGGGAACAATTAATAATAGAATCATTTGCAAAAAAATGAACTAATACTATGTTTAAAATAGACAAACTAATAGACCCCTGCAAAATTTAAGGGTCTTGAGTTTATGTCAATTACAAACAGGCCTGAACTGAAACTTATAAGACTAAATTGGCGACACTGTGGTTGTTTTGGATAGTCTTGTAGCCATCTTTTAGCCAATTTGAAGCTTCCAAGAATTACTTATACTTATTATTACAACCTCATTTCGAATAGGTGGTCTTAACTTTTCTATTGCTAGTAGATCTACTATGACCTAGTAGGAACTTTGTCCTGATTACGCTTTCAGAATCCTGTTCGTGTCATTTGTAATCAGTTTAATAAATTTGTCAATACATATCGACTAGAAATCTCTGAGCGTTCTTAACTATCGTAAACTTATCTTACTCCTCAGGCTAACTTCTTTATTTTCTCTAGTTTTCCCTAATTCCTTGCAATGCATATTTGTATTTTTTTACATTTTAATATCCCTAGATTTACATTTTTTCTTTATTTATTTTTTTGGTATCTTAAATTTTGGTGACTTTTTTATATTCTACATTAGATAAATAAATAAAAAGCCAACTGCAGCTCAAATTCTGATATTATTGCTGTTTCAGGTGATGAAGACGCTGGAGCCCCATGTAAATGTTGTACGCTTGTTGGGATGCTGCACAGACAAGGATCCAACTTTCGTAATACTCGAATATGTGATTCGTGGAAAGCTGCAAACTTATTTGAGAAACTCGCGCGCAGAAAGGTAAGCAGCCGTTGATCTGATCCTGTTTACTAATCGCTAAATAGATAATTCTATACCGTCTAAGCCTAAGCTAGATAGTTAGAACAATATTCATAAATAAAATCTACATCGTTGTCCTTCTTATTTTCTGCAAAGTAAGTAAACGTTTTACCTGCTCAAGTTTAGTGTTCATATTGTGTCAATGTTTAATATTATTTAGTTTTAGAAATACTTATTAAAAGTCTTAAAATGCTTTTAAGTTTTAGTCGGACATATAAATATACGAAAGCTATAAACCCATTAACTGACAAGTCATTTATTCATATGAATACCGATCTGTCAGCCTTTTCCTCATATATATATAAATCTAAATATAAATGTTATTATGATTTTTCTTAAATAATAAGCAAATGCAAGTTTTAATTTTTTTATTTAAGATTTTTTAATGCAGATTAAAAACCGTGCACAATTTTTTAAAACAATTTTAGGAAATAAAAAAATTGTAATTAAGGTTAAAAATAAAATTATATAATTTAAATAAAAGGAAAGGGAGTATTAATAAATTAAAAACGTAAAGTGAAATAAAATTAAATCGATGGTGATTAAAATGTTTAGGAAATCCAGAAAGTTATGGATTATTAATAAGAAAAGTAATAAGTTAATAAGGCAGAAAAGAAAGAGAGAAATAAAAATAAAGGCATATCTCGGAATCGACGATTAAGATAACCGGGATAAGAAATGTTGCAAATGTACTTTCTTATTTATATTCTGATCTCACTGAAAATGGGGAAAGTGTATAATTTGTTTAATTAAATACAATAATTTATTCTCTTATCCGTGTATTTAATTTGTGTTATTTATATTTTACTTCTTAATTCCGCAATGTATTTGACTAATGGCATTTAGCCATACAAGAGATGCAAAACAAAAAACAAAAGAAAAAAAAAACTGCAGTTGTCAGTTGGCAGTTTTTTCTCCGCCCTACAATACATACATACAAAGTGAAAAGTTATTTGCACGGTAATATGGAAAATACAGGAAATTGAGTAAACATAAACAAAGAATATACTTTTGACATGACATGTGTCACGTTCTGGAAGGAGAGACATAATCGACCCCATTACGTCTATGATCCATGAGCATCAATAATGTTGGCTCGACATTTCCGTCTGAATGTTTTCTGTTAACTGTTTCTACGCAAACAAGTCTCTCAGCTTATGTGTTATTTATTCAATTTGAAAATCTACGACTGGATTCCGGCCTGCCAGGAAGTCGCTGTACTCTCGCGTTGTCAATAAAAGTGGAACGTATCTTATCAAGTAATACATTATTTAATCGTTCAATGGATGAGAACGTAGCTGCATTAAGAAATAAAAAAGTTTTTAATTAATGTTAAAAATAAAATTATATAAATTAAATATAAGGACTGCTCTGAACCTTATTGTGGCGTAGGAAGACACACAACACGGCTGCAAATCAGGGACGAAGAAAGACAGTTGCGGGAACGAAGCTGGGCAGAGACACCAGGACTTCGACAAGCCAGAAGTCTCCTAGGTGGCTACAATCAAAAGCGATTTAAGCAAATGATATCCACGGGGAAGAACAGACTCAGAATACTCACCGGTCCATTGACAGGACACTGTAGACTGAGAAGTCACCTAACCAAACTAGGTATTTGCAGCAGCAATGTATGCAGATTTTGCGGATACGAGGAGGAATCCTCGACGCACATCCTATCTGAATTCGTCGCCTTAATTAGGAAAAGATGCAGCATCCTAGGGCAGCATGTCATGAGGCCCAAGGACATAGAAACCCTCAACCCAACAAAGATCCTGGCATTCGTGCAGGAGCTGGGGTTGATGGAAGAGCTGTAGGCTCAGAAAGGGGGCACAATAGACCTTATAGGTCGCAGTGCTGGTTCTCCCCAACTACAATAATAAATATAAGGAAAGAGAGTATTATTAAATTAAAAATGTAAAGTGAAATAAAAATAAATCGATTGTGATTAAAATGTAAAAAGTGCGGCATAGATTTAAGAAATCTAGAAAAAAAAAACCAAATCAGGCCAACTTTTTGGCGTTATAGATTATTAATAAGAAAAGTAAAAAGTTAATAAGGCAGAGAACATAAAGAGAGAAATAAAAATAAAGGCAAATCTGTGAAACTGTAGAGTAAGAGAACCAGGCTAAGAAATGTCGTAAAACTACGTTTTTTTTTTTTGTTATTAAATATAATAATTAATTCTCTTATCTTTAATCTTTGCTATTTCTATTGCTGTACTTCTTAATTCCGCAATGTATTTGATTAATGACATTTTCTAACCTTCAATATTTGCAGGCATTATGGAAACACACACGGAAAATCAAATTTACTTACTTCAGGAGACTTAACATCATTTATGTATCAAGTTGCCAAGGGAATGGATTATCTAACCTCTCGCGGGGTGAGTAACGCTTCTTAATTATTTTATAGTAAGTATAGTTGCTATATATATAGCTATTTGATTTTTATTTTAATTTAATTTAATTTTTAATTTTTGCAGACTCTGCGAATAGTTAGGCAAACTATATCGTAATTTAGATTTTTTATGAATAATGTAAACGGAATATAAATCAACTGATTACCAATATAAGTTCTTACCAGCGTCAATTTTGATATACATATCGATACTCAACATTTTTAAAATATGACGAAATGCATTTTCCATTACAGATAATTCATCGTGATCTTGCTGCTCGTAATATTCTAATAACCGAGGATCACACATGCAAAGTGGCTGACTTCGGATTCGCCAGAGATATTATTACATCAAAGATCTACGAGCGCAAGAGCGAGGGAAAACTGCCAATAAGGTAATGAACTTCCAACAGTTTAAAATGTAAGCATAATGCATGCTTAGAATGCTTATAAATAGTATGACCAGGCTGACCAGGCTTAATAAATATAATATCTTAAATAAAGTCTAAGCATGATGTAATAATGAAATGTATCTGTAAACAGATAGAGCGTTGGTCAAATGAATTTGATAACCCTTATGCGACCAAGATACTTTTCACTTTTCGTCCAATTCTGGAATACGGATCTTGTATATGGTCTCCACAATATCATATTCATCGTAGTAGATTGGAATCTGTACAGAAGAGCTTCTTACTTTTCGCTCTTCTTCGGTTTGACAGCGGTGCTCTTCCTCCATACACCAATAGGCTGCTTCTTATTAACCTTCACTCCCCAAAGAACCGTCATGTTATTACTCCTTGCATGAACCGTTTCGAGTACTCTGTAATGATTATAACAAACTATACCATGTAATCAATTCAGAGTCCTCTATTTCTATAATTAAAAACTCAATTTTAAGTGTCCCATCTCGGGAATAACATTTTCGCATGCACAGGTGGTGGTTAACTAATTCTTACTAATTATCTTTGGTCTAATTGGGTTTTATTTTATTTTTTATTTCAATACCTTATTGTTAATACTAATATAATAAATATTTATTTCTTGTGTCTTTTAAGATGGATGGCCACAGAATCACTGTACGATAACATATTCTCGGTCAAGTCAGATATCTGGAGTTTTGGCATACTGATGTGGGAAATTGTGACACTCGGCTCCACGCCATATCCGGGCATTTCAGCCGCCGATGTTATGCGCAAGGTTGGAGTCCACTTTCAATCAGTGACTGATTTGATTAATTCATTTAATATATTTCGTTCTTAATTAATTAATTAAAGGTGAGGGACGGCTACCGTCTGGAGAAACCCGAACATTGTCGAAGAGAGCTGTACAACATCATGTACTACTGCTGGTCGCAGGACGTCAATGAGCGACCCACATTCGCCGAGATCATAAAGATGTTGGATAAATTACTTCATACGGAAATGGACTATATCGAATTGGAGCGTTTCCCCGACCACAACTATTATAATATTGTGAATCTCAGCGGAGAGAAATTGTAGAACCCAATTGGATATATTCAATCCACGGAGGATCTGTGCACTGCCACAAAGAGCTTTATTACAAATAAATTTAGGAGAGCAAAATAGTATTTACTACCATATTCAATGAAATTGTTCAAGTTTTCAACAACAAATAACGTAATAATATATTTATTTATATATATGTATATATATACTCTGTATTATTTCGTTTTTCTATTAAGACTGACCGACCAAAAAATGTGACAGAAAATCAGCTTTGGCTCAAGTAGAAACAGCTATTACGAAGTTGTGAAAATTTGTGTAAGAGTCAGAAGAAAGTATTCAGATCCCATATATTATAGATCGGAGTCAGAAGATTTCAGATTTCACAGACTACATTTAAAGCCGCTTCAAATTGCAACGATATCCGTTTTTGGCCGTAATTAAACTTAGAGTATCACTTATTTACTTATTTCAGAAATTTCGTAAAGATCCTTAAGTTCATATTATCACATTTTTAAGTACCAATCATAAGTCATCCATTAGGTTAAAGTCTTTTATGTAAGGGAACATAGATAAATTTGCAAGGGCGGGTCTTATCTCTCGAATACCCATGTTTTCATTTTAGAATTCCAATATGGACTTATCTAAAATCATTTAAAATTACTCATTTTTAGGGGGTCTTATCTTCGATGCATTATTAATGGAGAGAGTACTTTTAATATATACAAGAGGGAACGTTGAAGTCGGGTGTAGCAGACATTAGTAATACCTGATAACAGGTGCCAAAGAACAGGGTGAGTGTAACCAAGATATACCCATCTTTGAAAGAGTTTTTAGTAATCTACTGTGGAAGTGGGCGTTCCCATCCAATTTTTTGTCGATCTCTTAAAGGAGTTACAAGCAACATTTGGTGACTTATAAATTTTGTTGGGCGTGGGTATACAATATGGTTATCGGTTCTTTAAGGCTACCAGTAATATACCTACGAATTTTTACTGCTCTACCTCAACAACTGTTAGAGGCCATAAAATTGTGGAAGATATGTTACTAAATCGATCTACTATTATCGATTTTTTCTTTGTCATTTTGTCTGTTTCAAGTGTCCATCTCTAAGAGTGTCGGAAAAAGTTGCGTTCAATTCCAGTTGCATACAGACGGTATTTGATTTATGGAGCAACTTTGATTTAAACCGGTTTTCTATGACTCGATGTCCCTCAATATTACGTATTTTATAAGGAACAGCAATATAAAACCCATATTACTTTCTTTGCTGATTATATCTTCCTACTAACTTGAATCATTTTCAATCAATCATTAGTTGGAGTCGGATCAATCACCACAGGTAAAAATTCCCTAAATGCAATCAGCGTGTATAAAAGAGGGTTGAATGAGCTTAGACAAGCTCCGTTGTCTTTAAGATTAATGTGATTGAGACATACACTTAATCTTAGTTGTTTAACTGGTTTATTTTGGACTCATTAACTTGAAATTATTGGGAGTAAGCTAAATATCTATTTTTTATGGTTTAATTTAAGCAGAAAATGTGTCAAGAAAAAAACCCACTATTTAAAAAGGTGTGTTATCAATTTATTTAAAATGCCTCATAAGTTTTTTTTTTTAATTTGAATAACACTTAAAATTGTTTCCAGCTCTTTTTTATATTTAAGCAACAGTAAGAATGATCGGTAAAAATTAAATACAATTTTTTTAATTTTAACTTTGCAATCAAGACTTAAAAATTGAGCATAACACAAATACATTTCAAGTGTTACCAATATAATCGATCCTTTCTTACGAGATCTTTCTTATATTTAAAGACACTGCTTAATAAGCAACGGGAATAAGGGTATTAAAGTTAGATTACAGCTCTTAGGTTAACTTTTTATTCAAGATATTAGAAAAATTAAAGCATAACAAGTAAATTTAATGTTTTACCTTTATAAATGCTAGTTTTGCTTCAGCGTCTTATCGAAAGCAAATAGTTTTCAGTGAATATGTTTCGTATCCATAAAGAATGGGTTAAAAAGGTGGCATGTATGAGGTTGCATAAACATATACCTGATCAGCTTCGACAGCCAATATTGCCAATTACATATGTAATTTCAATATATGAAAGCTGATCTCAGACACTGCACGAGTGATTCGAATTAACATTTTTATTGTACTTAAGTTTAATATTTAAATTTGTTACTCTTATTTATACTACTCAAATCATTACTTAGTTGGGAATTCAGGCTTAATTATTATGTAAATATTTTATATATGCATTTTCGTGGTGTGGGAATTCTTAACTTTTTATTTACCAATTAATTACTTATTTTAAAACTTAAGGATGCCTCTAGCTATGAATTATGTAATTAATATAATATATATATAGAATTTGAATGGGTATCTGGGTGTGGTATTTGTTAGTCGGGTACTCTCGACTAACTTGTTGCGACATCTGGCTGTCCATTAGGTGTATGGATAAAAATGCGAATCGGCGCCGGATAATTACATATTGGCTTTTGTGTGTGTCGCCGTGCACTGAAAATTGCATTTACATTATTTATATAGCATCAATAAACACACGCACATTCCATTATTAGCGACACATTTGTCGACAGAGATCAGAGACTGCCAGCAGATCGGCCAAAGCAGTTGATCCTTTTATGGCTGGCGCTAGGATTTATATTCACTTCCTTTCACATTTAAAGCGGCGCACGAACCAACAACCGATCGAACCAGCGAACCAACTAACGAACGAGCGAACGAGGCAAAGTAACGGTGAACTACCTACTTTAGCTGTGCGACCTACTTATTACATTCATTCAACGACTCGGCGCACCGATGTCGCATCAGCAGCGCTGCTCATCATCAGCCGACACAATTGCGTTTTGATTCTCGCCTGCATAGCATATAACTCAGCAGCAGCCGCAGTTGCAGTCGCAGTCGCCGTCGCAGTCGCAGTCGCCGTCACAGCCACAGCCTCTGTCGCAGTTGCGGTCGCCGTCGCAGCCGCCAGGCGACTGCTACCTGTCTGAGTCGAGTCGCGTGGGATCAGCGATAATTTAGCTGCACTGGTTGCCTTTTAATTACCGCTACTTTTGGGCTAAGTGTTACTTAGAAAAACAAAGCAAGCAATGCTCGATCGATTGTCCATCTCGCTCGCACACTGCGTGTGAAACTTTGACTTTGTCTCAACTACCGCTGTGTTTACAGTTAACGCCGAGAGCTGCTTTTGCTATTTAAACTGAGAGCACAGCAGCGAAGGCGTCATTTTCAATTGTTCTGTGCAAGCAGCAAGAGCTTAACTCAATATGTATTTGAATATACGCGCATTGCTACTGGTGTTTTTTGCCACACAGCACAACTGTTTGGGATTTTACATCAGGAAGAATACCGTTAACTCCAACGCAAAGGAACTCAATAGTCGCAACGATGAATGGGGAGTCTTTCAAAATAAGCTTGGATTATCCAATGAAAAAGGTAAGCAAATTTAAATTTTTATTATCTGATACCGATGTGAATGGGGGCGCTAGGAAATCGATAAAATCGATCATCGCAAATCGATAACACAGCATATCTCGCTCAATTTTAAAGCGAGAGTAACTAAATTTGAGAGTTATTTTGCTAGTAACATCTTTCAAAAGGCTGAAACTAACTTTTAGGCCACGCTCACTTCCTCCCCCAAAAATGGTAAAAGAATATATATCTCGTAATTTAAGAGCTGCAGTTACCAAACTGGAAGGTAGAAGGTTTCTTGGCTAGCCCAACCTTTTCTGTGGCACCTGTTATCAAATGGTATTACTTATTGGTATCAGAGTATTTCGATTGCAACGTTCTCATTTGTTTTTTATTTCGTATTTTCACAAATCATTAAACATTTTGTTCTCATTTTTAGTTGAACTGCTCAAATCGCAAAAGGATCAACAGGGCACAAAGGAGCTGCTGAATCGATTTATATCGGAAAACCCAAAGTACTCATTGCCTGCCAATGCTAAAAAGAGTAAACGTCTTAGTAATCAGTTTAAGCGACTTTTGCGGGCTTTGGCTGGCTTTGACTTGAAGAATTCGAAAAGTACGCTGAAAACTACCTTCAATTTTGAACTGAGAAATAATGCACTGAAACCGCTAAAGCGAGCTCGTCGCAAGATATCCTTAAACATGGTATCCGACATGTCCTCTGAGCGGATCGAGCATTTATTGCAAATGTTCTACCAAAAACATAATATTGAACGATCGGATTACAACAACGACAGAGCTGAGCAACACAATGGAGATGGGGATTACAACAACTCCGATTCGGATATGGATTCGGATTCGGATTTGCCGCCACGCGCATCGATGGACGCGGATATGGACTCTGATTATGCATACGATAATCTGTATGACGACGAAGGGGATGTCAACCTCACAGCCAAATCCCGCCAAAACTCCGAATATGGCTCCTTCCAGGATCTCATACTGCAGGCGAACCGCAAGCAATGGGAGCGAGAAAGTGAGGAAACCAAGTTGCACAGTCCACACAATGACCACTTCATTTGAATAATTTCAATATATTAATTACAATTAAATAGTAATTATAAATAATTCTGGTCTGAGGACTGTGCAATCGGTGTTCAAATGCTGGCATTTAACTCCCCCAACTCGATACTTATAAGCGATGAGAACTTTATTTTTTGAAAGCCAACTCAATTTTCCAAAATTTGTTTAAGTTTCAACATCATTTTAAGTTGCATATGTATTATAATTTATTTTGCGGTTAGCCTGCTACATATTAAAATAATAAATAAATAATAAAAATCAACAATTAATTAACATACAATCTGAAAAAATTCAACCTGAATTGGTTAAAACTGCCATACTTTTGGAGGCGAGGGTTTTTTCTTTTTAATCAAAAAGAAAAACATCAGTTATTTAACATTAGTATTCTAAGATTTCAAAAGAATAAAAATGTTGCTCATAAAAAAAAACAATTTAGTTTTCTGTGCGATTTTTTATAACTCCGTTCGATTTTTTCTGCAACAAGGGAGAAGTTATCAATAAAATGAAGGAAACTCTCTGTTCATTCTATTCGGGAATATTCCTTAAAAGGTCTTAGATGTTAGCATCTTAGATTTACACAAAAATCATTATTCCTTTTGCTAAAGAGAAAGAAAGAAAATTTATTTTCGATTTGCCGACTTTCATTATTTATTAATTGAAAGTAATAAGAGTGGTCTAGTCGAGAGAGCTCGACTCTGCAATATTAAATATATGTATATTATCATGATAAATACTCCATAAATAATAAGTCGAACTGCACAGACCTTGTAACATTGTTCTTCTATAGAGAAATACAAAAAAAAACATTAAAATTACGAAAAAAATAAGTGAAAAATTTGTCTCGTTTACACTGTTGCCAAATTTTACATTTCATCCGTAGTCATCGGAGAAAACTGCAGTTAACGGTAATTCACAGTTTTCACATTTGAAGTCTTTTTTCGGATTATTTTATTTGAGTTACCTGCATAAATTAGCCCAAAAGTCTTTGTACGGAAACTATTATCTTTTCAACAATTTCATTTAAAAGTATTCATTTGCCAAATAAAATTAATATCGTCAATTTGATGACATCATTTTTTGTTGGCCCATTTTTTGTCCTTTTTTCTTGTCGATCTTTTCTGAATTGGCTTTTTTTTTAATACTTTAACGTAGAGTAAATTGTGGTTCAGATACTCAACGAATAAAACCGGGAATATTAAATTTTTAATGGTCTTCCCAAAATAGAGAAAATGTGCAGAAAATTAAAATTAAAACGCCATCTATTGATTTATACGCATGAATTCACGAAATCGCCCTCTATTGCGATTGATTACCCAACCCGCCTCAATACCATTGGATTTATTAATTGCTGAGTGCTATAGCACTGAAGTGTCTTACATAATAAACAGACTGTTTTATAGTTGCATGACATACACTTCATGTCGTACAACGACCAAACGTACAGAATATGTATTATATGGCGCCATCTACATGTCAAGATGCTAAGCATGCATAAAGGGGCCAAGTAAAATTCTGTTATATTGCTATAGTAATCTGTGAATGAATAATAAATAATAATAATAAGGTTTTGAAATGGGTTCATTTCATGTTATATGGATGTTTATTCAACTTTTTCGGAAAAATTGCTCTACTGCTATATATTCAGTTAAATAGTTAAGTATTGTTATTTATTATCATTGCAAGTGGGATGTGAATTTATAAAAAATAAGGAAATTAAGTCAATCGTCAACTGTTGAAAAAACAATTAAATTTCAAAAGTGACAGGCAGTTTCAAAAAAAATTAGAGCACTAATAAATTGGCGATTATCGCCATCTTCAGATTTAAACGCTAAGCAGGAGAGTGTATTTATCCAATTAGAATCTAAAATAAGTAGCTGAGTTCTATGAAACTCATTTACCACGAAATTGGCCTAATATGACAGTTGAATAATTCACAAACCTTAACGGAGTATAACAAAGATAATCAAAATTGGAATACTGGAAAATCTTGCATAAAGCGCCATCTTCAGATTTTAATGTGTAACATTATTGTTTACGGGAGAATAGTAATCCCAATAGGAACGATAATTTTGCAATTTTGCAGTAAGAAGCTAAGTGCTCTGAAACTCAAGTAACTATTATTTTCAGCATACAGTCGAATGTGACAGTTGTATAACGCTGAAAAAATAATGACGAAAAGTAAATACAAGAAAGTGTGGCGCCTTCTGTTAGATGCTAAGCATGCAGAAAGTGTCATATACTATTCTAATTTAAAATCATTAAGGGCATGCAACATAGATTAACAAGGTGGCGCCAGTTCTGAATTTATAATATATGCATGCTGAGTATTTCTCTTAACGATAATGTTCCATGAGATACTATTGCAGTGTGTCAATGACTGCTATGGAGCTCAGTTATAAAAATATTGTTTGTATACATACAAAGTTAAATGTTAGATTACCTGCGAAATTTAACAAAAGAAGCAAAGTTAAGGAAATCTTTCGTTATTCGTTTAACGAACGAAAATCTAAAAATATAAATATAATTCACGAGTCGTTTTTGGTTGCTGTTTTGTCTCAACGTTTGTTGAGTATAACAGATAAGAAGCATGCGATCATCTGCACCATTTATAACTGTTATATTTGTAACAGACAGATTTAACAATTTCTTCAAACTGTAGTAGCTCAGTTCCATTCTATGCCCACGCCCACATTTTTGTTTGTATAAGTATAAGTTTTGTGAACGCTCACATATAAAAGCTGATGGCTTTGCTATGTGTTGACACTTAAAAGCTGTTTGCTGTGTTAAGCGCTTACATACATACACATAAGAATACTTACGTTCCTTGCCTTAGTGTTCAAATTTAAATGTTGTTATAGCAACTGATCCAATTTTGTTGCGAACACAAAACACAAAGAAAAAAGGGCAAAACATTCTAAATATGCCGAAGGTACCATTGCAGAAATACAAAAAGTACTCGGTCGCCATAGACCAGAACAAACATGCCGCCAAACTGAAAGAAATCGAGGAGCGTCGAGCAAGAGAACTAGAAGCATTTGAGTTCGAAGAGGAGATGGAAGAGGCCGAAGAAGAGTCCGAATTCGAACATATCGAAAGCGAATTGAGTTTATCCGAGGGAGAACCATCTCTGAACATTGGCAAAATCGATCTCTCCTTTCCCGAAACAACCGGCGAGTTCGAGGACAGCCTCCAATGCTTCCCCTCCTCCTACTACAAGCTGTCGCCCAAAGAGCGCCTTCTCCTCCTCTTCGCGGAGAACTTTCGCAAACAGTTTGTGTTGAGTCATCCCCGGCGTCGTGCTTTGGTTTTGGCCTTGCCCAACGAGTGTAAAGTGCAGGTAAATATAGATGTATATATTATTTATTTACCATCTATTCGTTCTTATTTATTATCTATTATTTTTTTAATATTTTCTATTTACTTTTAATTATTCTTTATTCGCTCGCAGAAATTCGTTTGTACTACGATAAGACCGACTGCCTTTGCTTATCCAGAACTCATTTCAAGCGTTGAGGAAATTGCCAAGTTTGTCGCAGATTTTGTTCGATATGAGCCGCTGGAGGATCCAATAAATTTGGTAAGTCTCCGAAATTTGAATAAACTAAGAAAAAACATTTTTATTTATTCATTGAGGAGCGAGAGCCTCTTCAGGTGAAACCAGTGAGTTTTAAGTATTTTTTTGGTAGCACATTTTCCACTTCGTAAATCAAATTAGAACTAAAATACGCAGACTACAAAAATATCTTATTGGAAATCCTGTTTATTTTCATTTGTGACTTTTTGTACACTGGTAGCGGAGGTGTCCAATTTCAAAATCATCGGGTTTTGTTTATGGCTGCTGCAAATTATGCAACTTTTTTTTTTTGGTAGAATCTTAACAGCTGTTCCAATTATTGTGGTAAATTTATAAATAGAAAATTACATACATTATTTTTCGGGCCTAGTGGTAAAAATAGGCTAAATCTTCTTAAGCGGAGACTTGAACCACTAAGTAAACAATTCAGATAGGCGTCGAATCGACTAAAGGCTGCCTGCATCAAAAATTTGCTCAGCTGCGCTTTGTAATTTGAGAGCGGATACCCGAACCACTAAGAAGAGGCGTTAATCGATAAAAAGCTGCCTGATCTGATCGATTGCAATTAAAGGAAAAATTTAATCTTTGCTACCTGTCGACTTTCCATATTTCCAGCAACTGTTGAAAAAAGTTTCATTCTTCGTTTCTCGACGGGCACACACAAAGATGCGATTCATCGAATAAATGGCTCAGTGCGCCGATGGTTTTTCGAACAATCAATTGTATGCTTGGAGGTTCGGTTCTCCGCTTTCAGGATGCGAAGCCTATCTGACACAGGCTCTCAGATTAGTGGGATTGACGCCTTTGTGTTATGTCCTCAGTGCTTAAATTGAATTATTTATAAATTGTTCTTAATGTAAATAACTTGTAATTGTTTTACACATACATACTCGTTGCATTCCAAGTCTGTCCTAAACTCTGTTGATTTGCAATTAAATTCAACCTGTTCTGCATGGTTTTATAATTATTTTTTCGTACTTATTAATGCAATATTAGATACAAATATTTATTTAAAATCTAAAAAAAAAAAAATAATGCAGAACAGACTAAATTTCTGCTCCTATTTTATATTGAAATTTGTATTACGCTTGAAAGCAACGCTAGGTTCAAATATCGACTATTTTAAACAAACGAAAAAATGATCACTAAACGTCCGCTTCGAAAGTAGAAATCGAAATACTTTGCAGTGTCACAAATTGCAAGACGCCTTTTAAATCGCTGAGAAAATGTGGCCAGATGAAAAACCAATAATACCATAAAAACTGGTCATACTAGATTCTCGTTGCAGCGACAACTGTCGAAATAATTGTTTCGATTTGTGCTGAAAAATTCACATTTCAAAGTTTACAGACATAATTTGTACATAATTTGTTTAAAATGCAAAATAAATTATCGCCTACCTCATAAGGGGTATATGTACATATAGCTAAAAATGCTTAGGTTTTCAACAAGTTGTTTTTGACAAGTTCCAAGAACATTTATGCATCCAAAAGTGTAGAGGAGCCTTAATTGGCAATTCAGCTAAGCCACACACCCTTGCTTACGAATTTATGTATTGCAGCGAGCTTTTGTCAACGAGCGACTGTTCCTGATCTAATTCTCGCAAGTCAAGCAGTCCACATTCTGTGGATTTTATTTGATGCGATTAACATTGTTGCATATGCACTCCTTGCCACTTGAAAAGGATGCCCTGTGCTCTCTCTTTCAAATTGCTTTTGTTCGAGTTCGTTGAAATTATGACCAAAATTAGGCACCACTTGAATGGAATATGCATTTAGCTTGATCTTTATCTTTGACACTTATTTGATTACAGAGCATTCCTGCTCATTTCGATTATATTATTTACAAAAGTTACAGTTAAAACAACGCAAGGATAATGTGAAAATTTCCATGATTTTGTCATTCTGCTTGCAGTCAGAGTTTGAAGGATAAGGAGCTTATATTCAGCTTGTAAATATGACATGCAAGATGGCTTTCAATTTTATTGGATACATATACATATATATATATACTATATCTACGGACAACGATTTGTCATATTAATTATGTATCAGGACGAGATAATCTCTTCTTTTTGCTTAGATTGTAATTGCTTAAGCAAGTTGTAAACAGGCGATAATGATAACCACATATGTATTTTTATAATAATAAGTACTTCAACAGTTATAATTTTTATATTATACCTATAAGGCCTATTGCGCCCCTTTTCTGAGCCTACAGCTCCTCCATCCACCCCAGCTCCTGCACGAATGCTAGAATCTTTGTTGGGTTCAGGGTTTCTATGTCCTTGGGCTTCATGACATGCTTCCCTAGGATGCTGCATCTTTTCCTAATTAAGGCGACACATCCTGACAGGATGTGCATTGAGGATTTCTCCTCGCTTCCACAAAACTTGCATACCTAACCTCATTTGGTTAGGTGACTTCTCAGTCTACAGTGTCCTGTCAATGGACCGGTGAGTACCCTGAGCCAGTTCTTCCCCATAAATATTACTTGCTTAAATCGCTTTTGATTGTAGCCACCTAGGAGACTTCTGGCTTGTCGGAGTCCTGGTGCCTCTGCCCAGCTCCGTTCTCGCCTCTGCCTTTCTTCGTTTCTGAGTGTGTGTCTTCCTATGCCACAATACGGTTCAGGTCCTGTCAGGGGTCTCTCTGCCCTAATTCTTGCTTGCTCGTCAGCCGCTTCGTTGCCCGCTGTGTCCCTATGTACTGGGACTTACGGTCAGCCTATTATGTCTCCCGACTAATTTTGATGTTACGATGCTTGACTATCGGAGAGGATGGATATATACGCCTTCCGATAGTGCCGTTTTAAGTTGAATACTCAACATTGAAAAGGCATGGATAATATACTGCTTATATAGACATTCAGATGAGTGTTACCTCTAAGCGTGAGTGAACAAAATACTTATGACTAGGTTTCAGTGTGTGTTTTTCGTATAACTCCGAATTTGTCTATTTATCTAGATGATGGACTTCAATTTCTTATTAGTTCAGAAATTGTTCTTTTATTCAAATATTAAATAATGCAAACCTGAGACATGCCTAAGTTTAGTTGCTCCTTTTTTATGCACTTCTCTAAAAATCAGTTCTATCGAGAAGTCAATCAAATGATGCTTATTTAATTGGTTGCTTTAAGTTTAAGTGCATCCGGAACAAGAATCGAACTGAGACTTGGAAAATTCTCATACTTTTGGCTTTAAGTGCAGCTCATCTTATTTTAAGAAACTATATTTCAAAGAATAAGAGTCTTTATTTTCTGACGATGTTTTTATGTGTGTAAACGCAGAATTCTTTCATCAGTTTTGTTGTTACTTAAATTGGTATTAAGCATATAAAAAAACTAATTTTTTATATTGTTGAGAAATTCAACTAATATAATTTTATTACTTCTTTAAAGATTTTTTTCTTTAAATAAGTGTTTTGTATTTCTACCCTTGTTATAAATATATTTCTTATTCAAAAATATATTTTTGAAATATGTAAAAAATTGAGTCTAATTTTAAGATTTTTTTTTCTTATATTTAGTAATTATTTCTAAAAACAAGAAGTTTTTAGGTTGGTTTTCTACATTTCAGCGCGATTATTTTGCTTAAGAGTAACAGAATTTGGTCTCGGATTCTGAATCGGAATCAAAAACAACGTAAAAACTTAAACTTGTCCAAATAGAACTCGAAGGTTTAATAAAGAATCGATTGGCACTTGTGCATTGCTCCGAGCCGACGGTCGGACGGACTTGGCTATGTTAATCAAGTAAGTTTTCCGGTTTCGCATGCCTTTGAGCTTGTCGGTTAAAATTTTTATTACACTGAGAAAAAATCGCCTGAGTGTACTTTTACAAATTTCGGCCAATCTGACAAAAATCTCTCACAGTTGTAGAGATGGTGTCTCCAAATCTGAAAGATGGGTAAATGACTACGTTTTCAAAGCAGCCTAGTCGATATGGCCATGTCCGTCCGTCCGTCCATTTCCTTAATGCATTGCTAAAATTGAAAACATTTCCGTATCTGTGCTATATGCAGTGCCCACACTCAGAAAAAATCGTCATTCATTTAGAGGGTTAACTTTCCTAAAACTATAGAAAAAAATATGTTTTCCAGGTTCGATTTTTATAGATTAGATGTACTCGAAATTAGTGAATATCCTTTCTAATTTGTAACCAATTTTTTTATTTTGTTTGAAATTATTTCTAAGAGGAAATCTTTTAAGTTTTTAGTTTTTCAAATTGTTTATTTGCTTTGATATCCTGATCATTTTAGATCAGATCAGATTGAATTGATTCGTTTCACAAATGGACAACGTAAATAAAAACTACGTTGATAGAATGTTGTTTTTTTATATATATCATAACATATAAATCTGAAATGAATAAATATATATATGGAAATGTTCTTAGATTAAAAAGTTTCAAAGATAGTTTCAATTGAGTAAACTGATTATGGCGTGCTCAAACTGGAACTTCTTAGTTGGCAATATGACCTTGGCTTTTAGCTAAACTCATCCTTTTTTAGTCAAATAACAGATAGGAGAAAGTACCTCCAACCATTTAAGTATATATATTCTTGATCAGGATCAACAGCCGAGTCGATTTAGACATAAGTTTGGGTTTGCGAATAAGCCCAAGTTTTTTTCACTATTCACTACCTGTGCGGTTGACAAGCAATGAGAGTACTTCCACGCATGCTTACATTTGAGTGCCCAAAACTTTAAAAATTAATTTGTTGAATAACATAATTATTTTTGAGAGAATTCTTCACTTCAACATATTAAAACAAATTTTGAAATTGTTTGTAGTTGGCCCAATTCTAAATTTGGTTTTTTAAAAAAGTAATTTTTAGTCATTTCTTAGGTCAAGATAAACGAGCAAATGGGAAATAATATTTAATTAATATTTTAAATAAAATTTCCAAGATATGATTTTTGGAATGAAAGTTGAGTTATTTCAATATACCGAATGAAAGGTATTATTTAAATCACAAAATCTTAAGATTTCTGGTTAATGGTCCAAATTTGCAATTCAGTATTTGGGTTTTGTTTTAAGTCGATGAGAAATGTTTTTACAAATTTTATGGGATTTTTTTAAATGTATATGTTTCATAAATATTTGAGACACTTTCGAAAGCTGTTTGACTGATTATCACAAGTTTTGGTAAATGATACATAACTGGCAAAAATGACAGAAGTTTGTATTTAATTATATACATTTTGTGTTTTTTTTTAGATGCATAAACTGTAATTTATTTATTTTTACTTTTATTTAATTAATTTAACAGGCTGAAGCTGTAATTTCTCACAGTTAGCTTATTAAATGAAATGTCGTTAACCACAACATTTGATTACATAAATGTTGTGGTTTGAATATTCTTTCATCTTTGCAGTGCCAATTTGTGTTGAGTTTTTTATGCTCTGATACCGAATATATAATTATCTAGTATATTGGTTGGACAGATGGACAGCCATCTGATCGTAGCTTGTTCCAATGCCCAGGAAGGACACTTTTACCTTTGAATATACAGTCTGCGAAATTTGATTAAAAGCACTCGATTTTTTCCTTATAACATTTTTAAAATTTTATTTTGTCTTACAAAAGTTAGTTATTTTAAATACACGCCCAATAAACAAGGAATTTAATTTCTAACATAAAATTTTTTATTAATTTTTTTTGTTTTTAAAGTGAGGTTAAGATGCGAAATTCGATTAAAGGCAGACACTTTGTAGCCTTCGGAAAAGTAAATAGGGCGTTATATGGAATCTCTTTGAATAGGATAATATAGAATTGATTTTGAATGGGAAAGTAAAAAGCACTCTAACCTGAGGAGATAGCTATAATCCTGACTAACAAGGACACCGGATTGAGCAACAGGAGAAAACTTCATCAAACAATACTAGAAAACCAACATAAAAAATTGTCACACTGCCAAAAACTGTAATCTTACGGGCTGGGCTATATAAAATACTACGGCATCTAAAACTCTATTTGATTCAAGGTCACAAATATCCAAACATCGTGATTATCAAATTTTATCAGGTAGTAATCGATTGGTTGGGAATAATTTGAGGTCAAAGCTAGTATTAACTTAAGCTCACCACATAGATTAAATGTTGCAAAAGAACAAATGTCCTGGACCCAGGAGTGTCAAAATTTCGCATTCTCTGATTAGATAATATTTAATTTCGATGGTCCAAACGATTTTAGTTATAACTGACATTTACTGGCATTTTCTCCTACTCTAATCCGTGGCGCTGGTTCACCCATGTTCTGGGCTGCATTCCATCATCACAACAGCAACCTGATTTGTAAAATTTCGGGCCGTATGAGATCCTAGCGTAATATCAATCTCTTGGACGCAGTTTTGGTGAACTTTATGGAGTATCAACCAGTCCCAAGTGCCTTATTCCAGCAGAATTATGCTCCAATACGTGTGCCACTGTCCTGTCGTGAGTGGATTCGGAATAAGGATTCTAAGCTGAAAGAGTGACCAGCAAGTTTACCCGATCTAAATCCCATAAGGAACAAGTGGGGACAACTCTTCCGTCGAGTTTAAGTGTGTAGCAGCTATGAAGGCTGTCGTTAAGGAATGTTCCAAAATTCCACTATTTGAGTTCTGAAAAGTTGTTGAATCGATGTCCAATCGAATTTTTTTTAGTTATAAACAAATCTGTAGATTATTTTCATGTCATTTCTAATCGAATTTCGCAACTTAACCTTACTTTAAAAACAAAAACAAGAAAATACATAAAATGTTTTTCTTGTCATTTTGTCATTATTCAAAAACGTAGGATTATCAATTATAATTAGAGAACATGTAAGTCCCTGGCTTAAGCTGTGTCCCATTCTTGGTTGGGTTCTCAAATATAAAAATAAATTGAGATGTCAGCAGGTGAACTGAGGTCTGCAAGGGAATGTTATCTTTGATGTGCCTAGAATAACCCTGAATCTATCAAAAATGGAAAAAATAATATAATAAAGTTGTCAAAAAGTATGTAAAAGACAGAAGGAATCATTCTCTTAGTCGATCTAGCCATGCCAATCGATCAATACGATCTCCATTTTGTTATTCCTATATCATTTTTTGATTCCGATACTGTATTTTCTGGTTAGTTACCACGGGATATAGAAGTGCTCGACCAAGGGGCAACTTTTGCAGTTTCATTATTTATATAATCCATAATTATAGTAAAGATATAGACTTTACTTTGCTGCAGTAAATGATTAAAAATATGAAACTAATTCTGTAGTTATATTTGAAATAGCCACAGCTAAAATTTATTATTTCACGCATTATTTATTCAAAATGTTGTTTCCTGAAAATTCGAAAATGTTGCCTTGTTTTAGTGGAATTTGCGATATGTACATAAATTCGAATTGATAAAGCTTGATTTTCGTATGATCCACAAAAAAAGCAACAATAAAATGTAGTCGATTTATTTCATAAAAATTTTCTAATTCGAATGTTTTATTAAACAAGATTTCCAAATGAATACGTCTACAATTATAAATATATTTTTGTATTTTCAATATTTTACTGATATATTAAATTGGTAAAATTCTTATGAGCAAATGTTATTACTTAGTATTTGCATGGATAGTTTAGTTAATAATAATTATAATTATAATAATAATAATAATAATAATAATAGTAATAAAAAGAATATAATAGCAAATCCATAACTGACGCCCTCCTTCGCAGCTCTCGCATTAACTCTATTCGATTAACTTAAAAGCAAATCAACATTTTTCTAGTATATGTATGTATAAAAAACAGTTTAAATATTTAATTAATTATTAATTATTAGCTGACGATGAACAAATGAATGAATTATTTGCTTGCCTTATTTACAAATGTTAAGCTTATCATGGATATTTGACTCTCGACTATATAAAACCGAATAAAATGTGAATCAGAGAGAGATCAGAGATCGGCTTACGACTATCAATTTAAACATACATTTCACATACACACTGATATATATATATATATATATATATAAATATTTATATATATATATTTATAATAATTAGGGGTTTTTTTTTGGAAGAAATTAGTTATTCTAAGTCAGTTTGCTGTACACTTTCATCGTCCGTACTCGAACTGAGTTCATCGGACTGCTGATATTCGCCCGTGATCTGGCAGTCATCCGGATCATCGTCGAGGTCACAGTGCACAAATTCGTAGGGGGGAAAGATGAGGGAGCTGAGCAGGGTTGCCGACGATTGATAAACGGCCGGTGCATACGACTGGCAACTTGTTGCGGCATCCACCACCATCAGGCTGGTGGGTGGTGGCAGCCAACGCTGCGCCATTGTCATGGTGTCTATATCCGTGGCTGGCTCCAGTGGCGCCAACTTCGGTTTATCCTATTTGCGGCGACGCGTCTTATTTCTCGTTGCATCCGCCTCCGGCACCGCATCCTCCAGATCATCGACGCACTCCGCCTGCGCATCGCTGCCTGACTTGATGGCCGCGATGAGGAATCTCAATTGCATCAGCTGCACGGCTGTCACCCGAGGATTGCTGCAGTTCTCCAGCCACTGCAGGAATTTCTCACCATGCCGTATGGCTGCCAATTCCTCGATATCCGCGTATTTGGCTCGCTCCTCCTCGTCCGTCTTATTCGAGTTGTTGTTGTTGTTGTTGTTGCTGGCACTGACGTCATTATTGTTGTGATGCTGATGCTGTTGCGTCTCACTGTTGAAGCTCGCCTCCGAATCATGATCCAATTCGGCTCCACCGATTTTATATATAATATTGCTGAGCACATTTTTACACGGCTCATCGCCGCCGCTGTTTAGCTCAGGACTCGGCTCACGGCTGTTCGTCACGGGATTTGGGGTAACGGATTCGGCCAGAATCGGACTCGGGCTGGAGCTGGCTGATTTCGCAGATTTTGCTGATAAATCCTCCGGTTTGCCATGCACCTCCACATCCGTTTCGGGCTCCGCCTCCATCTCAGTGTGATGTGCTTCATTCGAGGAGGACAAACTGCGCACCGAGGGCGACTCCGTCTCCTTTGTGAGCTGGGAATAGAGTATGTTGTCATAAGGCTGTTTGGCGATATTGTCCTCTATGTGCGTCGACTCTGGGGCAGTTGTTGATGTTGCAGCTTGATGCTGTTGCAGTGCTGCCAATGTGGCAGCATTCGGATTGAGTGTCGAGTGTAGACTGGCGCCAAATGCCTTGCACCAATTGTACCACGCCGAGTGCTTCTCATCGAGCGTGCCTGGAGCTGCAGCCGGTGCTGGGGATGTGGCCGAGGGCATTGGTGGCGTGTGGGGATAGGGATTCATTTGTTGGGGAGTCGAGGAGCGTATGGGTGGACTGGTTACACCCATCCCAGCAGCAGCAGCAGCAGCAGCTGCAGACTGTGTTGGTGGATACAGACTGTTTAATCCGAGCATTGCCTGCTGCGATTTGAGCCAGTAGAGCAGGGGATCGTCCGGCAGGCCGGACAGTGGCGCCACACAGCCGACGAGGAGTGGTGCCAGCGATGGACTCGGACTCTTCATGCTGCCCAGATTCGTCTCACAATCGCCGGCTGTTGTTGAGCTGCTGCCGGATGGCTTCTGTTTGGCCCAGTTCTTCACGCTCAGCGCCGGAGTCCGTTCTCGATCCCGTTCCCGATCACCGCTCTCGCTGCGCGGACTCTGCTCCTGCTGCTGACCATTTGGACCACTTGGCTTTTGTGGATTGCGCAGAGTGTTGGCTGTGGCCGCAAAGCTGTTCAGGCCGGACATGGCCGCCAGCCCGGGGTTAAGCTGAGCGAGGAGATTCAGGTTCGAGGTCAGCTCATTGAAACTGATCGCAAGCGGGGACTGAGAGATGCCGCCAAGCCCTGACAGATGGGTGAGACTCGACAGCGGACTTATCGCATTCAGTGAGGGATCCGCTGGCCCCGATCGCGATATATCCGCACCGAAGACTTTGCTCTTGAATCCCACATAGTCGACGGGTAGTCCATTGTAGCCGATCTCCGACAGACCCTTATTTGTACTATAGTCGAGGCCGTTAAGCGGCGATCGCTTGTAGGCGAGCTCATCGAAGTTCAGCTTATTCGAGAAATTCAGTGGCATGCCGCTGCTGTTGTTGTGCTCCAAGCGTGGCCGCTTCTCCGGCGGACCCAGCAGACCCGCCGAACCGACGCCGCCACCACCTCCACCCTCCAGCTTGTCGACGAGCGCATCGGCGCACATTTTGTCCGCCGCCGATTGGCGGGACATGAAGCGCAGCTTGTCCTCGTTCTTGCACCAGCCACGCAGCGTCGACTCCGGCACACCAATGTCCCGGGCCACTGATGCCTTGGATTCGCCATCGTGAATGCGCTGGATCGCATGGATTTTGTCGCGAGGGGTCAAGCTACGCAAAGGTCGCTTGCCCTTCGTCCCCATGCGGATGTTCATATGCGAATAGCTGGAAATATCCAACTTTAAGCCGTTATCAAACAGTTTGGCTGCTGCAAGAGAGAAGAAAGAGAAGAGCAAAGCAAAGAATTTATATTAATTACAGTATCTGACACACTTAAATTAAATATATATACATATATAAATATATGTATATATGTGTGTAAAAAAAGTTAGCCTTACATAATCAGTAAAGCTGCCTTCACACATATGTTTCGGCTAATTGAAATATATATACTCAAAATATAGTTATTGAATTAAATATAATTATGTGAATTGTTTTTGAGTTTAAGCAATCAATGCGAAAGCTAAGTACATATTTCAATTAATAACAAAATAAATATTTGTCTTTAATTTGAAGCGTTTTTTAGCTTTTCCTGGGACTACAAAATATATATAAATACTAGATATGATATATATATATGTATTATAACACGATTAGTATTTAGTTGCATAACTCTTGTTATATGTAACTATTTTTTCCAATGTTGTTTTTTAATATATTGCTTAGTATTCCCCTCTAATTAAAAATTAGTACTGCTCTCGAAATTCTTTTCAATATATATATTTTTTTTCCTCATAATTTACTTAGACATTCTTTATAGAAATCGTTAAGTTATTTATTGTGTTCATAACTATGAGAGCACATTTGAAAAGTGATTTTTTTAGTTTAATTTAATTTTTTAAATTTTATTTGAATATGATATTTTTCTTTTTCGCTTCTTTTCTTTACTTACTAAGTTCCCAAAACTTGCAAATTTAAAAGAAACTCATTTGAAATCAAGTCTTGGTGATATTAGTTTTTAGCTATTATTCATATAAAAAAAGTAGGTAAATTTTACTTCATTAGTTCGAATTTATGTACATATCGCAAGAATTCTACTAAAGCAGCATTAGGCAACATTTTAAAAGGACATTTTAATACAAAAAATATCTGTGGCTATTTAAAATATAACTGCAAAATAAAGTTAAATTAAGTTAACCTGTGTATGCTAGTAGATCTATGATGAACAGTTTCAACAATTAAGCAATAAAACTATATATTTTGGGAAGCGAGTAGAATCTAAATAGCTGTATTTTCGAAACGAGATTCGAATGCCTTATTTTGTATTCTTACAGAAACAATTTGGAATCAAGATCAATATAATGTTAATATATTTAAATTCAGGATCGGAATAATTTAAACATTTTTTGACACCCAATTATTACTGTCGAAGAAGAAGAAGAGGAATCGATCCAGCACTTTTTCTATCACTTCGAAGACTTACATTCCTGGGCTTTCCCATCCGAACAGATATATCGATAATCTCCAACACCCAACCCAAGAACACTAGCCATGTTCCCACATGGGTTTCCTCCCTTTGCTGACAATTGAGATAATCGAATCGAAAATGATATTTCCAATCAAAAATCTATCTCTCTCTCTCTCTCTCTCTCTATCGATCTTATAGTCTCTGAGATCCCGAGTCGATCTAGCCAAGACTCGGAGTCGACTCCAACTTCTGCAAGCTGCTAAGGAAGAAGAAGAACAAGGCGTAGTTGAGGCAAAGCAAGTAAAGAAGGAGTTGAAAGAATTAATTACTCTGGTTGGTGACACACTTAAGACGCACACGCACCACGCCATACGTGTGCATATGCATTTGCATGCGTGTATGTGTGTATATATTTGGGTGCAGCACATAGCCGAAAATAATGCGTTTCCATTCGTCAGCGGCGACTACATGCCAAATACATATGTAGAGCCAAATGCTCAATGCGCGCGCCATATACTTTTTACTTGGGGTTGTTGTGACAGAGGCAGAGGCAGCGACATCAGCAGCAGCAGTGGGAGCAGAGGCAGCACCAGCAGAGATGGAGGCAGTTCGCACGAAGCTCCAATAAAATCGCGTCGCGCTTTAAAGTTTTACGGACAGGTCGCGAGGTAGATGTAAATAAACCGCACACACACACACAAATATATAATATACAAAGTTGAGCGCACACACAGTCACACACACACACACACTGGCATCAAAAATTCTCGCACGGCGAAATGAGCTGTGTCACGCCCCATGCCACTAAATACTCCCTGGCACGATGGTGACGACGTCGGCGAGGTCGCTGGAATGCCAAAAATCAAAAGGGCTGGGACACATCTACACACACAGGCGCACACACACACACGCACACATAGAGACAATGGAATATGCTAATTGGTGCGTTGAGTTCGCGCCTGCTCCAAATTGCAGTCGCGCGAGTATCTACGAATAAGCAACAAGAACAAGCCATTCGCCAACGTCACCGTCGTCACATCGGCTGCGACACGAGTGGGAGCCGAAGCGATGCGCACGAGACACGAGACGATTTATGGCTTGTTGTTTACCTGCCTTCGTGTGCATACATATATATATATATATGTATATATATGGGGAGAGCGACAACGACAACGACACCAGTCGACTTTGTCGTGGGCAGCTCTCCACTACTCGTCTGTACGCAAGGCGAAACAAAAACAAAAAAAAAACCAACCCCACAGCACTGCAGTACCCAGTACTGACCCCAACCATGCTTAATCGCCTACAGCCTGTTGCTGTGCCCACCCCCAAAAATCAGCAGTTGCACCTAGCAAAAATAAGAACAACAGCAATGCAATTCAGAAATGGGAGGAATGAGAATGGGAATGGGAACAGCTTGGCCAAGCCAAGCCAGGAACAGCTGAAAGCAAGGCTGAGACTTGAGATGATGGCTGGCCTTGCCTGGCCTGGCTTGGCTTGGCTTGGTTTGTACCTTAGGAGCATACCAGAGCAGAGCCGAGCTGAGCAGAGCGAATGACAATTTGCTCCGCCTCCGTCGCCGTCTCGTTTATCAAGTGCGAGGCATGCAAAGGAGACTTTGCCTGGCAGCCGTTTCAAGAAGGAGCGGGACACGCGATTTTAAAATGAAAAACACGTTTTGCGCATGACTGACACATGATTTCTTTCTTTCTTTCTTTGTGAGCACACACACACACACACACACAACATCTCCTGGTAGGTTGTATATGTAAAACAAAAGTTTCACAAGTAAGAAGACGACACATGATTTGCGTGTGTGTGTGGGAAGAGTGCAAAGACAGTTAAGAGAAAGAACTGTTCCTTAAGAGCACCGAGCAAAAGGAGTCTGCGGACGAAGAGTAACAATTAGTGTTCACCAAACGTTGTTAGTTAATCATATTCAAGAAATGCATATGTATGTGTGCATCTGTGCATGGTGTTTACTTAAATATTGATAGGCAAATATTTTGATGCAGTTGTGTGGGTGTATGTGTGCGTGTAAATAATTGAGATGAATAGTATACGACTCTATATACCAAGAAGCTTTATTTTAATGCAGTTGCATACGGACGTATTCAAAATATATTAAGTTTACAGTATGCATATTTATTCTAGGATATGTAACAACTTTAAAGAATTTTAAAGAAATCTTGCAGGCAAAAGTCAAAAGCTGCTGAACACAAATCTGCATACGACAGCATTACTAGATAATTCATTACATTATGTGCATTCGGTAAGGTGTTATTTACTAATTCGCTGCTGGCCAGTTAAGGTTAACAATTGCTAATTAAGATCAATTTTACATTGGGTATTTTTCCCTTTGTTATAATTGAGTGAGAATTAAATAAAATAGATTATTTATATTATAATTAAGAAATAAATAAATAATAAATACATAAGTAAATGCATTTATATGTGTATCAGTATGTGTGTGTGAAATAGTTTAAGTGAGGTGAATTTAGTAATTGCTAATTAATCTTAATTGGTTTAGTAATTAATTTTCTTCAATTTTTTTATTAAGTCGAGTAAGAATTGAATTATATATATTATGTATGAAGTAAGTAACATGCGTTGAATGTAATTATAATTTAATTGGCTTATTTACATTAGCGCGATTACTTGTGATCACAAATACATAGACGCAAGCATATACATATGTGTGTGTGCGTGTGTGTGTGTACAGGTGTGTACATGCTTGTGCCCTTAACCTTCATTTCAACTCACACACACACACACACATAGACGCTCATAACCAATGGAGTGGCAAATAACTGTGTCGACTCGCCACTTGCCACATGCCACTTGCCACCAAAGCTTACACACATATATTGAATACAACTTTTACAACTGTATAAAAATTGCAAGGTCTTTTTTTTTTGCTATTCAACACGGCCAAAGCAAAAAGCTCGAGCAGAAAGAAGAAATTTTACTTTCTCTTTCGCATCGAGTCCAATCCCAGCGAGCCATTAAACTTTTCAGCAACCGAACTGGGACAGAGTATGAAAAAAAAATAAAAGAAAAAAAATCGGGTAACAACAGCAAAAGATGAAAAAAATATATATGTGTATAAAAGAATTACAACCAAGTTTGTTCATGTGTGTGCGTGTGTGTGTGTGGAGTATGTAAGAATTATTTGTATGTGTACAATGTGTGTGTGTGTGCAGCAGACACATTTACAGACGTACTCCAACAAACACACACACACACATGTAATGACGGGCCGGCCGGCCGTCTATTATTTATATACATGGCTCTGTGTGTGTGTGTGTGTGTTGCGATTTTTCCTATATACAATTATAATTTTATTGTATTTACTACTATTTTTATCGTCGCTTTGGCCTCGCATCGAACTCATTCAGACACAGACTTGGAGGAAGCAGACAGGACTGGACTGGACAGGACAGGATGGGACAGAACTGGACATGACTGGACAGAGCACACAGTCTGCTAAATGCAGGTCAACGACAGAAACTATTCGGAGTGTATTACCAATACACATACATACATACATAAGTATCTAAGGCACTGCATTTTTTTCCCCTCATGTCCATTTGAGCTAATACAAAAGTGTATGAAATGGCTTAAAGAGGAGTCACACCAAAATGGATATAAAAAGTTTGCTTTTGTCTGCCACCGATTAATGTGTGTTGCAACTAAACACCTGTTGCAACTCAACAAAAAGTTTTACTATTTTAGTCGATTTTAGTGTTTGTCTTCTTGGCAAATTATGGTCAAGATTAGGGGACTTCATTTGTCTTGAGCTTTGTCAACAGCGTGATAACTATTGAGTTTCAGATTATTATTATTATTATTTTTACTATTATTATTATTATTTTAGTATATTTATTATTATTAGTATTATGCTATCTGTTACATATTAAAATATTGTTATTACTTACTTAGTATCAATTTAAATATTACATTTTATTTTTCATGTAATTAAAGTTTTGATTTTTCTGTGTCAACTGATATTAGCCGAAATGAAATAAACAACAAAAATAATCATTGTGAAAAGCTGCATCGATCTACTTTTCCAATATGGCAATATAGGTTTCTATGCAAAACCCGTCTAAATATATCCATTTTGTTTCTTTCTAAATTGAGCAACATTTTTGTTTTTCAAGTTATCCGGTGCAAATGTTTGAAGCAAAACTATCAATATTTCATCATAATAAAATTTTTTATATAAATCTGTATAAATATTTTCTATCATTGAAGTTATTATTATATAATTTGATTTATTTTATTTTTATTTTTAAAAAATCTACAATTGATCTTTTTTATAAACTTATTTTTAAACATGATTTTTTTTGGGAATATCAAACTATTTGCTGCTGATGTAAAAATTAAAAATTCTCGAAAAAATCGCAAAATTCTTCCTCAATGATTTTTTCAAAGCTTCCCAAAATTACTTACGGTTGTGAATCACATCTAAGACTTAATTACTTAATAATAATTAATTAAACATTTTCCAAAACCGAAGGTTTGCTTCAATTTTAGATAGAGCTACGTGTTGTAGTCAAAAGTGGATCATTTTCAGGAGGTTATCCTTTCGCGCATACCTTGTGTATTTTCTTTTCAATTTATAATCCAGAAATCATCTTTGAGAAACTTTTATCGTAAGGTAGCTCGATGATATGGAGCATCTATATATCATATATGATGAATATATTAAAAATCTTATCAATATTATTTGGTTGATTCGGCAGATTGTTTTCTGTGTTTATCCAATCCTTGCAGTAAATTTTGAATCATTTTACATTTTCACTTTACTTCGCTTGTACTTAATTGTTTGAAATTTTAATTTATCTATTCACTTTTAATTTTATAACATTAAATTTGCAACTTTAATAATAATTTTAAAATATAATGTTTTATATTTTATATTTATTTTTTAGATCCTTTTTTGAAAGTTGTGAAATCAAGAGGGAAATGTTTAACTTTAAAATAATAATTTAAGTAGCAAAATAGTTATTTTGGTTTATATACTGATACTCTGTAAAGTGTTTTCGTGGAAAGAGTATGAGCATGAGCATGACTTACTTTCTTAGTTAATACTTCAGTTATATATCTTTTAATACATGAAGGTAATTTAACTATAATGTTATCTACCAGCTTATATATAAAAAAGGATTGCGTCTGCTACAAAAGAGTCTTTTCAGAGATCAGAATCCAAAATACTTAATTAAATATTGAAAGTTATTAAATAATGAAGGAAAGGCTGCTCCGATTAGAAGTCAATATATATTCTTGATGAGCTTCGAAACCCTTTTTGAAAACATACAACTTTAATTAAATTCTTTCGTGTAGATTAACTCTTAAGCCTTATTTTATCAAAAACTTTCGACGTTTAAAAAAAATAAAAAAATGTTCCATAAATTGATCACAATTGCTTAAATTTGATCAAGATCAGTTACGAAAAGGAGATAGACTTTGGTACAGGGTATATCATTTATTTGTTTAATAAGTAGAACTGTAAGTATCGTGTCCAAAGCACTTGAGTTATTTTTTATCCACGTTTTTTTTCACATAAAGTGAAAAGCATCGAATCTAAGCTTAAGAAATTACTCAGTTTGATAAAACAGTTTTTCACGATTGATAGAATTTGCAAAAATATTCAAGCCAAAAATAAAACTTTAATTCAAATTTTCGCTTTTCGAATCCTTAACGAGTAGGTCAATAATCCAAACAAATTAGGGAGTCACAACAAATTTGAATATTTTAAGATAGGTATTAATTTCTCACACATACAACGCAAAGGCTTTTTTCATAAATGGCAAAAAACTAAACACTGTTTAAAAAAAAAAATTTTTATATTAAATATTTATTAATTTTTAATACAAACCTTTTTGTGGCACTTGAGCAAAGAAATGTTTTTCGATTATGAAGAGTTAGGTTATTTTTTTTAATTGTTTTGTCTGTTGAACACTTTTCGTGAAGATCACAAATATTAAAATTGTTGTAAATCACTTGAAATCCTTTTTGTTGTTGTTTTTATTTGCGTATATGTAATATATGATTATAATTATATTTCTAAATAACTAAAGGATGCACAACTCTTTTGTTTATATATGCAAATCTCAATGGTTTCACACACACATTTAGAATTAGAATAGAATTCAAAGTTGTTTCAATTAGCTGCGAATGCGCCAAGGAAATTGCGAAATTAGCCGCGACAGCGAAGGCGAAGGCGACCGAGACAGCGACAGCGACAGCGACAGCGACACAGAGAGCAGCGTGTTTGAGGCGACCGGCTATCGGAAAGGATATGACCGCTATGCCGTCCAACAGTGTCCTGCGAACCGAAACAGCGAGCGCCCGGCGACAAACTACCGCGACTCCAGCCAGCCAGCGAGCGAGCGAGCGGAGCGCACAAATATCGTGAGCGAATTTTTATTTCATCGCGGCGAATTTCCGCATCACGACTATATTTTCTCCTTATGTGTGCGTGTGCCTATCTCTGCCTGTGTGTGTGAGTGCGAGCGAGCGAATGAGCGAGAGCCGTGCACGTGTATGAGTTTGTTTACACTCGTATGGTCAGTTTTGTTGTCGTTTATTCTGTTTCTTTACGCCTGTGCGTCTGTGTGTGTGTGCGTGTGTGCTTGTCTCTTGCGCACTCTTCTTGCTCTCTGCCCGTGTTTTTGTCGCTGTGTTAGTGTATTCGCGGCCGTTTTCGTTGACAGCCAAATGTACAATGATTAATAACGGCGAAGACGGCAACGAAGACGCAGCTTGCTCTCGCTGCCGTCGCTGCCGTCGCTGCCTACTCTCAGGGACACCAGGCTGGACAATAACGTTATACACGCACACGGACACACACACACAGATATTTGCACGCAATTTTCAGACACATAGGCAGCGACGACCACGACGACGACGACGACGACGCAATGTTCGTGCGGTTGGCCGATCGGATGGTCCGCTTAGCGGGGGGTGTTGTGGGGGGGAGTACATCCTTTTTGGCGGCAGCAACAGCCGCAGCAGCAGCAGCAGGCCTACTTTCTTCTGCTCATATATTCAAATCTTGCACACACACACACACACATGCACATATTTATATACGTGTCGAAAAGTCTTTAGCCCATGTACATGTATGTGTGTGTGTGTGTGAAGTAGAATAAGTAGAAGAAGCAGAAGCAGAAGAAGTACATATGTATTTGTAGTTTTTTGTTTCGGTCGCTTGGTTGGATGGATGGATGGATGGATGGATGGGCCCGTTGCTCGAGAGTAAAGCGAAAACGAAACGAGCGAAATCAAATGCTGCATGTGTGTGTGTGTGCGTTTGCTTGTGTTTAAAGTTGTTGGCGGGATGGAGGGTTGTTGTTGCCGGACAATGTCTTGGCCCTTTTTTAGCCAGCATAAATACTTATGCGTGTATGTGTGCGTTTATGTACGTATGTGTGCATGTGTATGTGTATAGGCGTTACAAGTCATGTAGAAATATCAGAAGAAACCACCACATACAGGAGGGACGGGGAAAGGAACAGGGACAGGGAATGAAGCCATTTATTGACGCCGCGCGAAACACACGTTTGTTGGGTGGGGGGGAAGGGTGAAGTAGAAGTTCAAAGCGCAAAAAATAAACGCGAATTTCTTAGTTGACAAACAGGCGAACAGGTGTTAATTAAGCAAATGCGCAATACAAGCAAACCAATCAAATAATTAAATAAAATAAATATAAAAAATAAACCAATTAATAAGTTAAAGTTTTGTTATTATTTATTTGTTTCTTATTATTTAATTTAAATTATTTATTTAATGTATTTATCGCTTGCTGCATCCCCAATGGTCTTTGGTCTCAGCTCAAGTCTCATGTTTTTATCGCTTTGTTGTGATCTTTGTCCTCGCCGGGATTTACAGTTAATCGACGACTTGTCTCCTTTGTTTTTACTTGTGTTTGTTTTGAGCGAGTTAAGCATCTGTCCTTATTTTTTACACGCGTTTCTCGCTCGGTTAGCCAAGTTAACAATGCTCGACATCCGTTCAGAGTCGTCTATTTATATTATGAGAACTCCATTTGAAGCTCTTTGTTTCGGGAATAGTATTTTGGCAAGCATTTCGGGTTGAGATTTATTTTTTCGAAATTTATTAAAAATCGACTACAGAATTTAAAAAATTAAAACGCTTGTTTTTTTAAAGCCACAACTATGCGCAAATGTGTGGCGAATTTCTAAATATCAGTGTTATTTTTATTTCTGAGTTTAGATAAAATGAGTAAAAGTGCTCCAGTCTGAGGTGTCCGACTAGGAGATACCCTAAACCCAACTTTGAATACATATATTGCAAGTTGGTACACAAACAAAAAAAACGGTTTAAGAAATGGGGTAGTAAAAATCAAATATTTATAAGCTGTGCGTTGACCTTAACACACCTTTAAGATATTTCTTATTTATTTTATGATTTGAGATGCCTTTTGGCAACTCACTTTTAATAAGTTAGAAATGGCGAGAACAAACCCTTAAGATACACTAAAAAAAAGTGATTGTGAATTGATAATTGGGAATACATATTGATATTCTGATGGTTCAGGTAGAAGATAATAAAATAAAAAAATATTAAAAAATATTGAAGATATAAGCGTATATTGGTTTTATGCCACAAACCACAACCAAATCTAAACTATTGAGGAATCACTGAACACTTTGTCGATTACAAATATGTATCTTTAACATCAGATCAATATATTTTCATTTTTTTATTTTATTTTATTTTTACATAATTGTATGCCAGATCTAAGATCTTTCCGACGGATTATATGCAAAGTGTTGGTGTCAGGGTAACTCTCGTAATTCTATATAGTTCTGCATAAGAAATTTATTACAAACTGCTAACATTTAATTGGAAAATTGGTAACAACAAATAATAACTAAATGAATGAAAGTCCCAATGTGAGGAAAACACTTCTAGGTCAAAATTGAATGAATAAATTATATATTTTGAGGAACTTATGACAACTTTATCAAAAGTCGAAGACACTAAAAAATAGTAAGAAAGAAAATATTATTTTATTTACAATTTTCAACTTACTTAAGACATGTTATAAAAAATTCAAAATATGAACAAAAAAAAAAAAAATGCAAGACTGATTATTATTTTATTTTTATTCAATGTCAACTGATATCAGTCGACACAAAAAATGTATAAAGTAAAAAACAAACTTAATTAAAATAAAAATAAAATTCAGTATTGAAATATAAACTAAGAAATAAGAAATTCTTAAAAAATTTCTTGGGGTTTTTAAATGCCAAATGGTCCAACGTTTGATATTATTATGAAAATTATAAGTTAATTTCGAAGACAGAAATATAGAAAACATAAGAATCTATTTGTTTATAACGGGTGAAACTTTCTTATTTAGATATACATATATATATATATATATATATATATATATATATTATAAACCTGTTTCCTTAAGTTGCTATACGAGATAGATGTACATTCCAAATTTACAACCCAAAGCTCTGATAGTCTATTTGTTGGGCGATGTTGCTGCTGCTGTGCATGAGGTGCATATAAATATGATTCGGGTGTAAGTTTAGGTAAGCAAAGACAATGTACTTGTTTGGTAGATATATATGTGTATCTATAGTGTAGTGTGTATATATGTGTATATGTATATATGCATGTCTCCCAATGCTGGGCAGCGTATTCAAATGCAATTTGATAAGGCCGAAAGAAGCGGCAGTGACTAAGACTAAGACAATTGCCGGCTGAGCGTAATAACAAAACCAAAAAGGACAACAACAGTGTTTTGGGCCGAGAGCTGTGAGATGCATTTTGAGAAATCGCTAAGAATAGCTTTTGCATCTGACAAATATGCATGAGTATCTCTACACACACACACACAGAGCCAGAAATACACACACAGTAGACAGCAGAAACAATAATCACATAAGGCTTTACCTAAAGCAGAGCATCATCAGCAAGAAGAAGAAGAAGCAGCAGCAGCTGAAGAAGAAGAAGCAGCAGCATACAACCCTGTTGCTAAAAAGCCAGCCGATTGCTTGCCTGCTTGCATGTGGGCTGAAGATTGAGTATGGTGGAGGTGGAAGTGGAGGTGGGCTCGCTTCATCCATCGTCAGCACACACACACACACACACAAACAGTCTTACACACTTACACACATACTGGACTTGAACATCCTTAGCGCAAATTTCGTTGCAGCGAAAATTTTGAGTTGCTTTATCGCAAGTCACGTATGGAGGATATAGACACACACACACACATACACATGCACATATACATATAGATGCGGTCAAAATAATAGTACTTGTTTGGGCAAATGCCAAAAAAATAATACTTAAAATGTAGTTGCAGAATACTGAAGATAAGTAAACATTAAAAAATGGAATAACTATAAAAATACAAGCAAAAACAAAATGAAAGTATTCAAATTTATCACAAATGAGAACGGGTCAAGATTTGTAAACATTAAAAGATTTAAGTATTAATATTTACCAAAATATTTATATTTGTCATAAATGTTTGGCCTATTTCTACAGAAATCTATGTCCTTTTCAAAGTCTCCTAATGCTGGAAATTATACGTCTTATTATACCATAACTTCTCAATCTGGTTAGGATCTTAATCCCATCACCTTGACTCCATTTCTATAGAGACTTTGTTGGTGTCCTTGGAGTTGGTGTCCTTATGAAATGTCCTAATTAATGGCATCTCATCCGTAACGCGTGGTAGCATCACTTTATCCGTTTTTATAACATAAAAGTTCCGATTTGAAATTACTTCTTTCTAATATCGGTCCGACTGGGTAACAAGTGAAAATCTATGAAACATTATAGAACAAGTGTATATGAAAACATATAATGTGTTGGGTTATCTTCTTAGATACTGTTGTTGCCCTTGGCCCATTTATAAACCAGTTTTGGATTCGTCCGATAACCATTTATTCAATGTTCTATTTCAGACTATAAACTTTTAGCATAATATGTTTTTCGTTGCTATGGGTTATACTCTTGGACTTCTATCTAATGGCTTAAAATCTCTGGGATTTGTGCCAATAGTCTCGTCACTCGATGTCACATTGTAAAGGATTTTTATGAAAGCATTTAAGAATGGTTTGCAATTTATAATGATTTTCCAGGAAAGTTTCGATTATAATAGTATTTACCCCGAAGGGAAACCAATCATTTGCTCTTTGGCAGAATTAGATTGGTTTTAGTATTGAAGATATGTAAAAGGTGTCGATTTTCATTAGTGCAATTTTTGTCACGGCCCATGAGTCATATTAAGTCCACCAAAAACAGAAGAAAATCAATGGGAATTGGTAAAAATAATGAAGAGATATATCGAGGAGTATAATGGGGCAAGGAGTCGATGTGGATTTTGAAAGGAGCTATGACCATATTATTTTTATTATTAATTATTTGCAGCTCTCCTATTTTGTTGACCGCAACTGTACATATGTGTGTGTATACTTCAGATGAATACCCAGCTAGCAAGCAAGCAACCAACTCAACTCAACTCAACTCAAACGACTGGGCGACCAGCCGACCAAGCAATAATACCAACAAACATACGAACACACACACATTCGCACACACACACACGGACAGATAGACAGACGGACAGAGCGACCATTGTCCAGCAAAGCGAAAATTTATATTTTCGTTCGGCTCGCTCAGCAGTGCAGAGTGTCGTAGTTTCTCTAATATCTGCCAGCTCCTTGCCAGATGCTGCAGGGAATGTCCTTCATACAGCGGCCGATTTGTCGTCTAGATACAAACAGCGAACCCCCCACTCTCCCCGCCACCCAATCGAGCAACCCACCAACCATCTATCCACCAATGTCCTGTGTGAAATGGCTTAGTGTGTGTCTGTGTGTGTGTGTGTGTGCACAATTACGAATTCGTCGTTGTCCTCAACTAAACTCGATTCGTTTTCACCCAAGCCTCGCTGTCACCGTCGCCCACTATTCTCATCATCATCAACAACCCCCCCTCACCACTCTTCACTCCACCCACCCCCATCCCCCCGGCACATATGCGAAGGAAATTTTCGCGTGAATTGAAAGATGAAGGCTCATGGGGCCGGGCGCTGGTCACCAACACGGGTCCTTGTCCGGTTTTGGTCCCGGTCTGTGTCCGTGTCCGAGTCCGAGTACGGTGCCGTCGATTCAAAACCCGCGTGCTCAAATCGACATACAAAAATATACTTGTGTGTGTGCACGTATGTGTGTGTGTGTGTGTTAGTTACATACGTGTGTGTGTATAATTTCCAGCATAACCGGACTCGGTTGGGGAAAGCACTTCTTCTTGCATTGTCTTCCTAGCAACCTAAGACGTGCCAAATATGGCAAACTATTTCAGATGTAGTCCATCTGCTCAGAGATCTGCACTTTTGTTATTATCAATCGATTCTACAACAGTAGTCTAAGCACTCAGAAAAACGCCCTGATTTTAGAAAATTCTCTCACACTTAATGCCAAGAAATTCGAAACGGTATTCAGTAAATGTTTGTCTGCTTCTTTTATTTTTTAACTATGCTCAATTTTTCTAAAAATTAGAATAATTTGTTTTTATTAGTATTATACTAATTTCTTACATTAGCTTTTTTTTATTTATTTTCGATAGTTCTAAAAATTGTGTATTATGTAATTGAAAATAATTTTTGATGCAAAATTGATTACTTATTTCTGAATTTCAGACTTTTTTCCAGGTTTTAATTTATGCCTTTTTAAATTAAATTCTTAAAAATTAACAATATATATAAAAAAAACTTAAGGAAACGTTTTTAATTTACAGATATTCTTTTTAGATATTATCAAAAAAGACAAAAATAATTATTTTAGGTGATTTTTATATTTGGGTGATTTTTTAAATTCATTTTCTGAGTGTACAAATTGCTGAATTAGTTCAGGACATATTGGGTAACGGACAAGTATTGCTACAAGTGTGTTACCAATGAATGATCCTATATAATATTTTTAGCAAAAGTAAAATTCTCTTAATTCCTGGCTGTATCTATTTTACAACCATATTAACCAAATACTCATTTATTTTCTTCCTCCTCAAGTCTTTGTCATAGCTGTTTTAGGAAGTTTGACTTCCCCAGTCCAGAATGCCAATCTAGAAGACACCCTCTACCCTCCCTTAATTTTCATTCGTAGTGGCTTACATTTTATAGTAGCTTCAAAACGGCGAAAATTCTCTTCAATCAATCAATCAATATTTCGCCATTAATTTTTGTTCCATAGACAGTGTTGGGAAACGTGGTCAGGTTATTAAATTCCTCTCAATCAGTTAATCTATCTGTCATTATCATTTGACCAGACAGAAAATAAACTGGATTTACGTATAAGCACTGAGATCATCATGGTCAGACAGGTGGGCAGACAGACAGATCGGTTATATAAACTCGACTGATTATCAGGATTAGGAATAAAAATCCATTATGGGGAAAACCTTCTGTCCTTTGCCGTGTTAATTAAATTTGAAATTTTTATGTTTCATTTATAAATTTTATTTTTCATTTATTTATATATATATATAGGAAATCGATAAATTCGATAACGGACAATCGAAAGGAATCGCGGAAACTTGCTGGTAACCTCCTTCGAAGATCAGCATATATATTTTAAGTCACGCCTTCACCCGAAGCCTTTTGTCCTAGAAATCGGAAATGCGTATATCTTCCACAATTTTTAATCTAGAGTATCCAAATTTTCAAGTATGTTACTGGTAACTCCCCTAAGCTATCGATAAAAAATTGGTCTTGTTAGTGTACACCGATAAAACAATACAACCTCAATTTTAAAACTAGAGTCGCCAAAATCTTAAAGGTATACAGCTAGAAACACCATTCAAAAACACGGAAATATGATTTTGAACCAAGCCCACTCCCGCCCCCAAAAACGATAAAAGCCTATATCTCCCGCAATTTACGAGCCATAGGTACCAAACTTGGAAAGTAGATTACTAAGATCGTCCTCCAAAATAATTTTCTGCCACGCCCACTCATGCTCCTGAAATTCACAGAAGCAATTTTAAAGTCAAACTTGGACAGTAGGTTTGTAGTAGTTAGTTCTTGATTACACCCACCCTGATCTGTGGCACCTGTTATCAGATGGTATTACCCATGGTATCAGAGTATTTCGCAGTCGTTTACGTCCGACTGCAACGTTCTGACTTGTTTCTCTTTAGGTTTACAACAACTTCTAATTTACTGCACAAGTAACAATGTTGCTTAAAACTACTTTATAATAAATCTTCAACTTTCAATTATAAATTACTCTAAATAACTAATGCAGAATTAATAAATATAAAAAATGCTGCATAATATGCAAAACGGATGCTGTTTGAATTTTAATTATTCTTAACAAAAGTGAATTTCTCGTTTCTAAAACAAATACCAAACATTTCCTATTAGCTTAATTTGAATTGTGTTTAGTTATCTTTGATACCATTTTGTTTTCTTCAAAGATTTCTAGTTCAATCAACTCGAGATATTAAATAATCTTTCTATTAGTAATGCACTGTCGGATTCCTTATAATGATTTAAAAGTGAGTAAAAATAGTTAACATCATTTATTTTTGCTCATTTTAATATATATCAATTGCAAATAAATCTTTGTTTAGTAATATATATATATATTCGAGTGATGATCAGTTTTCGTATTTGGACACTGAGCTGCACCTGTCGCACCTGTCGCATCTACACACAGAACTACGCACACGCCCTTTATTTCGATCAGTTTGCATTTGAATGGCTTACGCGCAGTGCTGATGAAAATTTGCAGCAGTGCGCAAATAACAACAACAACAAAACGACACAGAAAAAAAAACGCATTGCAAAGTCTGTATAATCCTCCTGCTGCGCAGCTCTAGGCCTGGACGCCCTTAGTTAGATGCTACCTGTCCAAGCACCCTACTCCCAATGCTCGACGCCCGAATAAGCCCTGTCCCTTTTTTGAACTCGTCTGCGCCTCTGCCTTGGACTTGTGTGCTAAGCTAAGGCGATTTGAGCAGACGAAAAACCGCAGCACTCGCAAGTTGTTATTTTCTACTCCTCTCCTTCTCTTCTTCTCTTCTCTCCCCTACATCCAGTTCCTTACGTTTCGTTTCGTTTCGTTTCGTATCATTCTATTCCACTCTCGGCTGCTGCGGCTGCTGCTGCTTTTGCTGCTACTTCTGCTGCTGCTGCTGCTATGATTTGCATATCGTAGCTTGCTTTGTTTTAATGCGTCTGTCTCTGGCCACCTCAGCAAGCAGCACCATTTGCCGATTCCAGCCGATGTCCGAGCTCTTTGTCAGCTACCGTTACCTGAGTGCGTGCGTCTGTGTGTGTGCATGCGCTAGTGTGTGTGTGTGTGTGCTTGCTGAACAGAATGCGCCGCGTAAGAAGAAGAAGAAGGCAAAACGTGTGCAGGCCAGTTGTCCTTCCAATCTAAGCTAAATGCTCCCACTGCCACTCGTTGCCACTCGTTGCCATCGTTGCAGAAAACACACAGAATTTGAAACAATTGAGGAGCCAGCGGAGGAACGATGGGCAGACGCAGCATTTTTGACCACCATCTACTGCTGACCACTGCTGCAACTACATCCACATCCACATCCACAGCCACATCTACATCGACAACATGCTTACGTTTAGTTCTGCCAGCGTTAGTTAGACAGAGATACCCAACGAGTATGCGAACACTATGCGATAGACAGAGAGACACACAGAGAGCGAGAGAGAGAGAGAGAGAGAGAGAGAGAGTGAGACAGCAGGAGTCGAATCTTTCTCAAAATTCAACTATATGCATAGTGTAAGGCAAGACATGCCTGGTTCGAGTCTGAGCTGAGTCGAGCCACATGCAAATAACGCAAATAACGCAGACAGATGCAGTTTTTCTTCTTATGTATTCTCGCTGCTTTGCTTGCAGCTTTGTTAAGATATTCTTTGCTACCAAGATGAACGTTGGCCTGGTGGGTGGTTGATGCCAGCAGGAGCTAGGAGCTAGTAGCTAGCATATATGCAAGTTCAATCAGCTGCTAATTGCACAACGTCCAAGACTCTGTATGCAAGTACATAATGGGCATATCTATATCTATATATATATGTGTGTGTGCGTGTTGCTTAGTTGCAAATGCAACTGCAGCATGTGCAAACACATACACATACATATAGATTGCATATCCAGTGCAGCTTGTTAAATGCAGACATAGCAGACACGGGCATCTACTCGAATTTCATTATGGTTTCCTTACTTTATCAACTATTTCTATTTTATCGTCGTACAAATATACGCCTTTTAAAAACCTCGAAATATTATTTTCTATATACTTGATAACTTTACCATACACCTTTCTCATTTAATCCAACTGGGAAAAATATATATTCCTTAACCTCTTCGAGAAATCGGTTGACAATTCGGAGTCGTCTATTTCTGTAATCTATAACTCCATTTATTTGTCTCCCTCCCATAACAACTATCTATTATTTTGTTCTGATTGGTCTTTTCCTAAATCCACGTTGGAATTAAAAATCCCCAGAAATTTTATACATGTTTTTATGCTCTGATCCGAAGGTATGAACGCCACTTTTTTTTGACATCCTTGGAGACTTGAAACTTGAAACATATACTGATCTGTGCCCGCGACAGAGTGTACAAATTGGAGTGCTACGTCCACTAGAAGGCTAAGAAATCGATAAAATCGATAATCGCAAATCGATAAAGCCACATATCTCCCACAATTTTAAAGCTACAGTAACCAAATTTGGTCGATAAGTTAGATCCGTTAAATTTTGTAGGTATTTTAGTGGTAGCCGCCTTTAAGAACCGATAGAAAATTGTTATAGCCACGCCCAAACTTCTGCCCATAATAGCCAAAGCCGATATTTCGGAAAGTGAACATCGATAAATACGCATATCTCCCACAATTTTCAATATTGAGTCACCAAACTTGGAAAGTAACCTGCTGGATCGGCATATACATTTTTAGACCACACCCACAGCAGACGCCCCCGGGCCATACAAATCTGAAATGCGCATATCTTCCAAAAATTTGGAAACTGGATTCACCAAATATGGTAGCTCCCTTGAAAGAATGATATTAAAATTGTATGAACAGGCTCACTCCGCCTCCCAAAACCGGTTCACCTGTTAGTGTAAGTTGATAAGTCCACATATCTTACACTATTTGAAAGCTATAGTCTTCAAACACCCTTAAAAATCTTGCAAAAAAATGTTCCGGACCATGACCACAGCCATAAGAGCTATAGTTACCAAACGTAGATGATTACTAGGAAACTCCTCCAACATTTTTTTTGCCACGCCCAACACCGCCCCCAAAATTCACAAAATTATAGAACTACCGCAATTTTAAAGGCAAACTTGGAGGATAAATTACTATCAACTTCCTACAAAGATCGGTATTTCTTGGCTACACCCACCCTGTTCTGAGGCACCTGTTATCAGATGGTATTATTCATTGGTATCAGAGTATTTCGCAGTCGAATACGCCCGACTGCAAAAATATGAATTTAAAAAGCATCTACAGTAAGTTTAACTAAATTTAACTTATTTGGGATTTTTTTTTTCTATTCGGATTGTTTTTTTTTTATTATGATATTTGAAAGTATAAATATAAATTGAAGATGTGACTTGTTTTTTGAGGGTTGTAAAAAGTGAAAAACTTAAATTTAAAATGTTGGAAATATCTTTTAGATAATGATAAATTAGTGAAGAAGGAGTTCGTCGGTGAGACGGTATTCAGTTTATCAATGAAAGGCAAATGTGGACATGAACATCTGTCATTATACTGAATACATGCATTGTTAATACAAATTGTTAACCAAGTTTTGAACTCGATTTACCGCTAGAAGCAATACAAAAAGTAAGTCTTGACATCTATTGAACGGTTATACATTTGAAACTCATTCGAATTATGAACTATATAAATTGAATTTATTTGTACTCTGTTTCTGTAGTCAAAATAAATTGGTTTTTGATGATATGGTTTTTTAGACTACTAGCTTTTAGCAATGGATTTTTAGTGCCTTGATTACTTAATATATAGACCCAAATAATATTTATTTATAAAATGATCACTACAGCCGATTATATATGAGAACATTCCCTTGTGAACCGGAGTGATTCTGCTTTTATTATTATTATTATAATTAAATGAATGGTTATTAAATGAATGATATCTATTTTACAATTGATTTTGAACTTTTTATGAGTTTTCTCTGATTATCTTTGTAAAAAAATTAGTTTACAAATGTATTGAGCGATTGTTCTTATCAAGTTATATGATATGTTGAAAATTCGTATATATACCAATTTTCATCGATTTGGGCTTAAAACTGTGAGAGTTCTATGCAAATAAGTCAACAAAATTCTGGCTCAAGAATATGTATGCCTTATGGGGTCTGATAAGTTTTTTCTGTATTTGTCGTACCACTTTTAACAATTTTCAATGGGAAGATAAATAAATTGCGTCTATTATTGCTCTCAGAAATCGATTTATATAGTTATTATGAACAGGAGAACTATCGAAATCTTATATTCCAAATTTGAAATCTTGAATTCGGACTAAAAAGTTATTTCCGAAGGTGGATAATATCTCAGTTTTTCTGACACTGGATGGGATATGAGATAAGATGTGGGTCAAAGCGTAATAATTTATTTTTTGGCAATTCAGTGTTGGGTTAGAAAGGGCCTTCCTAGGATATTTAGTGTCTAACATAAGTTCCCAAGTACTTTCCTTTCGTATGTATCTTAATTAACATTCGAAATACGACTTTCTTATCGAAAGATAAAAAAATTGAAAACATTACTTTGTATTTCTGTATTTTAATTTTTTACAGGGTAGTTTTGCTTAAGGTAATGGATGTCATAATGTTCGTTCTGCTGTAAAAAAATTTGATCCATAGTAAATTAACAGTTACATTCCATAAGAGGTCCTTAATGATATACTTATTATATAAGCATTTATATAGTAATATATATATTTTATAACGATTTTGTTTGAAATATGAGAAACTTCCTTGGGAAAGAATGTATTTGAATACGAGAACAAATCTTGCAATCGATTTTTCTTTTGACAGTTAAATACAATAGTCCGATCCGATTACATACTTATTACTAAAGATATTCTACTTATTATTGTGTACATTTATTATACATAACTACAGTTAGTTTCAGTTCCCAGCAGGATTATTACACCAATACCCAGATTGCACACTAAATTTTAAGAGTTGCGACCGCGAAAATCGCTGCGTCATTACGATTCTGCCACTTGTCCGAGAACGAGCTGATTCTGAGGGTACTACATCAAATAGGCAAGAAAGAATATGTATGTTGACATTTGCGCAAAAGCATATGTACATCTATTGATTTTAAAGGACAGCGTTTCTTTTTGTGTCTTAGCTAGCGCTGCCTGCTCTATTCAGACATTGTTGCTGTTTCATTATACTGCAGTAAAGGGAGAGCAAAATTGTCAACACTGCGGCTGCTGTAGGCTGGTCGACTTGTGTAGGCTGGTAGTCAGGTGGTAGCCTGGTTGGGTGTTGGCATGGGCCAGGCCTGTTCGAGTGTCATGTCCTTTGCCGACTACTTGTAGACAATCAAAGTACAAGGAAAGAAAGAAAAGCGCCAGCGATGTAAAACACAAAAACGCGATTTGGCGCGCATTGAAACCGGTGGGTGAATATGTGCAAGTAAGTGCCAGCCACGTGAGAAATTTAAAACACCTAGAGACGAGAACATATCTCTACACTATATACACTCAGAAAAAATCTGTACTGAAATTTAGAAAATCGTCCTAATTTGTAAATATATGAAAAAAATTTTTAAAAATTAGATAGGCTTTCCCTAAATCGACAAACCCAAATATATGGTGTTTTTTTATTATTTTTTTTTTAATATTTTGAATGTCTACAGAGTAAGAAAAAAATAGTTACAACAGTTTAGCTGCTATCTGATGTACAGTCGTACAAAGGGCTCGAATCCCTGTAAAATCTTATTTTTTTTATATTTCATAAAATGTATAATATATATGAATATGTAAACTATATTTGTACTTGTGAAATCTTAAAACACTTAATAGTAATATACATATGTATATATATATGCTAATATTAAAATTCTTCAATTGTTATACATATGGAAAAATACACTCTGGAAATTAGATTGATTTTTCTAAAGTTTAGAAAATTCACCCTGAAATTAAAAAATGCAAATCACTAGTTTTTAGCAAGAAACACTTAGAAAAAATCACACTAAATTTAAGTAAATCGCCTCAAAATAAGAATAGCCCAAATAATATATTCTTTCTATTTTTATTTAGAAATAATTTCTAAATATTAGGAAATAAATTGTAAAATTTGGGAAAGCTTTCGTAAGTCCACAAACCACAATATATTTCGAATTCTTCTGTTTTTTTAACACATTTTCTATTAGAAATAATTATATCTAAAAAATACTCTGATTATTATAAAAAAAATGTTTCTAAAATTCAAAAATAACTAATTAAATTATGGGCGCATTTCTAAAAGCCAATGCGATTTTTTCTGAGTGTAGCCAATACAATAACGATGTACGATTATATGTATGTGGAAAACGCACACTTATCTTGAGCTTAAAAAATGTCCTGTGACTTAAGCCCGGGATGAGCGTTGCGTTCTGTGCACAGGTACGGGTAGAACAGGAAGCAGGTCAGCAAAGTTGAATTCTATAGCCATTTACACACAGGAGAAGGATACGTCTTGCCCAAACGAAGAAGCATAACAAGGAGAAGGGGATGATGGTAAATCTGTCGGTTTCGGTTGAACGCACACAATCGCGAAATTTTCATCAAAATAGAAAGCAGCATGTCGCGCGGTCAGCATCGTTACCGTTGCCGTCGACTGCGTCGATGTCTGCGACAAGCGCTGTCGTCTATGGAAGAGGACATATGAGGCAAAGGACAAGGACAAGGAGAGCCAAGCCGAACCAGAACGTGTAGAAGGACTGCGGCGGCTCCCTACATCAATCAGAGCGCAACCCCGCGACAATTCAGCTAAAATCCGCAGTCGCCACCCTGCGGCAAAGCAATAGCAATGCTGACGCTGACGGTGACGGCAACTGCCACTGCCACAGCCAAAGCAACACAAATACCCGAACCCTTCGCATTTCCTATGCACTCAGCAAAAAAAAAAAAAAACGCCCTAAAACTGAAAAAATGTTCTGCTGTTTTACATAATTTCTAGATATACAAAAAAATGTAGAATTTTTTTCTATTTTAGAAATATTTTTTCATTAGTTAGTAATATATTTTTAACAAGTGTATAAAATATAGATACGTAAAACCAAATTTTTAGAAAATGTTTGGAATTTTGAATGTGAGATACATTTAACGCAATTGTAATCCAAAATGCAAGTTTGAGTCTTTCTAAAAACAGCAATTTTCTTTTCTTAATTTAAAGTTCGATTTTTTGAAAATTTAAAAACGTGTCTAATATTCTGCGTATGTAGAATTTTTGACTTGAATTTTTTATCTAACTTATGGTTGAGCATTAGGAGAATTGACATACATTATTTAAATATAATAAGTAAATATATACAAATATAATTTATAGTTCAATTCGAAAAGTTTTAAAATCTTATTGCCATTTGAACTAAATTCTAAAACAGCAGTCAAAAGTTTAAATATTTTTTTTTTGAATTGTCTGTGTATACGAATTAATTTTTTCTAAAAATTATGAATTTTTATTTATTTTTTAAATATATTATGTTAAACAAAATATCTTTGAACATTAAAGAAAAGCGTTTTAATTATATAAAAATTATTTATTTCTTTAAATTATAAATGTCTTTTTTTATTTTTCAGAATTATATTTCTTGATAACTTATATTATTTTGAAAATTAAAAAATATAAGATTTGTAAAGTCTTAAGAGTGATTTTCGTATTAAGGAGATGTCCTGAACTCTGCTTTTTTCTGAGTGTATAGGCATCGCGACTTTCAGCGTGTGCAGAGAATTGGCACTGACTGACTGACGGACTGTAGAGTGTGTGCGGATGCAAATGGAACACACATACATACATATATATGTGGAACATACATATGTGCATGGACACGTGCATAGACATGCATGCATATGTATTTGTATAATGTGCGAAGGTATAACCGTCTCCTGCTCTGTCCCCTGTCCCATGTCGCCTGCCTTGTCCCTTCCGCCTTGGATGCCAGAGAACAATGCATAGCAGCCCACTTGAGTTTCGAGCAAGTGGCAGACATCGGTGGTGCAGAGTCACCTCCTAGCCAAGTCAACCCATTGCGGCCGAGTGGCGCAATTTTGCGTCAGACTCCGTACCAACCCATAAGCACCACCCTGCCGCCAACCCTTTGGCCTGTGTCATATTGGCACAAAGAAAAAGCACTCGCTGACTGGCAACGACGACGACTCCTTGTAGCCTTACAGCCGGGCCAGCCTCATGGCTGAAAACGATTCAGTGGTCATGAGGTGACGTCTCTGGTACTGCCAACGGCATTCGCTCCTGCTTACCATGTCCAGTTTAAATCGCAGAGCATTCGCGGACCCACCTCACCGCCCCCCACGACACAGGACACGGCATGGACACAACATTATTCGTGGCCAGAGCAAAGCAAACTCAACGTCAAATTCACTGCCATTGAGTTTTTGCTTTAGCCGTGCACCTAACTGGCTAGTAATACTTTACTCGCCCCCCTTTCTTCTCATCTAAATGGTTTGTTTCTTTGAACAAGCACTCTTAGAATTTGCGACGTTGCATCAGCATCAGCATCTGTCTGGACCTGCACATATGCCCCAGACTCCAATCTCCAATCCCGACAGTAGTTGTCTGATGATCTGATGCAATACGCGACCGTCTATAAATATTTGCTTTCAAACGTACACTCAGCGAAAAATAGCAAAATAATTTATATAGTCGCCATGCGTTTTTCGCCATGTGTAACTCACTTTATTATCCAGAAAGTATATTTCTAAAAACAAATTTTTTTCTTGTCATTACATTTTTCTAAAATTAAAAAAAAATATATTTAAATTTCACAGTGTTTTTTCAAATGTGTCAAATAAATTTAAATAGTTGCATCTTAAGATTTCAAATATACGAAGATTTTAAATAGATTTTAAATTTAATTTAATTTTGAAAAATTTACGATTTTTCGGGCTCTAAACAGATAAACTCTAATATAAAAATCGATCCAGTTAATTTTATTAATTTTTTTCTGAGTTTTTCCTGAAAAAACTTTCTGGTTTACATTTCGATTTTCCAAAATACAAGAAAATTTTTTTTGTTTAAGTGTAGTTAACCATTTTAGAACTTCGATGAGGCGTGGCCATATATTTTAATAAATCGTTATAAATATTTATATATATTAGGATCAGCAGTATTATCATTATTAGAGTTTCCAGTGCTGGCATCATGCAGAATAAAGTGAACTTATTAAATCGAATCCGTGACCCTTTTTGAGCAACAACCACCGTTATGACCATCATCACCATCCCCATGTCCCAGCCACGTATCCTGCATGGGTCAAAACTCATATGTGAGATCCCGTCACATCGCGACAATTCATCCCCCTATTTCTTAAAAAGGACCTCGCCATATGCTGAAACCGAAGGGGGGTGATGTGAGCATTGGACGCGGACATTGTAGGTGATGCCATATGAGATGCTACTACGCATTTACCGAGTTGGGAGAGCAGCCTTCAAATACGCGACTGCCTTTAATGGCAATGTGTGTGTCCTTATTTGGTTGTCACTTTTTGTGTAAACTGAACTAGAAAACTTTCCATTGGCACCATTCAATTGTGCCCTGTGTGGCTGCTGTGCTGGAGTTGGATAATGCAGTGAAATTCGACAAATTTTGATTGAATACATATCGAACTTAGATCTTAGGCTTACCGGGTTTCTTTACCTTTACAAGCCGGAGCTAACCAATCTATTGGCATTTCATTATAAATTTAAATAACCGAATATTGCTCATATCCAAAAATTATATGATATAGTAGTTTTGGAAAAAAGTTCGGCATTTGATAAAACAGCGCAATTTGAGACGCATATTTTCGTAAATAAAAACGATTTTCGTAAACGAACTCATCTTTCCACCAACAGTTTCTACACTCAAACTGAAAATTAGAATATTATAAAATTTTTTATAGTTTTTGGAAATAGTTTCTAATTTAACGAAATAAAAAATCGTGTTATTCTTAATAATAAAAAATATTTCTAAAATGTACACACTTTTAAAAAATGCTTTCTTTGATTCAGAAAGAACCAAAAATAAATTGGATTCCCTTATTGGGAAGTCTCAACTGTATTCAGTTCGATTCCACGAAAAATAAATTAATAAAAAAAATTATACACATTTATTAATGGTCTAATTTGTTTTGTGAAATCTAAATAATTACTTACTTAATGAAAATAATATTAATAATAATAAATAATATATACAAAAGAGGTTTAGAACGAATCCTGTGTACACATATGGATCCTATTTGATCCTTGTATTAAGAAAAGATTAACATTGATTTTTAGAAATATACTTTCCAAATAATATCATGAGCTATTCTTGGCCAAAAAGTAGGATATTTTCTTAAATTTCATTGCAACTTCTTTTAACTTATTATTCGATTGATGGCAGCATATGATTTTGCGATTACATGCTGCGGGATTCAACTAAATTTCGAATTAGTTTGGTGACTTTTGTCAAATTGGTTTCAATTTCAACTTGATGCAAGTAGATCTCGTGAATCGAGCAAAATTTTAATAAATGCTGCGATTTTTTGCATATTTCTTGTAGGAACATAAATATGCATATGTAAGCGTATGTAATTATCAAGAAAACACACAAAAGGCCAACAAAAGTTTGGCCTGACTGGCGTTGCGGCCGTTGATAGCTATGTATCATCATCATTGGCTGGGATTGTGACGGTAGTTGGTGGCATATTATGGTGGCTAGTGTTAATGCCATGCGTCCTTTTGATGCGAGGACAATAACACTTCCGTGCGGAGCATTATCATAAAGGGGTTAAGCCGCTGATTTTCATCGTGTGTGCTCATTTAAGAAGTTACATGGAACCCATGTCGCGTCGGCTTGAGGCATACAACACAGCACACAGCAAACACCACATACACTCAGAAAAATCGTGCTGAATCTCAGAAAATCGCCCTGAAAACCAGCAAGTTTTTCTTGTTCTTAGAAATAATTTCTAAATATAAGAAAAAAAACATTTCTAAAAATTAAAAGTGTTTACTTATTTATTTACAGAAGTAGAAGTATAAAAAAGAAATTCTGAAAAAATAAATCAAATTGACTGGCTCGGGTTTTATATTATTACGTTCCGGGGTTCGAAAAATTATTTACATTATTATTAAGAAAAAATACAGTTTTGTGCCTTATGCGAACATATTTCAAAAGCACTCTGAAAATTAGAAATATTTTTTCTGAATATTACAAAAATCTAATATGAAACGTACCTTTTGAATAATAATGTGAGCTGCGCTTGGCACCAAAAGTATTGTGAATTTCGAAAGTTCAGTGTGCATTTTTTTTTTTTTTTGAGTGCAGCAGAGAAGACTCCCGCAAGTGCTAAAGGAATCGCGCTGAATTTCACCGCTTTGTTTCTATGCTCTTATGACAAAGATGGCAGCGGCTCATTATACGCCCCGATAAGCGATGTGCCTCCCACGTGAGTCTTTCGCCTCGGGTTACAGCTGGTCTGGGCAGGACAGGGCGGCCATGTGCGGGATTGGGATTGGGATTATGTGGTGGTGGTGCTGGTGCTGGTGGTGGTGGTGGATGCTTAAAGTAGCGCTGTAACATCATTTGAAGGCGCTCGGTTGCCGACTGCCTGCCTGCCTTCCTGCCTGGTTGCCTGCCTTGCCTGCCTGCTTACGTTATCTTAAACTTCAGCACAGCCAAGTGCGGGAATTGTTTCGCAACTGAAAGTGGTCATGACAGTCTTCACTTTTAGCCACCCTTTTTTACTTTTTTTTTGGTTTTTTTTCAGCGCTTTTGCGCGCAAAAATTGTTTGCATTTGGTAAAAATTTTGCGTGCTTAAACTCAGATGGACGTTGCTATTTGTGTAATTTGAGAAGTGCCCCCCTGCTTAAGTAACCGGGTGCCTGTTTTCGACGCGGTTTCAGCGTGTGTGCATTCGTTCCTTTGTTTTTGTCATGCTTTTTCCACCATTGTTGCGATTGCGAATACAAGGCCTGATCCTAATTTAACACGTTCGGATAACCTTGAAGCGTTTCTTATTTCGCGGCGCGACGTGAACGGGTTAACACAAACAACAAGCAAGCCAAGCCAGCCAAGCCAGCCATTCTCTCACACACACTCACAAAAGGGGGAGAGAGCTCGCCCAGTGAACCCCACTGTTGAGGATTCAATTATACGCTGCCGGCGAACTAGCTGGAGAATGGCAGAGCATGGTTTTGACCTCAGATGCCGCGACGCGTCTCTCTCTCTCTCGCTCTCGCTCTCCCTCTGTTGTTGCACGCTGCTCGGTGATGACTTTGTACTGGCATGAAACGCCTCATTGTGATTCTTATGGCTTCACGGGGATTTTGCATTTCAATAAACTTTCCGAAACGACGGGGCGCACCTACAAGGTCTAAAGGAAATGTTATAAAACGTGGACAGCGAAGCGAAACCACGTGAAGTATTGCCAATGCAGGCGATTCCTCGTCAGCAATAAATCGATTCATAGACAGATGAGCTCAGCGCTACAGATAAACATTGCTATATATACTCACTACTCTACTCAAAATTATAACCAAACTTATATCAATGTTGGGCTGATAATTGCATAAATAAATACAGCACACACAAAAACTAATTAGATAATGCAAAAGTAATGCTCACTTTTAGCTCTTTTGCTACTAAAATTTATTAGAATATTCTTATGGCATATATGTATCTGCATCCACTTGCTATATATGTTATATATGGCATTTTTCAATATGATAATTTTGCCAATCGTTTAGCTTTCTGCACTTTAGTTCAAAGGCGATTACTAATTGTGTTTGATAGGCATTTGATATGATGGAAACTACATCCATTTGGTTGTATATTATTTCAGAGACGGTTCTGTCTAAGCACATGGGAAAGAGTTTTACTTATACTACAATACTCTGTGACTTTTATTGCTAATGGCAATCGATTTTTATCGATGTGTGATGGCTAAAATGAAATAAACTTGAAACTTGAGCTCGGTTGTTGATCCTGATCATATATTCTTATATATACTTACCCATTCACTAAGGGGTCAAAGATGCTTGATTCTACTGTGGAATACTTTTGCTCAAATTCGTTACACATATTTAAAGTGAAAACCAAAAAAGGCTTCTTTTTTTTTACATATTTTTGTATCCGAGTTAAATAATTCGATTTATTGAATGTGAAACTCTTTGAAATAGCGGAATGTCTTATCCAAAATGATTCACTATTTCGCAGGAATTCAATTTTGTGACAATTTTGTCGAAATGTATTCGGGCTGTAAATCACTCTGCTGTCAATTTTTACGAGGTACATTTTACGACACTTAAAGTCATTTTATGTACACAAAAGGGCTAAAGGATTTCTGCAGATTCTCCCTTAACTAGGCATGTTCATGTGGCTCAAGGTCACAAATTGACCATCGAAATTGATTATCGAATTGATTATTAACTTAATTTCGACTAATAGCAGTCATAAAAAAAATGCTGTTCATTAAAACTGAAATTAATATTTATTTTTTTAAAATTTAAATTTAAATATACTTTAATATAATATATAAGTTTTAAGCTATATAATATTAAAAATGTTCTTATAACTTTTCTGGGGGAATTCAATTGCAAAATTAATTATTTGTTCCATGTATTCTGGATACTGGAATTCAGATAACCACAAGCCACAAATGCCAGCGAAAATGTTGTTGCCGGGAAAATGACTGCAAAATGGGGTTCTCAATGATATAAATGGAAGACTGACTGAATTGATAACATGATTGATCTATTAATAAAGTCTATTGCTAACCAGACCAAGGACAACAACGAAACAAATCAATGGTTATTGCTTGGAAAGCGAGGCGCTTCATTAACTGCAGTTAAGGTCGCCCTCGAATTATGCTTATGTATAGTATATACAAGCATCCATGTACATAAGAATATATGTACGTACTTTTCTTGCAAATTGCCGAATAGTCCTGTAGGTCAATTCATAAGAGAAGAGGAGAGTGATGAATAGAAGACGGTGACTGAGTGAAGCATGCGCAAACACCCACGAGCTAGTTGCAGCTGCGCAGGTAAACGGCCAGCTCGGAGATAAGAAAACATTGGGTGGATTAAGGATGGGTGCGATTTTCCACTTTGTCGCAGCTTGAGAAAACAACAAACTGACGCCTGTTCCGATTACAATAAATCACGGACCGCAGGACATCCGAATATGTGTGTGTGTGTGTGTGGGTGTGTGCGTGTTTGTCTTCGCCCATTTCTGGAATACATGTGCATCTATGTATGGATATACAGCCTACACATATTTGTTCCATACATGCACTCAGAAAAATATCGCACTTAATCTTAGAATATTCAATTTTTTCAAAAATTTTTCTTGTTTTTCACATAATTTCTAAAAATAAGAAGATACTTTAAAAAAATTAGAGAAGAATTTTTTTAAATATATAGAATCCTCTCTATATATATCAAGACGTGTTTTTTCTGAGTGTAAATACATAAATTCACCTAAATAGGCGATGCTCGACCTTTGAAAATGATTGTCAACAAATGCGTCTCAAATTTGATTACTAAATATCGAATTTAAATAACTTCGCGATGTATCCGAGTAGTATGAACTGGAATATATTTTCCAAGACAATTAGTTTAATTTTAAGTTATGGGATTTATCGATTTATATATAGTTCAAGGGATGTCCACGTGTTATTGATAATCCAAGTAAGTATCAAGGTTTCAAGACTCTGTTTTATCAGAATAACTGAACTTTTTATAACAAATTTAGATTTAATTTCAATCTGTCTGAAATATATATTTACAATCCGAAGCAATAAACATAAAATAGGAAATAACAGTTACCAGGAACGAATAACAATCTCAATCGACATACTTTGAAGAAGCATACGTACAGATATAGGCTTTTTCGACTTTTGATGCTGTTCATATATATATATAAATGCTTTACGTTACATACATATTGCAATGCGTAACACAATTCGTGACAAAATAAAAGTACCCTCCGCAAGGTAGGTATACAAATTGACGTCTAACAAGCGAAAACGAGTTTTTTCTCCACACTTCCTGCTGCGTCAGCAATTTGGAACAACCTTTTGCGAAGGTTCATACTTATTAAGGCTGTGCAAAGGTGTCCCGTTGTCTCGTGCTGCGCAACGGTTTTAACGGCAATTCCTGGAAAACGTCTTCTTCCTTGAATAGGTGTTTTTCTAGAGCTTCGCGTTATTTACGATTAGTTCGGGTCTGGCTGATGTTGTTGTTGACATAGTTTACTTATTGAAACTACTTTGCGCAGAAACATGGCAGAAAGATGGGCATGGCCATATTGACTCGGCTAATGATGCTGGTCACGAATATAAAAATACTTTATGGGGTTGGAGATGTTTTTGCAAAACAAAATTTATGTTAAAGTAAATAAGCGCTAATTAAAACGGCTATCTTAAGCACGCCGATGGTTAAATACCCTTCTAGACCGGTGTTAATCTGCTGGTCTACAAATATTATTTTGCTCGTATGATTGAAACAAAGTTGATTTATAAATTTTTTTTCATAATTGACATTGAACTGAATATTCCGCGATTGAATCGTTATATTGTGTGAGAAATGCTTACGTTTACCATATTAATTGATTGAAGCAGAAGGATCAGTTATCGAATCGAAATATCTGTAACTGATCCTTCTTCTTCAATCAATCAAGAAGGTAACTCGATCAGGTTTATTTAGTGACCGAAGCAAAAATATAGACGTATTTCAAGTTTCATCTGCTCTGATCAGAAAAAATATATTTAATGGGATTGAAGAAGTCGCCTTCAATGCGATAAACGTGTCATGATAAAATTTGAATACCAGCTTCGATGGGATATAAATTTACAATATTATGAAGTACAAAAAATCATTTAAGCCGAAAAAAAATCCAAGCATCAAGCCTCTATTCTTGAGTGTGTTGAAAAGATTCCAAAATTCTATATATCTGAAATTCAATGATTTAAGAAATGTACCTTAATAAATTTCAAGTAAAAACCATAGAATTTCGAAATTCACAAGTTTTGGGCTTAGAAATTCTCATTCTGAAAAATATGTTGTTTTTTTTTAGCTCTATGACTAATAAGGTTAATCTTACATATAACTTAAATAAATAAATATATAACTTTTAACGTTACGTGTTTAATTTATTAATTATTTTAAGTTTGCTAAAATTAATAAATAAAATTCTTTCTAAATAAAAGATTTTGTTTTTAATAGTTATATATAAAAACTAGGAAATTTACATATTTAATAATTAATTATTTTTAATAATTTTAATTGTAAGCTGATTTTCTATTATTCAAGACGAGTTTGTTTCTGACTATTCATATTAAAGTCCTTAATAAATCTACATTGACTTTAATTTTTAGCCGACTCGCCTAATATCACCGGAAACGTTGCTGAGAAAACGGCGCGGAAATTCATACGAAATGGCGACATTGTTGGCCAGTATGCTTATTGGAGCTGGCCATCCCGCAATGGTTGTGTCTGGAGTTGCGCGTCACGACACGGTTATTAATGACCAAAACAATGTGCCATATCCGTATTTGGCAAAAGAGGTAGACGCTGTTGAACAGAAGCAGGCGAAAGGAGAACAAAGTGCGTACAAACTGCGTCCTCTACCGGATTTGCATAGTCATCTAGAGGAAGAAATGGCCGAGGTGCACCGGCGCAGAGAAGAAGAACGGACCAAATTGGAAGAGGAACTTGTACGACAGCAAATGGCGGTATGTCTAATTTAAAACAACTTTTGTATTATATCTCTATATAATTATATATGTATTGTCAAAAAGGATCTAGTTCTTTAAGCCTTCGATCGTTTTTTACTTATTTTTTACATATTTTTATTATTGGTAACTAACTGTACTGTCCTAAAAGACATAGAGTTGTAGATCGTTTTTTATATTTGGTAATTGTATTCTCCGAAGGACCTAGATCTCTTAACTGTCGATCGTTTTTTATATATTCTTGTTAATTGTTTTTACCCACAATATTATTAATTAGTAATTCAATTGACCGAGAGGACTTAGACCTTAAGATACCGACTGATTTTCATTTTTGCTAACCTTCTTTCGGAAAGACGTAGAACATTTAGCTATCGATCGTTATTTGTATATTTTTTGTATTGTCCAAAAGGACTTGGAACTTTTAGCTGTCGATCGTTACCACTACCGGCGCTCGCACGCCTGGGTTGTCATCATAAATAACGCGCCTTGGAGCATAAAACCACGAATTACGTATACAGACGTGAATGGGGATACTGTGGAGGCGCCACCAACCGCTGTATTCATAGAGCCCTCAACGGGATTCATTTGTGAGACAAACTGCAAGCAGTATATTCTGATTGATAGTGTGTGGACCGAGTACAACTACTACGTGAACAAGCAGACCTACGAGCGAGTCAGGGATATACGCTGGGACTTACGGGACACAAATGATTGGGAGCACATGCTGCCGGGAGAGCCGCCGGAGATGCGCATTTACAAGCAGACTTCCGATGAGAATGTGACAGACGGCGATCGCGATGTGGATGAAGAGAAGCACTTGGATGCAATTTGCAACTGGGTGGCCAGGCTGCACATTGGCTACGCAGACTTCGAACAGCGATTTCCGAGCTCCGGCAAAAGAGTGCAATACAAGGGAGCCGTCCACGAGCGTTATTCGCCGTATTCGCAACGCGATGGCAAAGTAATACAATTGACCCTATATAATGATGATTCATGCACCGATCCGAAGGTTCGCTACGAATATTATAAGAACCGATTTGACCGAATGGATAAGCTGAAGTATACCTACGAAAATGAAAAGCACGAAGAGTATTTCGCCAAAGGCCGTAATGACAGCTTAAAATGTTTGTATAACCTTGTATGAAAATGCACAAATAATGTGGATCACACTTTATTTTAGATCTTGAATATTACTCGGACACTTCGCTGCCCAGAAAACTGAATTTTGATGCAAGTTACAGATTGGACTCATTAAAATCGATCGATATGAAACCAGGTCTGATGGTATTAAGATATGAGAACCACGCGGACAGATGCTTGTATAAGGAATTTCAATTTAAGACATCTGGTGTAAATCTCATAGTAAGTCAAATAAAACATGTCACTCTCAAAACATGTCAGCAAATGTTGTTATTTTTAGAAAGCTGTCGAAAAATTTGATCAATCTGACGAAGATGATATAGTAGCAAATGATATTGCCAGTCGCACCTTCCTGTTCCACCAAAACAAAATTGTTATCCAATTCCATTACACATTTGGAGCACTTACCGCAACAACAGTCGAGTTTACTAAGCCGCCCAAGCCGGATTATGGCAAAGAGCTGGTTTACGACGAGAAGCTAACTAAAATATACAGGGTATATATGGATTCCAACATGAATGTTTTCGGGTTAATATTTTTTTTTTTTTAACCTATTTTTATATTTTTCAGTCCAATCCCTTAGATCCCATACGTTCCAATCTGGAATTATATAAATTATTGTTGGAACAACTTCAGTCAGAGGACCGCATAAGAAAACAATTTGAAAGGATCCAGGATGATATCTACAATATTTTTGATCAGAGAAAAGTGGAGAAAACGGAACCTAAGCTGAAGTTCAACTTGTTCGATCCACTTCGCAATGGAACAGCCCGAGCACTTCGAATGCAACAGGTTTGTTTTCGATGAAAATTATTAAATTTTTTCTTATCCCAAAACGATTTTGATTGCAGCATGAGGAAGAAATAGAGTCTAAGCGACAAATTGCCAGTAAGCCGGCCGACTTTTTGGCACCATATTTGGTTCCATTCAAAGATCAGGGGGTACTAACCCAGTCACAATCCATTGAAGCCTACAATGCTTGCTTGAACGATTTGAAAACCAGATTTGTCACTCTACTCAACAATCTGCAGCGACAATATGAAGATGTAAGAAAACATTTTGTTTATAATAATAAAATATATATGTACATAATAACTTTTATCAATTATACATCTCACACATCTCGCATTAAACCAACAGTTAACCAGCGAGGCGAAGTCCTTGAATCGATTCCTGAACAAGTTTGAGGTTCAATTTAACAACTTTGACTATAATCGCCTGGTGCAACAGGCTAAGGATCTGGAACTCAGGAAACGCATGGTCCAGCAGCGCCTGACTTTGACCCATGAGGAATCTCAGAAAAAGTATGAATGGGTTAAAGCTTCATTGCAGAAAGATCCACGTTTAAACTTGAAAACCGAAGACAAATCTTCTGATGAACAAATTTAATTGTAATTTCAATAAAAAATCATTGCAATCCTTGAGCACTAATATGCCTGATATTCTCAGTTATCTTAATGAATGAATGAGACAAACCATCTAGACAGAGAATAGAGAACCAGGTCTAAGACTAGCCGGTTGAAGGTAGTAACTTTGGTACCAGTGTATAAATACATCTGAACAGAATTTTAGTCTGTAAATGAGGGGACTGAGGTTGAGGCTTAACATTTTGAATTCTTTTTCGACTTTTCTTGAAATTCAAAAATCGAAATTTTAAAGAAACTACATAAAGAACGGATATCTTAGGCACTCTGAGCATTACATAGACTTGCAGACCAGAGTTAAGCTGCCGACATCTAAATTTTGGTTTGGTGTTCGAAACATAACACAGTTACATAAGTATAAACATACACATACATATTATGGGGCCAGAGATGCCTCCTTCACGACAGTATTATAAGACCGACTGCAAGGGTAACAATAAATGAAGCGTTCTTTTTGGCAACACATGACGATACAAAAGGAAACAACCCTTTCGACTAGATTGCAAATTTTACAAAACGACCGCTGTGCTTTCCATGGTCTGATGCGGACATTGAGAGGGTTCTTGGCGAAAAGAGTTCGGTCAAAAACCGAAACTTAGGAGCAGGTAAGCAGAACGCTCAAAACAGTTATCGAAAGGCAGAAAAAACGACGACAGTTTGCTTAATGCTTGACATTTAAGAAGCTTCTCAAATAAAAGCCATTTTTCAAAATAATTAAGTTTCTTAGGGTTTTTTTTGAGCTGATATTTTTGCAATGCTTTCCTAAAATTAAAATTGAAGCTCGTATAATTGCGCAAATGTTGCCAGACATAAAAAATATTTGGACATTTTTAACATGTCTGCTAACATTTTGTCAAAGATTATTATCATCGGTCTGCTTCATATTTAATGTTATATTTTTAAATGGCCTTCAATTTTTCATGTATTTGAGCAACGTTCGAAAAAATTCTTATAGAAAAGCACTGAAAAAAAAATAGATTTATATATATATAATATATATATATAACTAATAGGGCCTAACGAAGAGCTGGCCAAGGCAAGACCGCGAAAGAACGGAGCGTCGTCGAGATGTGGACGCGATTTAAAATTGTGAACGGTATGAAATACTTGAATACTTGGGTCGGCGGGGGTTGAAGAAAGTATGTTTAAGTGGATTCTAAAATGAGAATGCCAATTTCATGGTCTTGCATCACAACAGCAACGCGCAGCAACGTCGCAAAGGCATATCTGAGTGTTTGGGAAAATTCGTTTCAAAAAGTGACCGTCTGAAAATTGGACAAAGTGGCTGCCGCGCGCGGGCGTGTGTGGGTTCAAGGCATACAATAAGGCATACAAACATTGCCGGAGGCAGTAACAACAACATCACATATATAGACCCACACACACACACACACACACACACTCTCAAGCACATCACATAAGCACATGTGTGAGCAGGCCTGTCCGCCTGTCTGTCCATTTTTGGCGCTATACCCAAACCACCCACCACCCAATCCACCCACCACAATCCACCGTCTACCGTCCACCTCATCGCCCTCATCGCATGGACAGCGTCGTCTGCGTCGTCCCACGCACACACTTTCGAGCGAACTTACTTACATATACGATGATGCCCGTGTCCCGTGTCCGTCCATCCCCCAATGGCGGCGGCGTCTAAATTGCGTTTGTCCCTTGAAAGAATCGTCCTAAGATGAAAGTGCTGTCCATTGTCCGCCAACTGTCCGTTAGCATCGCTGAAAATTTGTTCGTGGCATGAACACATGTGGCGTAATTTCGTCGCAGATTTTTGTTCGCTAACTGGACAAGGATATTGTATACACTGCACGCTTTTCCTTTAGCTACTCTCGCCAGATAGCTAAATAATAAGTAACATTTTTTTTTTTTTTTATTAATTGATTTGATTTAATTTGCATTTAGTTTAAAAAATTGTCAACATGTTGATAAATATTATTTTCTTCTATTTTTTATTATTTATTTTTTTAATGTCGACTAAGAAAATCCACAGCTGTTGAAATAAAGTTTTATTATGAGTAATCTTTGATTAATTGATTTAATTTAATTTTTAAATTTATTTGTATTTATTCTGAATATAAAAAAATATTATTATTTCAGAACAATTAATTTATTTATTTAATATGGACTAAAAACATACACAATAAATTTTTAAAAATAAGCATACAAATTTAAAATTCAACTTACAAATTAAATAATATTACTTTAAAAGTTATTAATTTTTTAAATTTATTTAATTTAAATTTAAATTCACGGCAACATGAAGAAAGATATTTATTTTTCTAAACACTTAATTGATTTATTGTTGTTTTTTATTTATTTATTTAATAGGCATTAAAGGCAGACCATAATTTTAAAAAATAGTAATAAGAAATAAACATAAATATTTAAAATTTAAATTACAAATTAAATGATATAATTTTAAAATTTATTTATCTAAGTTGAAAACATATAATAAAATAAAGAATACAAAATATAAATATAAAATTAAAATACATTTAATTACCATAATAAATATTAAATTAAACTTGAGCTTTGTAAAAGACAAATTAAAACATTAATATGAAAAATAAATAAGTATGAGATAAGTGAATTTTAAAATTTGTATTTCTTTCAGTGCAATTCGAAAACATTTGCTTCACGCGACCCCCAAAGCGACAGATTTCTGCTTCCTTTTGGCGAGCCGTGGGCCAGAGTGAGGCCTTTGTCGTTGCTGCTGCCACGGTTCGGGTCCAGGGGCCGGGGGCCAAGTCCGGGCCCAGGTCCGGGTGTAGTGTCCAGTCCGTGTAGGTACAGTTGTGCAAATACACTTCTAGCGGGCAGCATCGCGGCCCAAGAATTTGTATTTTATCAGCATCGTGCGCGTCGCGTAGTCAAGGACTCCCAATATTTACGCGAAAGACACACACACATGCTCATGTGTGTATATATATAAGTATATATATATATGTATATATGTGTACGTGTGTAGAAGCAAATGGGATATGTAAGTTGGCAGGGTTGGGGGATGATGGGAAGGTGTGGGTTGTATTCGGGGTTGGGTGGGGTGTCGCGGCCTGGAGTGTTAGATATGGGTGTGTCCGTGTTTTTGTGTGTGTGGGCAGTGGAGGGGGAGTAGTGGGGTGTGTGGGAGTGGGGTGGACAAGCAAGGTTGAGGGTTATTGTACGATCCTTTCATTTTAGTCCTAAATGTCCTTCTTCCAATATTTCAAACGTGCTTCGTGACGCGTCCGTTTTGTAGAATGAGCGGCCTCGAAGTCGGCCCTTTGTGGACACGGACTTTGTCACCAACGTCGACGTCGTCGTCGTCGTCGTCGCCATCGTCGTCGTCGCGCTGCTTGCTGCTAGCTGCTGCTGCTGCTGTTGCTGCTGCTGTTTGTGTTCTTGTTATTGTTTGTTGCTGCCACTGCCGTCGTCGTTGCCGTTGCCGTTGCTGCTGACGTGTTGTCCTCGCGTCACGGCGCGCAGTTTAGCGGTGGACAGACGAGAGAGCTCACGAGGGCTTACGGTCGCTATGTCCTTTTGTGGGCGGACATGCGCCGCTGGGGGGGAGGGGAGTGGGAGTGGGAGGTGGATGCGAGCTCGGCACAACTTTTATCACGGCGCATTTATTTTTCTATTCCACTTATAATATATGCCAGAAACAGGATACACATTCACATGGGCATATATTGGATATTTATTTTGTATTCGAACGCTCCGTCCAGGACATCGAGCGTGTCAGAAGCATTGGCGGTCTCGTTCTACGGTAGACGCTGGACGTTGGCTTGAGGGTTAGGGGTTATCCAGGGTATCTGTGTGGGTGTGTGTGTGTGTATTACTATGAATGTGTTTTGTAAGTATTGGTTTTTCACTTGATTCGGGCACTGAAAAATTGCGAAAATTCTTTTGGGTGATTCGCTCGACATAGACGGATGTACACACATAATCACACATGAGCACATCTATGTATGTATGCATGTATATATGTATGTACACAGAATATACTACGCTTCCAAAATTCGATAATTGGCTAATAATAAGAAAAATTCAATTTTTTAATATAATTTATGGCCCAAGAATGATTAAGGATATTCAAATATGAAATTTTTGACCAAATTTCACAATTATTCCATCAATTTTAATATAGTTTATTTTGTGACATATTTTACAGTTACATTTTGCAAGTACATAATTAAAAAACCGTTTATTTATTTAATGTCAACTAATATCAATCGGATCAGAAAAATACAAAAAATGAAATTTGGTTAATAATAAAATGCAATTTATAAATTTGTTTGAATTGTTTGTATATATTGTACTTATAATCCAAGATTTGGATGCAATCGGTTTAAGAATTTCGTCTGAAACATTAAAATATATTAACTTGAAATAAAATTCCGCTAACCTTAAAAATTCAAACAGTTTGTTGTGCAGACACTTTTGAAACGATTTAATATCGATAAGCAATCTAGCAATTTTGGTTTTTACTACTACATTTATGAAATGTCAACACATGTTTTCGCATTTTATCAATGCAACCATATTTTTGAATATTTATATATATATATGTGGACATTGATGTATCCTGAATGAAAAGAGTAGTAAATGAATAGTTAGTATTTGCGTGCAAGTGCCCTTGAGCTGGGTCTGTATCCGAAGATATCGACTCGAAACATTCGTCGTATTTAATCGGTTAATTACTTAATCGATCTTAAATCCTATTGTGCACATGTGGTGCTTGAGAAAAGCATAAAGAGACACAAGTTAGCTTTTAAGAAATACCAATAACTAGGTAAAAAAAAGGGGAACTTCATATAAACAACCATATTCAATGTGTTGCAATACAATGTCCTATAAAAGTTAATAAAAAGGTATAATGAAGTTGTGCCAAAGAATGTAACAGGCAAAAGGGCATCAACACCCGATCTCATGTCTGTCTATATATATAGGCTTCAAATTTGGAATATAATTTCTTGCATTTACCAATAAAAATTTGTAGTAACAGGTTCTTTCATTTTCTCGAAAACTCCTCCGGTTTCCTGAGTATTGACTTATGTAAATTTTCTTTAGCAATAAAAACCACAATTTTAAGGACATTCATTATATACACTGACCAACTGTTAAAATTTCATCAAGATCGGTGTTATCTTAGTAAACTAATTACTATCATATGGCAAAAAACAAATGATAATTTATATATACAAGAATTTAAGGAGACTTTACAATTCAAAACACAATTTTTGAAGCTCTGAATTGATAAAGTGTTATTTTTACGGCACTGTACATATTCCCATAAGATATTATTGATCATCTATCATATTCAGATATATTATTTATATATGATGTATTTATGAAACTATGGTTTTGGGGATCTGTTTGTTCGGAGAGTACATTTGTCAGTGTCAGCTGGAACGGGCCACTATAATTCATGGCTAGACAAAAGCTGATTTGTTTTTTTTTTAAATAGCTTACCCAAAAGCAATCAGTCAATAACGAAATTCTTGCAGATGCCTTTTTCCACATCGAATTTAAATACACAATGCAAATAATGTGACTCGATACTGTAATTGAATTGAATTCTGTCATAGACTTCTGTTTACTGATTCTTGGCGTGTTAATGGGCAAGTTACTGGCTTGGATTTGGCCACTAAAGTGGAATCGTACCTGTTTAATAAAATGTTTATTATACCAAACTGTTATCGCCATCAAATACTGCTGCTTAAATGTTGGCTCACCTCTGGACGCCTCTTTCGCGTTCGAGCTCTCTGTTTATTGCCCTAATTGCCACCGTCTTGACAAATTGAGCTGGTAACTGCTTATCTGTGCACAGTTGATATGTTGATGATGTGTTTACTGCAGCTTAAAGTTCCTTTTACGACTCCTTTTATTTATATCTCAGTACATAGCCTGACCGGGGGTCTGTCCTGGCGTCAATAAATTTTTATGAGCCATGATGCGGTTGTTCTTCAAGCTCTTCAAGCTGCCATCCAAACATACTGATTTCAATGTTTTATGGCCCATTCGTTTCGCTGGCCACTTCGCCATTCGCCATTCAACATTCGCCATTCGCCATTCATTTCTATGTATGCCATTCAGGTTACATTCCCGTTTGCTCACCAACAAATTACTTTTTAATTTGTCCAACATTTCCGTGCACCTTTTTTTGTGCTTCCAAATCGAACTATCGCTTAGTACTGGAATGAATGTGTTTAAGGTAAATGTATGCATAAATATATTGATTTTGCATTGCAAAATGTTTGGTATTTCATAACAAACAAAAACAAAAAATTTTAACTTACCCCTAATTAATTAATAAGCTTTCTTTTTGCTGTATATTCATTCATTTTAATATGCTTAAATAATTTTTTTTATTTCTAATAAAACACCGACGGTATTTATTTCTATATAAAACCAAATATACTTAAGCTAAATCCAGCGAAAAGTATATTTACATATAATTAATCCATTTCATTTTTCTGTGTCGACTGATATCACTCAACACTAAATAAATTTATAAACAAGTTTTATAAACAACAATTAAGAAAACAAATGAAATGTGTATGCAATAATATGTTTAAAATAATCCTTCGTCGTCGAACATGGCTTCTAAAAAGATGTAACAATTTTTTTCAGTTAATTATTAATTTAACTGTCCTACACAAAACGATCGAGAAGAAAATAAAAGAATGTTATCGAAAGAAGCGTGCTCAAGACTGGAATAGTACAAATACGTGAGTAGAAATACATTACCTTACAAGCACAGTGAGTGTGTATTCTCAAAGAACTTCTTTAAATTAAATAAAATTCTATTATATATTATAATTATATTATTATAATACTAATATATACATATATTCTATTATATATTATAATTAAAGTTATAAATAAATAAATTAACTTATTAGTACATATTTATGTGCTTGTTTTCCAATTCATTTTGAACTATCTTAAAAAAAATGTTTTCCATTGTTTATTGTTGCGTTGACCTCTTTTTATAATTTGCCTGCAGTCATCTTTTTATACTCCACTATATTTTGAATCCCGTCGGGATTCGTCTTCAGCGCTGTAGAAAAGTTCCAGAAAAATTCACATTTTATTTTTTCAACGAATATATATTAATTCGTAATGCATCGGAGTTTAAAAAACAAGCACTTAATCTGGAGCCAGAACAATAATTATTTAAAATAATATTTTTCGACCAATTCATTAATATTAATAGTTGGTAGGTTTGTCATTTTGTATTTTCAGTTTATTTGTAGATTAGATTATTTTCTATAAGTTGATATTAGCGCATTCCTTAATGGATTCAGGTCAGGATTGATGGCTGGCCAGTCCAAAACTGGTATCTAATTAGCCAAGAATATCTCTTCAGTTCCCCATGAGCTATGAATTGGAGCAAAATCATTGTTGACAGAATAATAATAATTATAGTAATATAATAATTATTTGACTTCCACAAGGGTTTCTAGTTCTTCTTCTTAATTGCTCAATATTGTTTACAACTTTTGGGTTTGTTGATGAAATTTTTGCATTCTGATGAGACATTGGGCAGATTCTAAAATGTGTTTTGCCTTTATTCAGTCTGTTGCTCATTGTATATTTGCATACATGATTGTAAAAAAAATATACTTATTATTTTTGGATTTTTTCAAACCTTTTTGAGGGATATCGGTTACGTGTTGTTATCTTGATTTTAACTGTGGAAAATGGTTCAATCCAAAAGTTTTAATAAAATACTGATGAACTGAGATATAAATATATCACGTAGCAAAGTTGGGTTTTTTTAAATGAAATTGAGGTGTCAGCAGGTGGACTGACTTCTCCAAGGGTCTTTTTGGTTTTTTTTTTACCCTAAACCCATAAAAAATAATATATAGAAAAGATAGGGTATTATAAACTTGTGTCGATCTAGCCATGTTTGTATGTCTTTCCGTCTATGTGAGTAAACGAAGTATTGTAAGAGCTTGAGATATCAAATTTGGAATTTATGTTCTCGTATACCACATTCGGGATAGACCATTGTAATGTTCGGGCACGACGACTTGACTCCGATACGGTCTTGTCGGGACTAATAATGACAGTGCTGCTAAATGAGTTTTTAACAAATATTCAATTTAGGTTCAACGGAAACAACAACGGAAATCGAGCAAGTTTCTCTTTTAAGAGACCCGGATTCCGCTAATTTGTAGAAATCATAAATTAAAATCAACAAATATTCCTCATACATAGACATTTTAACATTATTATAAATACCAGTGTGAGCAGATTTTGTTTTATGCATCGCAATGTTGCACTAAGAGTTTAATAACTCATACTAAGAGGCAAGAAGTGTTTTATATAACAAAATTCGCACCTAGATGCATGTGCAAATAGGGGTTTTTGGTCATGTGTTGCAAGTGTTGGTATATTTTCACATGTGCACATACCGTATCATATAAATACGTAAATACGTAAATACATAAATAAATATATATAATGTATGTGGACACACGTCCAGACTTATGTAAGCATATTCTTACGCACTTATGCATTTGCCTGGGTTAATAGTATCTTGCAATCTCTTGTCCAATGTGCAAGGTTTCATTTTCTTGGCCACTCTAAAGAAAAATACTTGAGGGGCAGTGGCAGAAACAAAAAGAATCATTTCAAAATTTGTATCTACGGTCAAGTAGCGAGCAGAGCGCATGGGGCTGATGGTAAAGGGAGTTTTTTAATACCCAAACACATATTTCGATATGTGTATGTATGCTGCACGCACGTCCGCATATGTACCTATATGTATATAGATTTAAAATATACATATATATATATATATATATATATGTATATGAATGTGTGTATGTATAAGTATATGCATGTACACAATTGCATCCGATGCGGACAAAAGCACAAGCACGATTCCTTCAAATTCCTTTATGTGCAGATGCAAGTAGACTTTCTGAAATTCGCATACAAAATGCATATTTGGCTTGGCTTTGACGAATATGTTTCGCCCGCTTCTGCGTCTCTTTTGTCACCGTTATCACATTCAACAACTGAAAGTTTTCCAAAAACAACATCATATCAGTGAGTATAAAATGCCAACTTCTCATCGGCCAAATGGCTTGTCTTCAAAGCTACGGCCTCGCCTCCTTTTTGCATTGTTCTCTCACTGTTGCAGCGATTTCAGCTTCCGTTTCCTTCTTTCCTCTTATATTAAACACTTCCTTGGTCCCAGCAAGGATTTTAAGGCAACAGTCTGTTAATTAATTGACTCATTGACTGATTTAAATGCTTTATTTAATTATTGACTGAAATACATATTTACTTGCCCTTACAAGTGAAGCTCATTTTAATTTCGTCATTAAATGTGTGATAAAATTAATCACATTTCAATTACATAGCAGCATCAACTGACAAGTATACATACATATATGTCCATGCTTCTATTCTATATTGTTTTTTTTAGCTACATGCCTGCTTTTAGTTCAGCAGTTATGACAGATTCCGTCGTAAGATTAGTTCCAATATGTCAGCACCAAAATTCCAAATTACTCATTTTATTTTATTTCGCTTATGAAACCATGTCATCTGATTTATAATATTGGCTAAAAATATATCGCTCGTACGAATAAACAACTCCAACTTCTTCATTTCGTGCTTTTTATTTACTTAACAGTTAAATTTAATTACCTGAATTAAACGTTTGCTTAGTAATTATCATATAAAGTAGTAATCGACTAGTAATCGACTTTACAAAATTCACGACTGCAAAAATATAAAAATATATTGAAATTTTTAATATATTCTCGTCAATCATTTCAAAACCCTTCAATACTTTAGAAAAATTACCAAAATAAAGTTATAACATTGAAAAACACTTATCGAGTTAATAAGCTGAGAAAAATCAATTTGAAGAGCAGGACTAGAATTCTGATTTAAGGTAACTTTGAACAAGCCAAATTAATTTTACAAACAAATAAGAAAAGTTCATCAATTTGTGGTTGCCTTGTGCAGTTCTGGTGTATCATCTGTTTTCTTAATAAATGGAGAATTTTAACAAAATTAAAAAACAATTATAATATATTAAATGGTGGTATTAGCTTAGGAAACTATCTTTACTATCTTAACTGTTACAGACACGCCACAATTTCGCTTCCACTTTGATGAAATGGCTTAGTTTCTAAGTGGTTTCAGATACTTCAGTTATTCCTTAAAAAATTCTTATAAATGAGTAAATTTTTATTTCACATTAAGACAAATTTAGATAGGTCAAAGCTCTAAGATAATTTCCGGGAATAGCCAAAATGTAAGCGGATCTTTGTAATTGTCTGCTACAGAACGTGTACGTGAATTTTGGAAACACGGTTACAGAAAAAACATGCAGCCACTTTTTAGTCGTTTTCGATAGTCCGCGAAATGCAAAACAAAATGTTCGTATCTCTCAGATTTCCCATCAACTGCTTATCGGGACATTAAAAAATTGATATTAAGTCGCATTTTCTTTGCCCGATAGTTCTTCAACTTTCCAGTAAGCTTGGGTACAACAATAATTTCAGATGGGCGATTTGGAGTTTGACGAGGGACTCAAAGTGACTTGGGGTTGTTGTGCTGGCATTCGTCAACGGTAGAGAAATTAGAATAAATCAACTTTGTCAAATTTTACCTTTTAAAAGGTTGATGACCAGGGGCAAACCCCGATAATTAAGCGATTTGAATCTATTTTAACAAGCTCAAAGCAAATCAAACAGCAACAAAATAGTGATTTATACTATATGACAAGTGTTTGAAGCAAGAATGCCAAACTCTTCAAATTTGAATCCGCTGTAAGAGCTTGGGTATTTAAAACTTAAGATCCTTACTTATGAGGAACAATAACAAAGTACAAAAATAAAATACACTGCACTTGCGACTTGGATTGACTTAAGCTAAGAGTGTTTCAATATGAGAGTTGCTTACGTTTCAGTGCAGAAAGTGTTCTATCATCATAATTAATTAGTTAATTAATTAATATTAATTAATTATTATACATTTATTGGTTTGCTAAACAAAGTATCTACCGTTTCGCATTCTTTTCAATAATCAAATTTTTTAACACACATTTGAACGCAAATCGTTAGAGATACGTTCAACGCGAGTGGAAAATAAAATGTGAATTAATTAATTAAATAATTTGTATACCAATCGAGCACATTAATCAAAATTTACATCAATGACTAATTTATACTCTTTATTTTAGAGTTTCTTAACTTGACATTAATGTCGATTGATATCAGTCAACACAGAATAAAACCAAAGTAAAACAAAATAAAAAATAAAATATCTATGCTTTCCAATTATAAATATATACAAATTGTAAAAATAAATTATAAAATTTCTTAGGGTATTTAAATGCCAAATTGATTAAACAATTCTTGCAGAGATTGGAGAAAACATTAAAAAAAAACACAAAACTGAAAAAAAGAGTTGATTTGGATTAAGATGCCCCACCTCAAATGTCCCTAGACAAGAATTTCAAAATTGAGCTCTTAATAAATAGATTAGATGCAAAATTATTTATAAATATCAAGCTATATCGGCTTTGCTAGTTGTACTAAATAATATATAAATAATATATGTATGTACTTTACGGGGTTGGCGACCTCTCTTTTAACCCATTTCCAACCGCATTAACTGTTTGGGTACAACAAATTAACCAAATTCAAATAGATGTATTCCCCAGCTGAGACAAAATGTTGAGACATTGAATAATGATTTTCAAAAATACGATATATTTTAGTACTTCTCAGGAATCATTCACCTAAATTCTGAAGTTTAAAAGGAATTTTGGAGAACACTAGATGAGTATTTATTCGCTTGCTTACAACGCTTAAAAATGTATGCATTTTTTGCCATATTATTTTTTTCATACTTTTGGCTTTAAATAGTATAATAGTATAAATCTGATAGTATTGAAAATTTGACTATTAATTTGGATTTTATTAATGCATATTTTATCCAAATTGGCATGAATACCATCTGTCTGTCGAAAAAAGAGTTGCCGTAAGACAAGTTACTTGTTCATTAGAATAACTCTTATAAAACAACTACGAGTATTATTCTCCACTTGAAAGTTATTTACATGCGACCCATATATAGGAAAACGGATGGCTTTTTGTAATTGTAATTGAAATGATAAATATTTCCTTAATTTAGATGTGAGCCAGCTCACCAGTGGCCACCAGTCCAAAAGGGAATGTAAACTTGGGCGTGCAGAAATAGTTTTTCTTTCTTTTTCTTCTTTTCAACTTTTCACTTTTGCTATGTTTTTAGTATTTTTATATTCTTTTAACAAAAGTTCAAAGCCCAATTGAACGAAATCGAAAGTACTTTCACTTTGTGAACATACTACAGACTTACGTATTAAGGATATTTGAGAGAGTTCATGCACACACTCATACACACACACACACAGACACAGACATACATTCAAACATACTTAAGAGTGCATGTGGAGCAATAAAAATGTTGGACTTAAATTATTGCTTCGAATTGAGCCAAAAGTGAGCAGCGTCGACCTCAATGCCAGGGATAAACGGGATACGGGGCACAGCGACTTGGGGGCATGGTGCATGGAGCATGTGGCATGGGGGATCTCCCTTACCCATAACTTCTTAGTGTATGTGTGGGTTTTTATGCTGTTGTAAGAATAATGTGATTCCTGTCCTTGAATCATAAAACCAATTTTTTCCACTTCTTTTCTGTCTATTTGTAAACATTTCTTTTTATTTTTTTGTTTGCACTTTTCGAGCAGACTTTGTCTACATAAAAATATATATTGCATACCGTGTTCTGTGTGTGAGTGTGTGTGTGTGTGTGCTGTGTGTGTGTGCTGTGTGTGCTCCTTAGTCCGTTGGTCTACTCAAAGCCAGACTGGTGTCGAGGTCGAGGTCGGTGTGGGTAGGGAATGGGGTGTTGGAGTTGGGGGCTCGGACTGGTCACTGGCAGCAGCAGCAGCAGCAGCAGCATTGGCGCTGGAGCTGCGATTGTCGTTTTTTTTTTTGTAGGTTACTCAACGCTAAAGGAATGAAAGTGGCCCTGCATGCTGACTTAGTTGTACATTCACACATACATATGTACATAAATACATACGTGTGATATGCATGTGCAAGTATGTGTGTGCAAGTAAATCCATACTGAGCAATATTGTTATTGGGTGGGGAGAAGGCGTCAAACTTTTATGTTTGTTTTTATATTCAATTCACAAGTACTGGCTTACTTCTTCACACACACACTCACACACACACACATACACACACGCACATGCAGTTGAGGAAAGTATTTATCTGTTGCTTACCGTTGTATTCTTTTAAAATATATTCGAATCATTTAATACATAATCGACACTAATCCATGAACTTTTTCGAGGCTGTCTGACGAATGTTTACGAACTTCCTTTATTAGGTATTGTGTGTGTGTGTGTGTGTGTGTATGTCCTTCACCCACATTAAGCATACATGCACACACACACACGTATATTCATACATACATACATGCTTATTAAATTTTTTATGTGTTCCCATCACACTTGTGCGCATTTTATTTTATGTAGTAAGCATACACACATACACTCACACACATTTGTATGCATGTATGTCTGTCTGCTGTAAGTGAATGTGAATGTGTGTGTGTGTGTGGAAGGATGCGATGGCACATTCAGAATTTTTATTTCATTTCTTTTTGTGAACTAAATAACATTAAAGGCATTGGGCTAGGTCAGTGTCAGAGACTACTTAATGATATTTTTTCTTTGCTTTATTTTCATGGGGTCAAACTTTGCGGACAGTCGATACAGAAATTAAGGGATTATACTTTAATGTATTGAATAGTTTGCTTTGACTTTCCTCATAGCTCAACAAATACGAGTTCAACTTCGATGTCGATGATGATGATAAGCCGAATGATGAATGAATCAACAACGATTCCAACTATCTCCAAAATCGATATATTACGTATTTATTAAATTCATGGCATTTCCTTTGAATTATTTGTATTGGATTTTTGTCATATTAACATTACCCGTGATTTTCCATCTAGAGAGAGGACGGAAACACATCTCACATGAATGTTAATGCGATGTCTTCAGCGATAGAATAGAAGAGAAGTTAAGTATAACATCTTTGAAATAAACATGATTTTAAAGTATTTATTGTGCTCTTCAAAATAGTAAAACAGCCAAAGTTATTTTGGATTCTTACTGTATATGTATATATAAAAACTCTTACTGAAGGTGGTAGCTAGGAAATCGATGATTAATCGCAAGTCGATAAGCACACATAGCTCCCAAAATTTCAAAGCTTGAGTCATCCTACTTGGTTAGTATCTTAATGACTGCGTTCTTTGAACATCTCTTACAGTTTTTGAAAGTATGTACCGGTAATCACCTTGATAGTTTGATGAAAATAATTTTTTACCATGCCCACTTATTTGATGGAGTAAAATGATAAGCCAAAATATTGCACGCAATTTAAAAGCTTAAGTTACCAAGTTTAAATGGTTTCTTACTCGTAACACATATACAAAATATAATAAAAAATCGAGTTCCCAAAACTTGGAATATAGACTACTAGGAATCTCCTACTAAAATTGGCAGCCCCAATCCCGTCCAAAAATTTTAAATACCTTTAGAGAGGCACGTTAACGATTGTTCAGAGGTCGTACTGCCACCTTGGCAAGAAGGTAACTTGCCACTTGCTATAATTCAACGTCCCACCAGTTTCAGAGTATTCTGCGACGTTCTCAGTCGATTGTTATGCACAATACAATGTATTGTCTGAGTTGCGGTCGTGAGAACGTCAAACGACAAAAGTTGAGGGAAACAGTTAGTATCTGCGAAACACCATACCGCCAAACTACGACAGTAACTGAATACTGAATACTCAATACAGATCTTGCAGAAATAGCTATACTTCGGCTGGAGCACAAGAGTAGGACATTAAGATCCTACACTCACAAAAAAAGTCTACCTGAAAAAATATTGCCCCAAATCGACTATTCCAACAATATGATGATTTTCCAAATCCTGTTACATAAAAATAAATCCATTCTGAAATTAGGCAAATACAAATGAATTTGTTCTCTCGACTGCTAATTAGAGTATAGCTGTTGCCAACTCCTCCAGTTAAGTATATGAATCTTCTAAACCTTGAAAACCTCTTCATTAAAATACTAATTTTTAATAATAAAATAAGTAACAGAAAAGTTTATAATATATAAGGATTCTTCTGCTCCTATCAGAAATATGTTGCCTAAATTTTAGAATCCACACTTAAATTAAGAAATACAAACACCGGTTTTTAGAAAGCCACAACCTATAATAATAGCCCTTGAAAAGCTCCTGCTTGGAAACCATTGACGCCAATTTCCAAAGCTAAAGCCCATTTTTTCTGAGTGTAAGCAGCATTGGACCAGCGAGTGCCGTTACGGCTCACGTTTTCCAGCAGCAAATTAAGAAACAGGTTGGTTATTTTTTATTTAGCGATATTTGATATTTTTTCGCTTCCTAAAGCTATCGGGTCACAAAGGGGTAATTAGAACACGCTTGATTTGATACTGGTGCTCCTGTTCCCATACCCTAGAATGGGGCATAATCGATTGCTAAGTTGACACGGCCAGGACTGATTGTTTCCCCTTAAATTAGTGCGTCAGCTTTAAGCATATCTTAGTAATTATCCCATTGGGCATTATCACAAATAAAAATCCATTTATGTTGTAAATAAATAATCAAAGTGCACGCAGTCCTACAAAGGGTATTTAATCATCGACGAGCTGTTCTTTCATGTCCAAGCTCAAGTTTAACTCGATGTTGGCTTGTTTAGGATGCAAAAGGAAAAGAGGAAAAGAGAAAAAGATGGGCAACGGCAACGGCAACGGCAACTAAATAAAAAGGCAAGACAAATAACAAGCATTTTTATTTTAATACCAACACTTAATATAAACTTGATGGAGCTACAAAATCACGCTCCATTTGCTCAAGCCCCAGCCATAGCTATAGCTATGGCTGCAGCAGTAGCTGCTACAAGGGTGAAGACAGTGTTGGGGGCACATATCAGACAAAACGACAGCACCAGTTAGGAGGAGACTCAAACTCAGACTCGGACTCGTCCTCGTACTCGTAGTCGTAGTCGTAGTCGGACTCATGCACTTGTTGATTTTTATTAAATGTTGTAATAAAATAACAGTTAAGTTGTAACTTTGAGTGGAGCACAGCATAAAATAGCCCGCATCCCAACCACTTGCAAAAGCGGACGCCGTTGCAGCACCAGAGAGAGAAATACAAATAAAAATGTGAAAGAGAACTTTGTCGCGGGTACTCGGCACACACACACACACACACACACACACATCTATATACAAACACACATATGTGTACATGTGTGTGTGTGCATGTGTAGTAAACGTTCATGAATGAAATCTAGAATAAATATTTTATTCTCTGCCTTTAAGCATTGATTTTTTCCTGTGTTCCTCGCTTCTGTCTGAAAAGAGTGTTTTCCGTGACTCTGTCACCGCTTGAACTTGCCCTGCCATAGTCTCAGTCTCCGTCTCAGACTCAGCCTCAGCCTCAGCCTCAGTCTCAGTCTCAGTTCTAGTGTCCGTCTCCATCTCCGTCTCTCCAACTGGCGTCTCCAGTCTGTGGCCCAGTCTTGGATGAGTCGCACAAAGAAAACGTAAACACGTCGTATAAGCACCAGGCAAATGGAAAACATAAAAGAAAAAGAATAAAATAAAAATAAAAATAAAGCTACCTCGGTACTCTGTGTATTCTGTGGAAGTGGATCAACGCGCATAAATTATTATGCCCTTCCGTATATTTGTTTGTATTTTTATGGGCCACTTGTTGGACTAGGTTAAGCCCAATAAGATGCCCAGACGTCTACATAGTTTTCTGTTTCGGCTTCTTGTTTTTTTTTTTTGTGTTTTGCTCTCGACAATAAGAAAACTTAACGCAGCGAGAATCAATATTTGTCTGTATCGAAGTCGCCAAGCTACAAACATTGCTCATTTTTGGTTACCAATATATCAAAATTGATTAAGTCAATAGAGCTTAACAATTTTGTTTGAAACCAAATTCTAAAAAAGCCAAACATAATAAGAAATATTAAATTAAGTTCTAATCAAGTAGTTTTCGTCGCAGAAATATGGGAAAATATGCATTTTTTATCTAATTCATACCCACTATTTGATTTATTTTCTTTTTCTGATTCATGCCACAAATTTTGGATCATTTTGCATTCAAATCCCAGAAATCTTGTACATATTTCTATTATTTTTATTTTTATTCAACTATTAAATTGTATTTTTAATTTAATTGAATTTAATTTATTTCCTAATATTGTATTTCGACGTTTAATAAATAATGAAATGCATATTTAAGTTGCTGCAACTTCAGCTGTTAGCTGTTAGTTTTTTAGCTGTTAGTTCTTAGCTGTTTGCTTTAACCTGTTTCTGATAATTAAGAATAGCAGTCAACACTGTACATAATCAAATTGACAGCTTCAACTGCAAACATGGAAAAAAGATAAGAAACTTTATTGAATTACAGATGCGATTCTCCAATCGAATTCTACAACCGGTTAAGCTAATGTTGCGATGGGATTATTCACTGGACTGGGGTTCGCCATTTAATAGAGGAGTGAGAAATGGTTATCGTTGCACAACCTGACAAATGCCTCACCTACCTTCAGAGCAATATTCCAAGCTTCAAATGAGAATGGCGTTATCAAATTCGGTGGCTAGGCCAGGGTTACGGAAGCAGCACTGGTCAAGATAATGCTTCAATGAGCACGCAGAACACGTCCTTCGTCCTTTATATTGTCCCCTGACAATACCAAGCATTACCAAATGAGTCTGAGGTGGAATTTGGACAGCTCAGTTTCTGTATTTGCTGGCGATGTTTTGTGATTTAAACTTGAGAACATGCCCAGCTTAAGTTGTCCGTATCAGCCGCCTTTAACTTAACGGCCAACAATTTTTAACACACACATACGCATACATATACACACACACACACATATATTGCCACCACATATGTGAGAGAGCGTATGTATGCCGTATGTTTCCTTGTTGCTGCCCTGGCCAGGCCTGCCCTGGCCCGGACTCCGCTGGACGTGGAGAAGAGCACTCTTTGCCATTTCCAGGGCCGTCTTTGACTTTGTCTGCCTTAACTAAAACTAGAGGCAAAAGCAACGGCAAAAGCAGTAGATGTCGCATAAGCAATTTCTGGACAACCTCCTTCCCCTCCCCACACACACACACATACACAATCGCACACACACACACCGGGCAACAACTTGGCAGCCCACTCGCCGATTTGAATGGTCGGTCGAATGAGACCAGTAGCCTTTTGATGTGTTCCACGGGCAAAATGCATGTGTGAGTGTGTGTGTGTGTGAGGAAGTTGCAGGAGCGAAGTGTTGGTGAGTAGGGAGTAGGGAACGGCTGAAAAGGCGTGCAGGGCTGAATATTTCCGCCGATTGCTTCGCAAATGCAGAATAGCAGCAGTGGCCACCATTCCTTTTGGTCATCGTCATCGTCATCGTCATCTTGTCCTCGTCATCTCCTGGTCGTTAGATTCGTCGTGCTGCGAATTGGATAGGGGTGATTCATGTGTGCAGGCAGGCAGGCAGCCAGGCAGCCAGGCAGGCAGGCAGAAAGGCAGTGGCATTTTACGTTGATGCCAAAACCAACGTATTCTCGAGCTCGAGCTCGAGAGAGTTGAGCACCAATATAGGCAACATCCAGCGATGCCACAGTCAGAGTCAGAGTTAGAGTTAGAGTCAGAATCAGAGCCTTTGCCTTGGCAACGAAGCAAAAGGACCAAGCGCTTGTCGCCAATCTCCTGTAACCCCCCACCCCACAGCATGTCTCTTCGCTGTCCCTCTACCAAAATCTAACGCTAACCCTGTCCCATCCCCTGCAACAACGCCCATGTCCGCCTTGGGTGACGTCGCCCTCGTTTGAGGCAGCTGCAGCAGTTCGTTGCCATACAAGAGCTCCACTTCCACTTCGGTTGCGTGTCCATCATGCTGCTGCTGCTGCTGCTGCCGCCGCCTTTGCTGGCATCGCATCCATCGCCCAACCACCTGACACCAAAAGCAAGTCGATCGATAATTTCCATAGTTGACCACTGCTGTGTATGCGAATTTAGAGATGCGAACACATTTATACACACACACACACACACACACGCCGCATATCATATGTACAATATATGTATATATAGACGTGTATGTGTATATGTGGGCTCGGACATCGCACAGGACGCAAGTAGAAGAAGAAGAAGACGAAGAAGAAGGAGCAGCAGCAGCAGCAGCAGCAGCAAAAGGACGAACAGCATGCAGCAAGCAAGAAGGAAGCCCAACGACGACGAAGGCGACCAACAAGAACCTCCTCCAGTTGCTGTGTGCAAAATGTTGTTTGCATACGGCTTGCGATTGCTTGCTACATCGCCGACTGATGCTGGATGGGGGTTGAATGTGGGAAGAAGGAGTGAGCTGAGGCTCGGAGTGGAGCATGGGGCTTGGGGGTAGCTGTCCAGTGGTCCAGTGCGGCATGTAATGGATATGAAGAAGAGGAGGCTATGTGGGCTACGTACTAACCGGCTTGGTCACGTTTCGTTGCGTCGCCATCGTCGTCGTTGCTATTGCCCATCACCGTGGCTAAAGTTGAAGTTGAGGCAGTGGCTGTGGCAGTGGCAGTGGCAGTGGCAGAAGTAGAGGTTATGTGGCAGCAATAGCAACAGCAACAGCAAAAGCAGCAGCAGCAGCGACTGAGGTACTATCGCAAGTCGACGAGTTGGAGGCTGCGAAAATTCGAATTTTCAAGTTGAAACGGCCAGCTTGGCTTGGCGTGGCGTGGCTTGGCTTGGCTTGGCTTGGCCTGGCCTGGCCTGGCCACTGTGGCCAGCCAGCCCTAAGCGTATGCGTAATAGAGTGGGTGGCTAAATTAATACACAAACATATATGCAGTCGAAGGGAACGGGAATGGGCAGGGGAAGGGGAACGGAAATGGGAATGGGAACGGGTTCGGGATTCAGATTGGGATTGGAATTGGGAACAGGGAATGGTCACGAGGAATAAAAGACGTAGAAGGTTTTGCAGCATTAACAAATATATATACACGGCTGTATATAAGTTGAATAGTTGGCTATTTTACGAATGCCGCCAAGAACGTACAACGAGTGAACAGGCCTTAGAATTTCACTAACCCCTTCCTTCCCATCTGCCCCTATTACCCCGTCTCCCCAACGCCTTTTAAGCCAACACAGCTTGCGTAAATTTTGGGTATTTGGCATTTTCATATAAATTTATGTATACTACTCGTACTCGTATAAAATACTGGACGAGTGGCAAAAGTCCATTTGGCATTACATTTTAATGTCGAGAAATTCAAATTTCTAATTACATTGGTTGATTTTTTTCTGAAAGGATTCCAATTTATACACCATTGAATATATATCAGCAAGAAGGAAAGGAAAAACCTACGCACATTCCAAATTCAATATTAATCTTAACTAGAAATATAGCACTAATTGCATTGATATTGACTTTAAATATAAATTAAAAAATGTAGATTTTAGATAAATGCCACTACACTAACTAATCGTCTTGTTATGCCAGGGATTATGTTTCTAGTTAAATTACTAAATGGTGAAATCGAGTCATCAGCATTAATGATCCAAATACATTTTTCTGTTCCCCTTAGACCGTCTCGTCACTTCTTCACACTCTCTCTTCATCATTGTACTGCTAATTATTCCTAGCATGAAACATTTCGAGTGCTCCGTAATATCATGTAATGATATGTCGTGTAATCGTGGGTTTTCCCCAATTCACGTTGAACCATTTTGCATTTAAATATCCACAGACATATTATAAATAATTCTTATTTAAAAATTAATATATATGTAGTTTAACATTTTATTTTAGATTTAGTTGAATTCATTTTTTTACTTGTTGCAATTTTTGTGCCGACTGACCTTAGTCGAACATTAAATAAATACCTTGCAGTTGAGAGTCCATCTGCTCACATCTAGATATCATTATAAATTCAAGCAAGGACTCATATTTTGATGCCATTGTTACGATAATTTAATAGGATACACATATTTTTGACCACAGCAAAAAGGCGAATATGTTTTAAGTTTCCTGAAGTAGCTTTAAGTCTGAGGATTAGCATACCCATAAGCAGACGTTCCTCTATTTCCAACATTTAAAATTGTAATTAATTTTGAACATATTGTCTCGGGAATAACATATTGTTAACCAATTTATACAAACTCTATGTTATATTTGGTCTGATAGGCTTTTGTCTAGGTTTCCCAAGACGATGCAATAAATGTTGGACCAATTTTGCAATTAAATTTTAAAAACTTTTTTTTTGCATTTAAATGTAAAAATCCTAAAAAATATGTTTTTTTATTTATTTAAATTTTTTTTTTATATTTTGTATTTTTCTATGTTTACTGATATTATTTGACATTAAACAAAATAAGTGAGAACGATACAGTCGGGCGTGACCGACTGTGAAATGCACTGATGCCATAAGTAATATCATCTGATAATGTGTAAATACGGAATTCTGATCTCTGAAGGGGGATCCTAGTAATCGACACTCCAGGCTTGCCTATTAGTAGAAGTTGTAGTGGAAGTGGCTGAAAAAATGTTTGTACTATAATCTGCAAGTTTGGTATTCTTAACTCTAAAATTACGGAATATACAAGATATTAAGATATTGGTGTGGCCGAAAAGTTTAATAATTATAGCTCTCAAATTGCGAAGATATAGGCTTTTCAGCTAATGGGGGCGAGAGTGGGCATGTTCCAAACATTTTTTTCAAGTGCGATACTGGCAATATATCATATACATATATATTTGGAAAATTGAAAATTGTAAGAGATATATATGGCTTTACCGATATTCAATTATAAATTTTATCGATTTCCTAGCATCCTAGTGAGCGCTAATTTTGAAACTTTGAAGCGGAAACAGGCCAGCATGTGTTCCAAGATTCAGGGCTCTAGCCCAAAGGATGCCGAAAAGAGTTTTCTAAATTTAAATCTCTGAAGAAATTTTGGTTTTGTCATTAAATTTCATTCAAAATAAAGCAACGATTTGCCAATTTTATATTTCTATTGGATGAATTAACATATTGTTGATCTAGACCACATTTAGTTTTTAATTGATAGTTCACGAAACCAAAGAAACTGAGAATGTTTAAGTGTAGAGTTATTTGTGACTCGAATACGCGTCGAATAATACCTGACCTGAGAGAGATGAGAAGTCCTATGTTAATTTATTTTCTTGTTTATAATGATTGTTTTAAACATGTTGTGTATAATACGCTGAGAAAGGTTTGTTATAATACAATTTTGAAAATTCACCAGTTTAGCTGTAAAAGTTTGTTTCCAAACAATATGTGTTACATATAGCGTGGAAGAGATACATTTAAAAGCCATATTCTCTGAATCCCAAGGTCGAAGAGGATATTGATTTTGAGCAATGTCTGTCAAATACATACAACAATTTTGAAGCTAGTGTCATCTAACTTTCATGGATTTATTATTTATTTATTTACCTCTATCGACAATTCTTCCTGTTTCGCGAAGTCGAGAGGGATCGATGACTGGTAGGCGTTCCGAACTTTTAAGAGTTTTAAGGGGAGATGGTCCACAAAACAGCGTTTCAGAACTCAATGTCTCAAGGAAGGTGTAAGAAGTGAGCAGAGAGAGCCTGGGAGTAACCTCAATGAACGTTGATGTGTTTTCTGATAGTGTGAACCTTTCTTTGAATACAGTTAATGTACAATTCTGCAGTGATGCTACGAATGGATAGAAAAAAAACTTGGAGAAAGTTCAGATGTATACTTCAGCAGGCACTAAAGATTGCTTGATTTTCCTTAGATGGAATATCTTTCCGTCTTCATATTCAGATGTGGCGACCGTACATTAACACGACACTACACTAATCTACACAAATCTACTCAAATCTACACAAATCTAGGCATCACTAACAAACAGCTGATTTAACGTACAGTGGCAATTATAAATATTCAAAACACAAAAAAAAAACGTTACTTCCGACGTCCTCGCTGTTATCGCCGTAGCGCTCCCTCCCTTCCTGTGGGGCGAAATCATTTCTGATGGGCCTCACCCTTACATATCTCCTAGATCACATTATATCCTAACCTCTTTTTGGGTCCGCTCCCCTCCATTCACAAGAACTTAAGTTTCCATTTTTATCAAGCCTTGGGCATATTTAATTGATGGCTAACATTCCTTGATTAAGTTTTGCTTAAACATATAAATATTAAAGTAGATATAATTTAAGCTGACGAGGCACGACAAAACTTTAATCTATATCTACACGTCTTTATTTTTTTTTGCAGTCTTCTGCCTGACCTTTGCCCTAAATGTAAATTAATTAAACAAAATGAAGGTGGGTCCTTAAATCATTTGGGGACACCCTAACCTACCCTATGGAGCTCCCAGGGACAGTTGTGAGGGTATCTACTCACAAAAATAAACGTCGAAAAAAATACTGCACAAAAAAATAGATTTAGGGTTCTTCATATGAACAAATTTCGTGGTGTCTCGGTAACAAGTATGAAAATTTAATATGAAATTTAAGTTCGCAAAATAATAAATATAAATGAAATTGGAATTCCAATTTAAGGTAACATAATTAATTTACAAATTATAAACTACAACTTAACAAAATTTTAATTGCAAAAAAAAAGTTTGACTAATAATTATTTAACTAATAAATTAACAAAATTAAACCGAAAATTATTTGTGTAAATTGGCCCATAACATCGGCCAAACTAGTTGCGCATCACGGATGTGAAGGCGATCTGAGAGAATTTGGATTTGGGCGCACAGCCTGCGCACTGCAGCTGAATCGAAGATTCCCGCCGTCAAAATAATATGATTGGAACGGACTCTCATCTATTTATTTTTTGTCCAGTGTTGGTCCTCCAGTCCAAATTCAGCCGTTGTTTCTGTTGTTTTCAATTGAATCGGCACTCTTATGTATGTGTCATTGTTGGATCGGCACTTTCATGTATGTGTTAATGTTGGATCGGCACTTTTATGAAAATTTTCTTGATTTTATTTCGTTCATTGGTTCCAATTATAAATTTAATTTGATTTATTTTAGCTGGCAACACTTGGCCGAACTTTTCCTTTTCCCTCGCAGCACTTAACCGAACTTTTTTCTTTCTTTCAAAAAAAAACCGCCACTGACCGCTGCCTTTTTTTCTTTCCCTCGTTCGTACCGACTACCGTCGTGACATTCTCTCGTCCTCCAAATAAGTCGATCATTGGCTTTTTATTCCGTTTTAAAACCAACTCGGATAATTTTCTATTATCTATTTCTTAAGCGCGCGAACTCTGTCTCTCTCTCTCTCTCTTTCTCTGTGAAGCTCAAACCTGGGGGCTACCACCTTTTCAACTGCGAGCAGCCCCACCTATCGATATCATCGGCCCCGGCGCAACAGTTATCGATGATGACATGGCAACTTTTTTCTGTGGTTGCTTAGATTTAGTGATGTTTAAATATTACGCGCAGGCTGGCGACTTTATTTGTATTGTCGTCAGTTGTTCCCAATGTTCCGATGTGAACACACTTAAAAAGAAAAAAAAATACATTTTAATTCAATTCAATTCAAATGTCATTTTAACTTCAATTTGAGAGTGTTAATTTCGACAGAAACTAGCGTAGCTTCAACTGCTGCCTTCAAACTACAATTATAAATGCAGGTTTTGCCCTCTAATGGAAACTAACCAATCCAAATACCAAAAAAATAAACATTCCCACCCACAAAATTGATCGCAAGACTGAGCTGGAGTAAGAGGGCCAAATTGGCAGCACTGCGCGAGGAGAAGGATCGGCGTCAGCGAAAAACGGCAGCGCTCATCGTTGCGCCGTCGCGGAAGTATTGTCCTCGGTGTCGTCAGTCAACACAGCCCTGACATGAGAAAATTTCAATACACAGACGCCTGATGTTAGTTGGCCACCGTCAATGTACAGGGCGTTGTCAAAAAGCAGCCACTAAATTTGAGGGTGTGCAGTAAACATTCAATCAAAGGAGACACTCGTCCAAAGGTTAGTATTGCGCGCAGGTCGCTTCATTGAACGCGCCGTTTTCGAGAAATAATATATACATATTATATATATATATTATAGCTCACATTGCATGCTTTATTTTATTTTTATTTGATGAATTTCACTTAAATATAAATAATCGCAGAAACGGGAGAATTATGTCAAATAGTTTTTACAGTGATCGCTGAAAAATATGAATATTAAAAATATGAAAAAAGAAAAGCTAAAACCTCTTTTCAAGAATATAAATTAATTTTTGTGTTTCTGTTTTTATACACTTTTGCACATATCTATTTTTTGGATTAAAACGGAAAATAAATATGAAGCTTCCCAATTGTCGAGACGGAATGCCCTGATTAAGTTTAGACCCCGTCGTTTTGGTTCATCTTGAGCTCTTTGAGCGTCGCATTCATCGCGCGACGGCAGCGCCAGATGCTCAGACATACAGTTTGCCGGACTCATCACCGATGATCACAAGCAGTCCGGATGGTGTCCCAGATAATCCCAGAGCACAATCTGACCCGAATGGGTGCCGCTCAATATTAGATTCGGATTGAACTTAGCAAGGTAGGTGGACATCACAGCTCTCTTGCAGTGGAATACATCATCTGATGTTTGTTTCTTAAACTTTGTATTCCAGACCATCACAACGCCATCCGGCTCTTTGTTCACGGCAGTTTGGAACTAACTCCGTGATCCGGTTGTGGCAGCGACTTCTCGTCGTCATCTCTGAACTTATCCTCCTGTTTACTGCTGGCACATTGTACACGGTCATATTTAGTCGCCGATTTTTGCAAATGTACAGGGCCATTGACGGTGGCCAACTAACATCAGGCGTCTGTGTATTGGAATTTTCTCATGTCAGGGCATTGGCTGACGACACCGAGGACAAACGCATCTCGTCTAAATCTTGCCGCTGGTCCATGTTCTTATTGCCGTTTCTCGACAACGCTGATCCTTCTCCTCGCGCAGTGCTGCCAATTTGGCCCCCTTACTCCAGCTCAGTCTTGCGATCAATTTTGTGGGTGGGAATGTTTATTTTTTTGGTATTTGGATTGGTTGGTTTCCATTAGAGGGCAAAACCTGCAATTACAATTGCAGTTTAAAGGCAGCAGTTTAGCTACGCTAGTTTCTGTCGAAAATGTTGTTAAAATGACATTTCATCGCAATTGAATTGAATTTTAATTTGTAAAGAAATGTTTTTTTTCTAAAAATGAGTGTATGCACTGTTAACGCATTTCTCAATAAAACATATATATTTTTAAAACACAAAAAGAAAAGCCTTTCTAATTTTTGAAAAATAGTTTTCGTATATTTAGAAATTATTTCTAAATACAATAAAAACTTCATAGTTTTCAGAGCGATTTTTAATGAAAATTCCGAACGATTTTTCTAAACTTTGTTGCCACAATTCTTGGATGTAAATTATCTGTTCAGTATTGGTGTCCGCTGACTGCTGTAAAAACTAGAAAACAACTATTTCACGTAGCTTCAGACCTCAGGGTCTTGAGCTGCAAGAGGACTCCATATTATGGTAACGATTCTTCCCTTATAGTTATATCTTCAGTGTAAATGTCGTTTGGTAAAAAATAGCTTGACTGTTTGCAATACATATTTTGCTAAACGCATAGATATACATATATACAATTGGCATCTGCTGGTCACTGACACTTGTCGTGCTAATTATGTATCGAATATAAGAAATGAGTGTCTTCAGTTATATTTACGAGAATTATTTAAACAGCTTTGACATTGACCTTTATTGTGATGGGAGGCATGAAATCAAACAGCGCATAAGTGTTACTCAGGCCATCAGAGTGTCACACGTACTTATGTGTCCATAAGTACACGTGCCACTTATTTATGCATCCTATTTATGCATATACCCAATAATGTAAACAACAACTCCAGACCCACATATAAGCCGATGCACATATGTACAGCTAAGCATCCATAGATATGTGTGTAAGCGGCCAAATGTGCCATTTGACTAGACATTATAATGTGTATTATTTCATTATAATAATAATTATGTCTGTACATAGCACTTACACACACTTATCTATTAGCGTATGCGTGTGTGTGTGTGTGTGCGTGTGTGTTGGCTGGCTTGTCTGGCTTATAAGTACACTCAGTCAAACACTCATACAGGCGCATTTCACCAAATTAGGGCAACATCAACCTATTACCTATTTAATTATAATGAGCTGCGTCCGATTGCGGCTGCAGCTCTGCATGTGCATATGTGTGTGTGTGTGTAATTATGTATGTGCGTATGTGTGTACACAGCATATAAGCATGTTTGCGCCTATGTATTGAGGATTGAGCTTGGGAATGACAATACGCACCCATTGCAATACATAAATTAGTGCAAGTCCATGTCATTGTGAGATGTATATACATACATATATGTCCATGTATGTGTTTGTGAAAGTATATACACAATTGCAGCCTTGAACTTGAGCAGGTATATGATTATTTGTGTACATATTTACTCCGCTACTTATGCGACTTTGTATATAATATATGTGTATCAAGCTGAAGTGCATTGTACTCATCTGCATATGTATTCCAACGATTATTGAACTCAAATTTGTAGCCCCAACTGCCTGTCTCTCTCCAATAAAAAACATTTATAAGCGAAAATCATTTTTATAATGGGCAGAAGGAAGTATCTTCAACCTCATAAGGTATGTACAAATATATATATATATAATAATCTAGATCAGAATCAACAGCAGAGTCGATAATAAATGTATGCGTTGCTTCAGTTTTTTTTCTCTTCTGTAAAAGTTGGCCAGTTTTGTAAAGCGCAAGTTTGGCAATAAAACTACAATATATATTTAGCCGACTTGACTTTTGTTATTTGTTGTTTATACCTATGCTCGACATTAAGTATGTTAATTTATAGCATTGTATGCACTTGTAGCTCAGCTGTAGAACAAGCTAAGCATCTCAAATACGTATACATATGTAAGTAACGGTTGCTGTTGAGTAGGTTGTTTTTGTCAAGCAATAAATTTTCATTGTGTTAATTATTCTGTGTCACAAATATGACGTTTCCGAATTTATAGCGTTTTATGATATCATTTTTTGGCAACAAACCACATAAGATTCCAAATTCTCAATAAATGGGGAAATAATTTATTGTTTATAGAACCCATCAAAATTAGGCACATTTAAATGGGAAATTTGACAATATAATAACAATATATTTAATAGCTGGGTTATAATTTAAATATGTGTTTTAAAATGTTTTAAAATTACAATTACAGTTCACTCCAGTGCAGTATTTCCACTTGTTTAAATTAATATTTAAAATACAGAAATTCAAATATTAAAAATGGAAAATGAAGCAATGTCGCCAAGATAATGCTTAGCAAGTCATATACATTTTTTTCTCCTAAACCCAAACTGAAATCATCGACTTCCAACAAAATGTGAAGGAAGTAAAAAAAATCTCCAATTGCGTAAAATTATTATGATTTATTATTTTATTTTCTTTATTTCATTTATTTAATTATTATTCAAGTATATGAATTTGTCGATGGATATATTATCATGTAATAGGAGAATTGTGGATCCTTGGATAAGTACCGAAGGTCCCGGTGAGGAGCAGCGAAGTATACTGTGATGGAAGACCTCAACTGAAAGAATCCGACTGCGCAGGTGCATATTCCTTAAAGTTTCTGGCATATCTAACTCTTTGTTACACTCAGAAAAAATTACGCCGAATTGTAGAAAACAGACAAACCTTTGGCGCCAATAGCTGCTCTCTCTATTATTCTAAACATATATACTCGTACGTATCGAAATAGCAAGGGCTTGGGAATAAATATATGCGCAAATTAGACAACATATTTGATCATTTCCAGCTGCGAAATATTTTGACACCAATCTTTGAAGAAGGTTTTTAGTAATCAACCTTTCAAAATTCTGTATATACACTCTACGAAATTCGATTAAAGGCACTTGATTTTTTCTTTATAAAATTTAAAACAAATTTTGTAAAATTTTATTTTGTTCTACAAAAGTTAGTTATTTTAAATACACGACAAATAAAAAAGGAACATTTTTAACATTAAAATAAAATTTTGTATTAATTTTGTATTTTTAAAGTGAGGTTAAGGTGCGAAATTCGATTAAAGGCAGTGCTTTTAAAACTAATATAACATATAGAAATGACATGAAAATAAAAAACTAGTATTGCGTCCAGCCTCTCAATTTGTTTATAACTAAAAAAAAATCGATTGGGCATCGACTCAACAACTTTTCAGAACTCAGATAGTGAGAGAATTTGGACCATTCCTTAACGACATCCTTCGTAGCTGTCTCAAATTGTCGAGGACACACTTAAACTCGACGGAGTTCACCAGAACTGCGTCCAAGAGATTTATATAACCCTCCGATCTCATACTGCCACAAATTTATCAAATCAATGTCCTGTTGTGATGACAGAACGCTGCCCAGAACCACCGTCACAGGTTCGAGTAGAAGAAAATCTCTTCTTCTTTAAATCATGCCAGTAATAACTAAAATCATTTGGACCATCGAAATTAAATATTATCTAATCAGAAAATACCACTTTTGGACAATCCTGGATCCAGCTCGTTTGTTCTTTTGCAGCATTTAATCTGGCTATGTGGTGTACTAACTTTGACCTCAAATTCTTCCAAAACAATCGATTATTACCTGATAAAATTTGATAAGCACGATGTTTCGATATTTGTAACCTTGTGATAATTTTATAGTATTGTTTGATGAAGTTTTCTCCTGTTGCTCAATCCCGAGTCCTTGTTAGCCAGGATCCTAGGTATTTCCTTAGGTTAGAGTGTTGTTTACTTTCCCATTCAACATTTTTGTATGAAACTAATTTATTTTTATGTATAGAATATTAAATAAATATGTATTTTATATTATCCCATTCAAACAGAAACAGGAAAAAATCAAGTGTCTTTAATCGAATTTCGAGTGTATAATCTTATGTGAATTTTTGGGGGCGGGAGTGGGAGTGTTGAAGGAGTTCCTTAGTAATCTACCTTCAAGTTTTGTAGCATCAGTTTACAAATTAGCTGTTAAATTGCGGCAGATTTAGGATTTCACAGTTATTGGGGTCGTAAGTGGGCGTTTCATATGTCTATCTTTGAAGGAGATCTCCAACAATTCACTAACCAAATTCGGTGACTGTAACCTTAAATTGTAAGAGATATATTTATCATTTTGCAATTATAAATTTTATCGATTTCCTAACCTCCTAGTGGACGTAGCACCCCAATTTTGAAACTTTGTCTTATTTGGGGGCTGACTATTATTTGTATGTATATGTTCCAAGTTTCAAGGCTCTATTTCAAAGGTTGTCAAAAAGAGTTGAGAATGGGAAAACTCGTGTTTTTTGTAATGGCAAACTTTAACAAAGACAGTGTCTAATTAATAAAGTGAGCTAAACTTAAAAATAATTTTCATAGTTTCAGGCGATTTATGAAATTGAAATTTTAAGGCGATTTGGATTTCTGAGTATTGCACGAGTTGAATACACTCGAATGGTTTCGGCATCAGAGTATCTAATCTAATACCTTCGCTTAGAGAGTATACAAATTATTTGATTATGGACTTTGAAGATACACCGTATTATGCCGTATTATCAAGAAAGTGCAATAATATATATGTATGTTATATGTATCATATCCATTCACGAGATTACAATCATGTGAACAAAACACATTTTTTATAAGGCACAAAGCAGTTTAACATAAGTCTGCTTAGGTTTACAATAGTTTCGATCTGAGCTATATAATATCCTAGTGCCTTGTATAATGTATGATGGCCAATGAGGTTGCTGCGAATCATAAATACATATATATGCCTTTGTTTCATGAAAACAGTAAGAAAATCTCCAGTGGAGAGAGCCCGCTGCCCTAACTTACAGTCGTATACAGAAACAGAAAGAAGTAAGAAAGCACTAGTCGAGAAAGCTCGAACTCAATCCAATTTCTTTTCTATCATAAGTTTTACACGGCTGAGTTAAATAGAACAGCACGCTAACTATGAATGCCACAGTCAAGAAAGCTCGAGTAATATATACCCAGAACCCATAAGATAAAGTTTTTAAATCGACTTTCCTTAAAAAAATACAAGCGAATCATTTTATTGACAGCATTTTCGCATATATGTATGTATGTGTGTATATATGTATACACGTGTTACGTACATATGTGTGTGTGTATATATGTATACACGTGTTACGTACATGTGGTTGTGTATATATACAGTGACTCACAGTTCAACTCGACAATTGTCAAAGAAACAAGTAGGCAACATTTTTATAATTCTACCTAGCAGGTGGGGAAATCCCAGTTTATTGGGGTCATATATTAATTTTGGTGGTTAATATATGTACCTACCATCGGTCTTTGGAATTTCTGAAAAATAATGAATGGTTCGTTTTTGGCAGGCAATTACTTTTTTTCTTTGACAATGGTCGAGTTGAACTGTGAGTCACTGTATGTATACACGTATTCGATAAAATACTCATTTAAATATAACCAGAAATTTATATGTCTCTGATTTTTTAAATTTATATTTAAACTCAAAATTTAATTAATTTAAAAAATTATTTTAATTTATTTTCTAAGTTTTGTTTTTTTTTCCGTGTCGACTGAAATTGCTTGATATTAAATAAATAAATACACATACATATGTATTTGCATATTTACACTGGCTTATATTATCATTCTGCACCCTTCTCACACGTGCACGCATTAATGGGGTTATGTTAAGTAAATAAAGTGACTGTTTCCCATTCGATTATGGTGAAATTTCAACAGTTGGTCAATAATTCATCAACGTGCAATATTTTATTAAGAAGCCTACCTTTAAGTTTACGGCTTTTATCGGAAATCGAAATAAATCGATTGATTTTATTGATTGGTGTATGAACATACGGAGTTCTTGAAATGAGCTTTTTCCAAATTTTTATATGGATACTAGGGGCTTCAGCGCTTTCAAAATGTATTTTTTATTATTTTTGTATCGATGAAATATACTTATTCTGAGTTTGGCATTAGATAACTTATGTTTCAAATATGGAGGCTATATGCGGGTTACTTCTTCGAAAAAAAGTGAAAAATAAATAAATAAAAGTCGAAGATTTCTCAAAATAAAATATATACCTAAATATTAATAACAATAGCTTTTATTGATCACATTTGCGGACTAAACTACTAGCCTTGTGAGAAGTTGTAGTACATAAAAATATATCAAAATTTTGCATTAACATTGACTTGATTGACTTTCGTTTACACATAAAAACCCAGCAGTAGAATTTGCCTATTTACCAAATTTAAAACTCGATACATACATACTGAAAAGAAGAAGAAGAAGTACGTACGTACAATATGTATAAGCGTATGTATTCACAGATTCGGATACTACACACATACACACACACACACACATATGTATGGTCCATCCATTTGTATATTGGGCTCTATACATATATGCACATATTAATATATATGTGTATGTGTGTAAAATCAGTAGATGGCAAGGCATGTGTGCGTGTACACATAAATATATATATACACATATATATGTGTGTGTGTGTGTGTGTATGTGTTTGTTTTCGAGAAAGCGTCTAATTCTCTAAAATGTGAAATTTTACAATCGCCTAGCGCACATCTTTACCTCCATCTGCCAGGCGCTCCCACGACGCCGTATCAACTCGAGAGATGTTGCCATAGCCCGGACAAAGCCACCCGGCCACCCACTCTCACCTCATCCCCCCAAAAAAGCGTAGCCATCAAGTCGTCTGTCCGTCTCAGTCCCGGGCAACGTTGCGCGTTGCTTGACCAGAGCCCACATCTACACCCACACACACTCACACACACACACTCATACCACTTGAATCCGTGGCAACTACCCACAGCGAGTCCGGCGGTCCCCAATCGCGCCGAACTCCCACTCACGTACTATTTGCGGCATCGTCCGCTATGTGGCACACACACACCGAGGCACATTTGCGCACACACACACAGACACACACACACACATACAGATACACTCGCACCGTTCACACGTTTACACACTAACTCACTCTTATCCTTTTCACATGTCGCAAGTAGTATGCAAACAACATTTTGCAGAAACACAGCTTCGTTCCTTGGTCTTCGTTTTATCTTCATGGCAGACCCTTACTTATTGTGGGGACTGACCAGTCAGTCCACTGTTGTTGCCATCGCCATCACACCCAGTGCCGTTATATGGGATGTGCAAGTAGATGTGGATGTGGATGTGGATGCCACTGCTTTCGAAGCATGATTCAGCTTTAGCCTCAACATCAGCTTCAGCTTCAGTTTCAGCTATGGCAACGGCAACGGCTTCGTGTGTGTCGCCGGTGCTTCTAAGAGTAAATGCTTAGTATGTTCTATGTGTGTGTGTGGGTCTCTCTATATGTGTGTGTGTATGTGTGTGTTAGTTGTTGGTAGGGTGATTCCGTACATTTGCTTGTGTGTTTGTAGATGTCCGCTTCAAAATTCGCATACACAGCAGTGGTCAAGCTATGGAAATTATCGATCGACTTGCCTCCAGCGCCAGGTGGTTGGGTGCCATGATGGAAGCGTGGTGGTGGCGACAACGACGACGATGGCAGAAGCAATCTGCGCTGGGCCGCAAGTTGCTGCTGCTTCTGCTGTTTCTGCTGCTGCTGCTGTTGCTGGTTTGGCATGTGTGTGGATCCATCGTCGTCGTCGCCGTCGTCGTCCAAGGCGAGCGAGGCAAAGGGATTCGTTCGTTTTCAAGCTAAATGGCAAGAACGTTGACGGCAGCGGCGGCAGCAGAATCGCCAGCTAAGAGATGCCCAAAAAGAAATTACGGACATTTACATTATGTGTCCATATGCGACTACCTAGTACGGGCCGGGCTAGCAACTACTACGACTACGGGGCCAAGTGTGCATATGTGCACATGTGTGTGTGCCTCCATGTACGCTAGCATACAGTCAAATATACGTGAGACCGACGTCTGCTGCCGATGTGTTGTACTCTTGTTCACTTGTCCAGGCGTCAAGGCGTCCTCGCGTCCATCCGTCCAGCTGTCCAGTTGTCCGGTTGTCCAAACGTCGCATGTTCGCCCGTTTTGAACGGTCTAGGCACTGAACTCTGAACGGAGGTCTCCACATCTACAACTGCAACTACAACTACATCTACATCTACATCCACATCAAAGTAAAAAGACCAACGGGAACGGGAGCTCTTTCGCAGATGGAACGCTGGGAGCCATAACAACAAGGCAGACGAAAGAAACGAATGACTAACGAAGGAAATTGCTGATATTGTATGGAGCAAAAGTTGGGCATGTCTGTCCCTGGCCAAGGCGCGCTTTAGTTTTGACAGCACCTAGCATATCTCACAACCACACCACTCACACACACACACACACACACACATGCATATATATGTGTGTGTTTGTAGATTTGTGGAATACATAGCCAGCTAGCTGAATTGAAACTCACATTTAAATAGGCGCGGATATTGCAAGCCGTCGTTTTTGAGCTGTGTCCGGCATCTTAGTCCCTTGCTTCGATTGTCCTTTTCTGCAGCAACCACTTATTCAAGTCTTCTTCCACACCGATGCGCAAGCAATTACGAATCTATAATGAACCACATGCAAACCACCATCTAAGCAAAACAGATCCAGTTGTCATATGGAGAACAGGTGTTTACAAAAATATATGTTAAAGGACTTTTTGACTACTTCAACATCTCCCTTTGGATGTTTAGAGTGGACTTCAAATCAGCTTATCTTTAACTATTACTGATGATATTCTCCAAAGTTGGAGTTGTAATTAAAAGTTTATTTTAAAAGTTATTACTAATTATATCTATGGCTCTCTACCGATTGTTACATTGTTTCTCATTTTACATTTGTTCTACTTAAATGAATACTTGCACCCAAAGGATGTAACAGGTCCAAGAATGCGACACTAGAATAGCAATCAAAGTAAAATAAAAGCTAGCCATAAATCCAGCATTGGTTGGGATTTTTTGTTGTCATTTTTATACTCTGATATGCTGTCCGAATGAGCGAAACTATCCTCAACACCCCTTAAGCTAGACACTTGAAACTGAAAACTGTTCGTTTATCTATGCATCAGGTAAAGTGACTTTAAATATCAATAATACAATCTTAAATGCTCCACCCACTCACGCCACTAACAGACAAAATCAATAAAATCTTTCTGGTTACAGATAGGGTAGTTAAGTTTCTTGGACACGACACTCCTTTAATACTGAAAAAATAAAATATAATATGAAGTAGTCAATAGTAAGAAAATCTAATTTGTAGCCTTTAGATTTTTTGCAGTTCCATCTGATATAATCAGTTAATACTCTATATTATACAAATTAAGGCTTTTTTCTGATATTCCCAAAAAGCGAGAACTTGAAACTAGGAATAATTATTCGTCTATGCCCCATTAATGACATTTGAAAGATAGAGTCCCTTAGAGTTAGATTAGTTAATCAGGAACCTTTTTATAAATTTGCATACATTTTTAGGGCCTTACTCACCCAGCCCTCAAAAATCATCCCCAATTTTAAAACTAGAGTTATCAAACTGGGAAAAACTCCTACTAAGATTTGTCAAAATTTCTCGCCCATTATCATCACACCCCAAAGAAATCGGGAAAGCCCAAATATACCGTAATATTATATTCGAAAGGCACATTAATGAGTATTCAATGGTCGAGACAAACTCAGACAGCCACTGGAACTACCCTTAATATTAGAAATCGCGATATTTATATTAAATTAACTTCATATTTTATTAGTTGATTGTCGGTCTAAAATAATAATAATATTTGCAGTCTTTCTTTCTGAAAGACATTGTTTAAAAATCAACAAATTCTTAAAGCAAATATGAATGAGAACGTTCAAGAAATAAATGATGATTTTCTTTTTTTCACAGATTATCACAAAACATAAAAAACGTATGTACATATGTATGTATCCCAACAATCTTTTTTAAAGCCAATATAAGAAAGTCATCTTTGAGGTGGGCTTGCTTATAGGGCATATGATAAAAGATAAAATAGAATCGTTGATTATTCTTGTGTAGGAGGAACAGGAGTATCTTAGCGAAGTACCTTTATACCATTTCAAGCCGTTAAATATTAATTTCAGGGCCGCACAAATATGAGCACAATAAATCAAATAAAACACGCAGTCTGCAAGCTGTGTAATTTATTCAATGTTTGTGATTCTTTTTACCACACTGCACAAAAAAGAATTATAAATACCTTCTGTAAGCCGGAGAAATTATCGATTAGAACAGACTTCCTCTGCTGTTTCCAAGAACTTATATACAACAATTAAAGTCTCTAGCTTTGCAGACTCTGAGATCAGTGCATTAATATGCAGACAGATGGGCAGACAGACTTGGCTATTGAATATTTGTCCACACTCAGAGAAAAATCGCGCGCAATTTTAGAAGCTCGCCATACTTTTGGCTTCAAGGGTTCCTTACATTATTATTTGGAAAATAATTGTCTACCATTGATGGCTGTGCCTTTCAAAAAACCATTGTTTGCATTTCTTAATTTCAAGGTGGATTTCCGAAAAGTTAAAAAAAGCTATGTCTAATTTCCACTAGATTTTGATTTGTATGTGTATACAAAGAATTGTCACATTGGCGTATCTATTTATATTTATTATTAAACATTAGTTTTTTAAGATATCAGAAATACACACAACTTACATGGTTTCAAATTCCGCTAACCTAATCTTAAAAAAACATACGAGATAGAGCAAATTCCATTATTGCTTTTTACAATTCAAAACTGATTTTCTTTCAGAACCAGGAGTTGCATATCTACTTTTCAGAAACGTATTTAATAATAATAGAAAATATTTAAAAAAAAAAAAAAAACCGCCATATATTTTGGTGTATATATATATTGTGACTTAAGTCTAACCTTTCCAATTGTAAGAACAATATTTTCTTATATTTAGAAATTATTTCTAAGAACGGGAAAAGCTTTATAATTTTAAGAGGGATTTTCACATTATTACAATTATCTTAATTTTCAGTGATTTTATTTTTCGGAGTTAAAACCATAATAATACGCATGATTATTGGTATGTTTGTAAGCAAAGAATTGTTTCCTACTCATATGCAGCTAACTGGCTAACACTTAACATTCATAACTAACCATAACCTTTAGTTTAATATTTTATATATGGTTTCGTCGACCTGTTCAGCGTCATTGGTCCGATCCGGTTTCACTTACACTGCGGATGACAGATGTTGAATAGCCAACATTTTTTCGTGCAGCACTCGTTCGCATTGACGTTGCCAAAGGTGTTGCACTTAAATCGCAGCCGCAAGGAAAAAATTCACTTTTCGAGAGTTTTGCACAGAAACAAGAGTGGCCAAGAAAAAAGAAAACCAAGAAAAAAAAATCAGCAAGAAAGGATAGGTGGCCGTGAGTAACGGCATTTTTGAGTAAGCACGCATCAAAATTGCACCATATGGAAATTTAGCTGGCAACTGCCGTGATATTGTTGACGCCAATGAAGGGAAAAAACTGCAACCGTATGCGAAGGTCAATCAAGTGACTCTTTTTTACTGCCTTTCGCCAATGCGCCGAAATTGCGGTAAGGCAAAAACTGCGCTCGTCACACAGCTCACAGCTCACAGCTCACTAAGCGCCTGGAGCCACGGCCACGGCCACCAAAAAAATCGCCGGACGTCGCCTCGTTCGGGCCGCGATATTTAAGGGGATTAGGCAGTCAGTTGGAAACCGCTTGTTTGCCCAGTGGCATGCAGCTTGATGCAGTTGCCCGTTTTTTCTGTTGCCGCAACATCATGCTGTCTGCCACTGACTCGATGCCTCAATACACTCACAAAACAATCACCATTAAAAATTGAATTTTTTTTTTGTTTTCAGAAATAATTTCTAGAAATATGAAAACACTTTTCTAAAAAAATCATTTCTGAAATTCGGAAAGTAGTAAGCAGTCGATTTTTAGAAATTTACGTTTTGTAAAATAAAGTGAGAAACTCTTGTGGAATTTTTGTTTTCTCAGTGTAATGCCTGCCACTGGCTCAGTGCCTCAATAGTTCTTCGCGTGCAATGCGAGGAGCCAAGTGGCACCGCATTGTGTATATGGATGTGGATGTGGATGTAGATGTAGATGTGGATGTGGATGTGGCCTTTCGACCGTCATGTGATACTGTCGCCGATTAGGCTTGTATGGACGTGCAAAGTGCTTGTGATGGGTGTTTCGAATGTTTGTTGGTTTTTGACGCGGCCGAGCCGCAAAAACGGCATTTTTTGTGCACTGAATATTTAAATGCAGTGCACCTCCCATCCTTGCCTAGCTCTCCACATGTTTCTATTTCCCACAGTCCAACAGTTTGACGGGACAACATTGTTTCAAAAGAGCCTGGCAAGAGCTCGGCAACAAGTGCACAACAAGTTTCCGCAAGCCAACAATTACAATTTGCAACCACAAATTTTTGCAGTTAAGTGTAACAATTACACTACACAACAGAAGTTTTAATCCAAACTGACAGGTCTACTTTTCAGAAGCCGATAATTTAAAAAAAAAAAACAAGAATGAATAGACTTGTTCTACGTGCACAAATGTATATTCCAAATGTCATAAATATATATATAAATGCATATCTTTCGGATCAGCTGGTATTTTGTAATACCAAGAGATCCTTATCAATCTCACAGACTAATAATCGGCTGACAATTGAGTTCGTCTGAGATAAATCTTATAACCTATCTTATCTGCTAACATTAATGATATTTACACATATATTTACAAGCAAAGAAGTCTGCTGAAAACATTGTTGACTGATAGAAGTGAATTTATGTATATTATATATTAATATAGCTTAAAGACTGAAACTCTCCCAGATGATGAATCTGGTGGGATTACAAATATTGGAGTATATAAAAAATAAAAACAAAGCACTAGCAAATAATAATTTAAAATAATAAATTGAGGTCACCAAACAAGAGTTTTTGCTGCTTGATATAAATTTGAATGTGCAAAACTATTACTATATATTAACAAATACAATTTTATATTTTTATATGTAATGTTTTGTATTTTTATATATAATGTATTGTTGCGTTCGGTAGTTATTGTATTTACGAAACAATTAAAAATGTTATATTATATGTTCATACACAAAATCACTGAAACAATCCAAGTATCCAAAAATAATATTCTTCAAATATAAATATGCATTTACCAAAACATTTGTATAAAACGAAATCCAACTCTTATATCCTTCAAGATATGCTTGAATATATATACTTCTTTTGCATATGGCACACATTTTAATATAAATTAAATCTGTATTTCTATACCTCATCAATTCTTAAAGAAAGGTGTGTTTATTCAGGCGGATGGACTGACAGGACATAACCATGCCCACTCTACTTTTGATTCTTGTAAATAATATTTAAGCCTTATAGGTCGGAGCACAAAATATTCTACAAAAGAGAACACTGCAGTCGGACATAGCCGACTGCGGAATACTCTGATACCAGTGTCAAACCATCAAACAGATGGTAACAGCTGGCAATGAACCCTCTTGCAGGAGTATAAATTGTCTTAAAGGTAAAAATTATTAAATAAAATTGTGGGCCGAAAATGTTGTATACCAATCATCGGAAGGTATTATTGTGGCAGATTACGAAAGATAGTCTGAAAGGTTCGTATGAGCGTAACTTTCAGACTTGTAACTTGTAATATATATTTTTGTGTGCCCTCATCAAAATATTGATCTAAATTATAGTGCTACGTCTTTGTAGAGGCTAGGAAATCGATAAAATCGATAATTCCACATGATAAACCACGTATCTTCCACTCATACTAAGGTAGATTGCTATGGACGACCTTGAAGCATGGACATATAAAATTGTCCACATCGCCAACAGGCACTCCGAGTCAAGTTTACCTTGTGTGTCATTTCTCAAAGTATAGCCCACCAAAGGATTGCTTGTTTGTTGCTGAAATAGTAAAAAAAAAATGTTTTCAAAATGAGCTCCGCCTGATTCGTAGCAATTTAAAAATATTATACGTACCTACATTAGATGTTGATGTCCTGTGTGTGTGTGTGCTGAGGATAGGACTGACTTGTATAATTACCGGACCGAATCCACGCCAGTTACCTGTTGTCCAGCGGGATTAGCCTCGGCATCAATCGCTGCCACGTGTTAGCTGTAAAATTTATGTCAAATTTTACTACTACACTGTGGCATTTTGATTACACTACTAACCCTATTTCAGAAAAGTTAAATTTAACTAAACATAATATTGTAGCAAGGGTAAAAGTGGAATCGCAGCGCTTTGTGCACAGCATCCTCCTTTCAGGACATTCGTGGGCTTAACGAACCATTGCCAATCTGTTGACCACTACCACAGTTACAGTTTTATGTGCTGACCAAAATTGTACATACACACACGCACACACACTCACACTCACACAGACATACCTGCATGAACACACATACATACTAGCCAAATACATACCTATTTTTGTGTATGTACATAGTTACATATTTTATTTTATACATTTATACAAAATAACAATACCCACACACTCACATACATACTGTGTACATACATGTATGCCACACATACATATGTATGTATAGGTATATTTAATGAAAATTCGGGTAGTGCTCGCTCGTATGTGTGTCACACTGTGTGTTTGACCATATACCTAAATGTTTGTATATGTATGCGCATAATATATTTGTAATAACATTTTCCAAACCCAGTCGTAAGCATTTTTCAGACATTTCATCCCTTTTCTGTATACTTTCACCTCTCGCGTTTTCGTCCATCCTCCAAAAACCGCATCTATCACAAATTGTAGATGTTGGCAAATGGTGTAGTCCGTTTTGAGCCGGTCCACTCCTGTCCTGTCCCGTCCCGTCCCGTCCCGTCCGGTCCAGTCCGGTCCGGTACGGGCCGGTCCGGTTAAGTTCGGTCCCGGTGCCGGTCCCGGTCCGGTTTTGGGTCGGCCTGACAGGCCTAACGACACGGTTGATGGTCCAGCGACACAGTAACGCGCATACACAAATCGCACCGCCTCTAAGCAATTATTAAACGAGTCGGTTGCACGTTAAATTCTGTCCACTTTGGAGTTGGGGCAGTTGGCCGAGAACCATCTGTGCACTAGTGCTGAAATAGACATCGCAAGTTTGTAAAACAACAACAAGTAAAAGGGTTTGTTTTTAATGCCACCTCCGCACACGAACCGCAATGTGGGACTGTTTCGGACATACTTATGCCTATGTATATATATGTATATATGTACATATATGCAAGTGTATTTGTATTTGCGTATATAAGTGCTGGCCATATATGTATGTAACTATTATAAATGACGGCAAATCATAAATTCCAACCCAGGACGTTAAAACGGATTTTAGAATGTGGAAAATCGTATACTCAAAGTAGGTTTTATATTTCCACTCAAAGCGCCAGTTTAAATTTTAAACATTACAACGCTGATGGGCTTGTCAAAATATATATATTTATGCATAAGACTAGAAAAAACTACTTGCTTCGCTGAGATTTAAGTGCCCCGCCCAGTGTGTGTCTGGCATATCGATGTACATCGAAAATCGATTAAGAATTATCTCTGCAAGCATCCATTTAAATTTAAGTTTCTATTTATAAAGATCGATAACATTAACACAAGGTCTTAACCTGAATTCAATTAAATCTTATTTTCCAAAAAAAAACGTAATAAATATGGTAATAAATATTGTATTTTAATTAACAAACTTTTCGAACTAAAAATGAAAGATCTGCAGATTACCGCTAACCTCCTCTAAGCAACACTTTCAGTTAGTGAAAAGTTATATATCTGAAATAGAAATAGTGTCAATAAATTACAACCACGCCCATAGTTGTTGAGCTAATATCATTATACTTAAATAAGCAAATTCTTTTCACATATTAGAATTTTTGGGTTTATCGAGTCAACTCGAGTTTGGTTATGGTATTTAAAAAAAGTGAAAAGAAAATAAAATAAATGAATAACCGGAATTTTTCCGTAATTTATCTTGCAGTTTGCCACCACTGAAAAAGCACACGGATTATAAGATAATAAGCCCTTTTCTCATGGAACATTTATTACGGGTAAGGCACGGCCCATAACGGAATCGCTGTCCAACTACAAAGAATTCATTGACGCCATGCCGAACGTTGATGAAATCAGCTGCAGTGGTCACCACTCGTGTGTGTACATAAGAATGACCTCTGCCCTTTCCTCTGTTTACTATCCCAAGGTAGTCCTAGATGCCATTGTAAAAGATTCTATTGTAGGATTTACCCCAAGAATAAGGGTTACTGTCACATCAAAACAACATCGTCATTGCGACGCGCGCGACAGCAAAAGAATGTTTGGTTTTTTATCTGAACATTGTCGCGATGCTTTGACGCTTTGTTTGACCAAATAACACAACATGAAACACACACCACCAACAGAAAAACTACAAATTTTAAATGTTGACATTAAATTGACGTGACAATTTTGTAGTCAAACTTTAATTTATTCAATAGCTTACGAATTTTAATTTGATGCAGAGGGATTTTCTCCTTGAAGTGCATAAAGGTAAGAGTGATGTCCTTATAAATAATTGGGTATCCTTTTTTTAATACATCTGCTAGTTGATAGGCAATGATTATACGAATGTTGTGCCACTATGTAAGATGTTATACATCTGCAATAGTATCCGTGAGATGCAAGGGCAGATCTAAGATTCTATGAAGAACCAAAGCTTGAGGGAGGTATTATTATTATGTCTCCTATCCCAAAAGGGATGTACATATATTTCCGTTCAGAATACCACTATTCGAGACGATATAGCTAAAGCGTCTATGCGAGATAGTCCCTGAATTTTGTCCCTTGATGGAACTTGAAATGCTGCCTATGCTGATGTCGCCTTACACTAATTGTTACCATTTGGCTTGGCATACAAATGTATGTGTATGATGAATATTTGTAGCAATTTATCAAAAACAATGTATGTATATCGCTCGATATGAATATTGCAATAGTAAATTTATGCAAATTTAGTATGTATACCCTTTTTACGGATTATGGTCTATGGTGTAAAAATGCCATAATGAAAAAGGTCCACAAAAAGCCTTTGATGTTGGCAAATACAAAGAAGTTACAGTGCAATGCACAGTATTACTATAAAAAATGAAATACAAAAACAAAACCACAATTTCGCCGAAAGACAAAAAAGTGATTTTTTTCACAAGATGCTTGTTTCCATTTCCACGTCGATAGATGCGACAATATGTGTGTGTTTGTGTGCATGTTTGTGAAACTTTTGTGTGCAAACATCGGACTGAAAAGTCTTTGTCTATTCTTAAATTGTGAAAATTTGTGCTGCAACCAGAGGATATTAGACTAGCCTACATTTTAATAAGTGTATATGTATTTACATACACACACACACACAAACAGTTGTACATTAGGGTAGAGCAAAATATATATATTTCTTTTTTCCAGTTGCATTCTTCTGCATAATTAATCGATGTACATTAGGTTGAAGTGAAAAAGGTTTTTTTTTATTTACTTTTTTGCTTTATTATCGCTGCCTTAGAAGTATTACGGCAGTTATAACTATAGGTATAGGTTTAACATTAGTTATATGTTTATTTTTATCTAATTGATATCTTCAAAATCTGAGCTCTGCTGATAAAACTGAGATATGTTCATCGAAAGTGGTATTTTCTGTCTTGTTTTTTTTTCAATGTTTTTTTTTAAATATCTCCGTGCCAAACTTTTAAAACAATCAAAATAATCTTTCCTTCTTTGGTTGTTATTTTTTCAGCTCAATAAAATTACTTTTGGGTATTAAGTCGGAAGGTTCAACAACAACAACAACAGCAACACTAAGTTTAAGTAATAGATTTGATTTTTTTTGTACAAAAAAAACACTTTGCTTTGCGGATACTCCGTGGCCATGTTTAAAGGTCACCAATAAAAATATTTTTGTCAATTTAAATACATACACAAGGTTTTACATCAAGGACAGCACATCCTAATTTTCAAAAGCTAAAGGTCTTAGCTTTCTAAAAATCTTTTTTTTTATATATATCTGTGTTATAAAGATTTTTTTCCTGCATTCGGAAATTTAAATGTTTCATATTGATCTGCTATTCAACACTAATAACCGCTAATATTTTCAAATCTTACGATGATTTTAATTTTGAAACGTTTTTCCAAGAGGCAAGCCCAAAAACTGCAATTAGGAGAGCAAATTGCATTATCTTTTAAAAATATATTTCTTAAAAGTTAGAATAGTCGATTTACAATACATAAGCAAGTATCGGTCGAAAGTTGAGTTCGTTAAAGAAAGCATTTTTTACTGAGAATCCAGGTCATGCTCTCTAAAACATCGGACTGAAGTATCTTATATTTATTATTATTTTATGATTTCTAAGATTTCTCAACTAGACTTATTGAATAAAAGGAATTTAATCTTCGACTTGCAAAAGATGTTTACTTATTTGTATTGCTTTGCTTATCCATAGTAATCATTTCAGCTCTGCCAAGAGGATACCTTCTAAATGACATGATCTTTTGCTTATGCTTAACACTACTGAATGCGTCTCTCTCTTCCGTCGTTCGAACTCATCAGGGTGTCAATGAAACAGACAAAACTGTAGTCACAAGTATAAATTGTGGATGCGTGTCGTCATTGCCAAGAGCTATGAGGCTGCCCATCACAGCTGTGCACATGCATAAAAGCGTTACCTTTGTGGAGTGGAAATACGCATACAAATGAGAATCGCTTCTCTATAATTATACCCATCAGAAGTTGTGGCAAGGCGTGTAACAGGTAGTTTCTGACCTGGTGTCTGTGACACTTACTAACTTAAAAGTAAAGCCAATTTACTTTAGCGACAACTCGATCCGTTCTGCGATTATCGAAAATCGATTAACGAGAGCCAACAATTAAAAAAATATGTACAAGTGGGTATAACGTTGATCGACTGTTCAAATTTCTGCAATATCGCTTAGGCTTATGAATACGTGGAGACTTGGCTTAAGCCTATATCTTAGTCGAGCGCTCTCGACTAGAGCATTCCTACTTGCATTCTTTCTTTGTTAGCGCAAAGTCAATGCAAATACAGTAGGTCAAGTTTGTTCGTATTCAGTCGTGGAATATGTTTGTACATAAATACATACAATTCAAGGGCGTACTCAGGGGGAGACAACAACATAGCAAAGAAGCATACTACTGGAACCCCAAAGGAAAATCGGAAATATAAAACTCGATTAATAATAAATAAATAAAAAAATTTTCTTGTAATTATTTGATTATAACGTGTGAAAGAAATCAGTTTATGCACCCCTCCTCTTTAAGCTGAGCACGCCCGTGGCACACATACATACATACATACATATAATCTTAAGGCCAATTTATTCTCGATTGCATCTGGATCGCGTTTCAATAATTGGCTACAAGGATACATATTCCAGTCTGAGCAGAGCTCTTCTTCTTTTCTTTACGTTTTGAGTTTATTGTTTTTTTTTTCTAGCTTGCAGCAATTACAATCAGATTACGATCGACGCTAATATAAAATCGCAATAAAAATGCGCCATTGCATTTAATCACTCATAAAAATTAAACATTTTATTTACATATCAATTACATATATATATATTGATTACATTTCTGGAACATAATAATAAATCCCAGTAAGTCATGTGCTTAAATTCAATGCTTACTTGAAAGTAGGTTTTCGATCCGCTTCTCTCCTTACTCATTTCAGGTGCTAAGTCACGCACAACTCACATAAATATTCAAAATATTTGAAAATTTCTTCCAAACCGAAAATATTTTATTTGAAACTCAAGAAAAATGGATGTACAAAAAAAGTACAACCAAAACGTGCTGAAGGCAGTTGCCCGTCTGCAGAAGCGTCGATCTCCCTTCATTCCTGTGCTGACTATCATTAAGCAGGTCATCGTTCAGATGCGCCGTAAAAGGATGCTGGAGGCAGTTATAAATGACATTCTAAAGTCCTTGAAAAGTTTGACAGACATCGGCATCTTGGCACGAAGTCAATGCTCCGAGTACGGGTTCCACAATTTTTCCATTGCGCAGAATCTTAAGAAATCTGTAAGTTTGACCCAAGTAGCCGTGCATCGATAATTCTGCATAATTCTTTTGGTATACAGAAACGTAGGCTCACCAAACGTTTGGCAACAAAGAGAGAACGCTCATCTGTATCCGATGAATAGTGTGGACACGGATCCGAAGAATGAATTTATTTTGGATCAACAACAATGCGTAGTACCGATCGACTTGGGCTATGATTTTGATGAACCCACTCTGGTCTCTTTATACCACAAAAATTAAGAAAACTTGTAATTTGATTAAGACGTTTCAAGATAACTTTAAATAAACATAAAAATAAATAAATACATATATATAAAAGCAATATGGTTTTCAGTTTCTTAAATTTAAACCATCCATTCAGCAAAATATGGAATATATGAAATATGAAAATATGAAGACAGAAAATATACACAACACAAAAATTTGAAATCTTATTCACGTAATCCAGTGCGGACATGAGGAGGAATCCTCATTGCACATCCTGGCAGAATGCGTTGCCTAAATTAGGAAACGATGCAGCATCCGAGGGAAGCATGTCATAAGGCCCAAGGACATAGAAACCCTCAACCCAACAAAGATACTGGCATTCGTGCAGGAGCTGGGGTTGATGGAAGAGCTGTCGGCTCAGAAAGGGGTCACAATAGACCTTATAGATCGCAGTGCTGGTTTTCCCCAATTATAATAATAATAATAGTCCAGTAACAGAAATTCCGATAGGGATGCAATTTTTACCAGGTTGCTTTTCCCACCAAGTTTTGGCATGAAACTTCATGTCTCTGGTTTTCCTATTAACTTGCTTTCACTGGAAAGCTTCGAAAATTTAGAATGCACCAATTTGTAGAGTTCTGTAGTTTTCCACTTATTTCAATCTCATCCTCAATTCTTACTCTATTTCTATATTTTCTTCTCACCACTTGCCTTGCTATTAAAAATCCAAGACTTAGTAATCCAAGGTCTGGATCTTCTTTGTGGGGATTTACTTCAAGTTCAAGCAAATTTACTATTATATGAAAATCAAAATGTGCAACAGTACCATAAAAATTTTTTAATACCACTGAGCATTAATGTAAAAATATTTATTGCGATCAGAAATATATCGGTAAACTTATAGAAATGCCCTTATAAGCTTTGGCAAACAAAAAAGTGCCATGCAAAGGTACAGAACTTGCCAAATAACGTAATAAAATAATAATACAAAATAATACTAATGTAATAATAATTAAAATGATGAATCAAATCTTTCTGGACACTTCTGCAATGGAAGTAAATACGTAGCTAAACAAATAAATTAACTTCACTTTTTCATCTATTTTTTGTATAACTGTAGAATCCGTCATGGTGAGATTTGTATCTATAAAGTTATATCAGCATCAGCTTCCAATATGTTTAGCTGTCAGACTAAACATTTTTTGGCAAGATATCTAGACCAATTCCCAGACTTTTCTCATATTGCGTCAAAATTGTTGTCATCATACCAAAGGAACAATCGACTGAAGATTGAGAGTCAGTGTAAGAGTAGTGCCATCAAAATATCCATAGATATAACTAAATTTAGAAGAATTTAGAACAGGTTGACCGCAGTCGACAAGGGTTTGATATATTCGGTGTGCCTAAATTTGATTTTGCTATAAATTATAATAAACAATTTTATATGACTGTGGAATATGTGATTCTTTCGTATTCAACCCAGATTTAATAAAGAAAACAATTGCGAAACACTGACAAATTAAAATATTAATAAATATTTATGAGCGCAATATTAGTTGTAGGTTTTTATATAATAATCTATTTTTATTTATTTATTTAATATAAAATTATTATTTAGTACATTTGTAATTTTATTTAATTTAATTTAATTTTTACTTTTAATTCTGATTTCAAAACTAAAAGTTTGAAGTGAATATTGAAAGCGAAAATTTGTCTCGATTCCGGGACTGAATATAAACCAAAAATTCTTATATAACAAATTTAGTACATAAAAGATTATTCTGAAAACCAGTGTTGACTAATGCATCAAAATTCTTATAAAGAAAATTTTAAATAATTGTAAGTGTTCTAATTACGTACAATTTCGTCAGCGATCAAATTACAACTAGAATAACTGTTTATATATACATATATATAAATATATGAGTATGTATATATATAAATTATACATTTTGGCGGTCCGTTACGATCATGCGGGTTACGAGGCGTCAATATTGACAGCGGCGGTATGCCAATACTGTGGATATGCCCAGAGGTTTGCTTTTAAGTAATTTTATCCTCACCCAGAATGCCACGAAGATGTCCACGAGCAAAACGAGGCACACATGCAATGCGGACGGGACGCATGCATAGAAAGCTCGGTTGGAAGGCCGGATGGACGACATGAATGCATGGAAGCATTGTCAGTCGCGCAATCATCGTAATAATTCGCCTCAACTTCAACATCAACTTCAACTGGAGCCGAGAAGCCAAGCGGAAATTACCAACACGCGATATTTAATTTTAACAAAAGGTGAACCAATCATTCGTCTGCTGTGGCTGCTGTTGCGATTGGACATCGGACATCGGACATTGGATGTTGGACGTGGCTCAATGCATACAATTCCTCAGTGGAAGCTTCTGGGCACATTTTGCAGTGCGAACCCTTGTGGACCCGCTCACATCTGAATATTAATATTAACAATAACCAGTAAGAGAGGCTCTCGTAGGCAAGCCGAACAATATATACCCTTGTCGACCGGAGTTAATCTGTAATATAATTTGTTCCGAGTTTGTTACTACGATTTTGAACGTCTTAAGCCAAAGGTCTTGCTGCGAAAAATGCTTAATTTTCCACAAATATTATAAGATAAAAGTTTACTTTTGTTATGATTGTAAACTGTATCACAAAATGTGGCAAGTAGGTCTATCTTAATCGTCGCATATCCATGTCCCACGTTGTGACAAGCCAAAAACATAATATTTCGAACTCAGGAAAAAAACTCACTTCTCCTCGGATTGAACTGAACTTGCTTGATGGAGAAGGGCTTAGACATAAAATAACACTTCAATTTAATTTTTAGGTCGATTGATTCCAATGACAGATATTTGATATATTGGTCCAATCCGGTCATCTCCCTCAACAACAAAAAAGGATATCTAATAAGTTTCATTAAGTTATAAAGAGTTTTAAGCAGTAAGCTTGGCTTGTTATATATTTATATATATATCTTTTGGGGTCGGAGACGTCTCCTGCAATGCGTTAAATACTCCTAATAAAAGGGTATAACAAGAACTAACTACTAACTTAAGCACGACAAAGTTAAAATGAACTGACTTGAACTGAGAAATATAATTTGGATATGAGCCAACACAAACGGATTTTAATCTGAATTAATGTTATCTTTTTTTGACTTGAAATATTTACATTAGATTTAAAATTGAACTCTGGAATATGAGAACATTAACTTTACTTTTTATAAAAGAATGAATCAAGAAAATATCTGATCCAAACCGTTTATCTTTCTCTGCTGAGAACGGAAACTGATCTTAGGTGCTCTCCAGGAATTCATCTTCAGATTAGATGGATTAGATTTCTTAGCATACCAAGAGACATAGTATAGTTATACGGTCTGATTTTAATCAAGAACGGCAAAGTGACTTTAATATACAGAAGTAGCTCATTTAATATTAAAACTAGTCCACAAATTTATAAACATTGGCCTAAAATATACAAATTTTAAATTAAATTTAATATTAAAATTAAACTTAAATGTATATTAAATCTGTGTGTGGGAAAATACAAAATGATGCAACATTTATTGCAAGGTTTGGAGGAAAAGTTGAAAAAGTTGAATTATTTTTCCAAGGCGAAACCCACGGATCGCATTGATATATGCGTGGCAAGCAAAACGCAGATCCGACACACGTAAAAGGAGTCCCCAAAGCAATATTGGATTTTCGAGATATTCCTGGAAAAGCTGAAAAAAAAGAACTAGGTGAAACTTAACACCGACCGCGAACCTGATGACCAAATAAACAGACAGCACAC